>JAUMHP010000046.1:13082338-13131848 GCA_032361065.1 Enteromius trimaculatus
GTTCTCCTCTCTCTCTGCCACAACATTACATATGCACTACCACATACACTAACAAAGAAGCTATGTGAACAAAAAAACACACACACACACACACACACACACACAAGCACACATGACCTACAAACACCATCTGACGTTTCGATGTATTGGCCTGCTCAATCACACGATTGGCATCCATTTTAAATCATTAGCACTCAACTTTAGCTATAATCTGTTCTAGAAGTGGAATATTACCAAAAAAATAAAATAAAACAAAAATGTATATATATATATATATATATATAATAAATAAAAATAATACACATTTATGCATTTATTGCTTAGCAAAAAACATAATACATAATATGAAAATAATTTCATTATTTCGTTTATAAATGCATTTATATCCAGAATATTTTAATAATAATAATAATAATAAAATTTTGTTGCAGGTTTAATATCTTAGAATCTTAATCTCATGCTATAATTTCTTTCCCTAGGATGGAAGAGCCTCTATTTACCCATACACTAAAATAATCCTTTTGTGATTGGAGGGCTAATTTGAAGTGTCAATTATTCTTATGCAAATGCATATGTTCTTTCTCACATTTCAAAAGAGGCTGAGCACAGATGGCTACCCACAAATCATGCCACGCAAGGCGAAGCAGCCGGCCAGACAATAAGACCTTGTATAATGTGATGATGGTGTCTGCATGTCTGTCTTCCCTTACGCTGGTGGATGCTTACAACGAAAACTTTCACTGCAAACAAATCGGCTGTTTTAGATATATTCCTGATAGTTTATCAGTAGAAGTCTACGAACATAAAAACACAGAGGTTGTTATAGAATAAAGTAGCATTATTATAATGCTATAGGTTGTGTGTTTTATAGATGGCTGTATTAAACCTGTATTGCCATATGCATTTTTTAGCATACACTGACAAATGTGGGAGAAGAAAGAAAGAAAAAGGAAAGTCAAACAGAAAGAAAGAGATGGTAAGGAACAAGAGGCTGCTCTCTCACCGTGACCTGAACAAGCCACTAAAACGTGATTTCTGACAGTTTGCTAGCACTCAGGCTGAGAGACAGCGGCCTCTATGCTTTCACGCTAAAGACCATGATTTTGCCTCGGAGAAGTCGGCTGACAGACACACCTGCTGCAAAACCAAGCAACACCCAGACAAATATGTGGATAGGCTTCAACAAACTAGCATGGTAATAATGGCCAATCACTTTAAGTGCTGCAGAGACAACTTAGTCATGTGGAGAAATTAGCTAACGCTTTGCAATTCATACAGAACAACGTTGTCTTTTTTTCCTAAAAAAAGGAGAAGATACAGGAAGAGACTGCAAAACAAAAGGCAAATGTTCCTTGACCTTCTCAGCTGATCCATCGGTTAACAAAAAAGAAAGAGAAAAGACGACGGCAAAGAAAACTTTTCAGAAGAGTGGATCAAACAACCAGCTCTGGCGTCCTGTTACAGCACAACAATGGAGCCATTGAAACCAAGACTGAACATGGCAACCGGGTCCACAGGTTCCGATTGTCTCACAAAGGGTCAAGAGGGAGAGGAGAAGCTGAGTGTTGAGATATTTTAGACGATAATGGTGCTCCAGAAATGAGACGGTTTCAGTTTGCCAAGTTTGTTTTGACTTATCTACCTAGGAGGCTAAAGTTGTTAAACCTGGACGGCTAAAGAAATAAGGGAATTGTCCAGACCTTAATGCCTCATGTGCATGTGGATAACGGATCGGCTAACAAGATCCAAGAGTTTGTGGAGTGTGAATAAAGTGATACTTTACATACGCACTGTTCCTGAATAATGTTAATTGGGGCATAAAAGCTGAACCCTTTTCAACTCCATAGCCTAATGCCACTTAGTAAGTTCCCCAACAAAGCCCAGCTGAGATGCTTGCTTACACGGTCACGGCTTCAGCTCTACACTAAAACAATTCACACATTCTGTAAGTAATGAGAGAATGAGAACTTATTATAGGCTGAATAGCGTTCACCCTTCACCTCCACCACTGAAAACTCAACTGGAAGATGTTTTACTCAAAACGACTACTCTATTGTATTGGCCAGTCCCCTTGAAGAAATCTGAGCTTTATTAAAGGAAGCAATGTCAGCCTGTGTGCATAAACAATAACAATCTAACAAATCTGATTAGCAGAAACACTCAACATTAAAAGCTGATTTTTTTTGCGTGTATCTCCAATGATGCTAGCGACCTCAAGGTTTGCTTCCCATGAACGCTGGATAATTTGAACATCTTAAATTAATAAATTAAAGTAGATTTTTTTTTAAATAAATCAATCAACAGTTTGCAGGAATACATGCAATGGTTTGTCACTATTTTGATTCTGCTATTCAATGGAATTTAAATGTTACATGTCGAAATTGGCATGGTCACATTCCATACATATTTAACTTAACTCACAAATAAGTATCAATTAAGCATATCATAATAATTGCATCTTCATTTGAACCTGTTGCTTCAACACTGTACACTGTACACATTAGGAATTCAATGGTCCACTTGTCTCCTCCCCAGAGACCACTGGATGTCTAAACTACAAGTAACGAACAGATGTAAAGTAAAAACAGTTTCTTAATGTCTCTGAAAGAATGTTTATAGTATACTGGTTCCCCAAATGACCAAAAATCCAATAAATGAAACTTATCTCGCGCCAGCAGTGAAGGTTTACTTCCTGCAGGATTCTGAAATCCTGCGGTACAAAATGGTGGCTCACTTCACACCAAAAGCTAAGTCCAGACAAGCAACCATGATACTGTCACAAACACTGTCACTGTGAGGGTGGACATGCCTATTCACACAGCTCACACTAGTCTCTCCATGTGCCAGTGTTTTTCTTTTTCACCTATCTCCCCAAAAAAGTGTGTGTGTGTGTCATACACATCAAAACGGTAAGGTGAATCCTTTTGAGCTGGCGGTGCAGTTGGCCACAGAATGAATAAACATCCATGTCAGGAGAAACTGATACACTCCCCTTTTCAAGCAGACGGGCCTCTCGTGGGAAATCCAGCACTAACACAATGGATAGAGACGGCCTTTTGTTGAGTCTCTCAGCTATGGGCTACTACTTCTCTCGAGTCTGTAGCCTGAACAGACCACTCCCCTCGGTTCCTATTCCCCCTCTCACACACAATTAACTTTTACCTTTTTTTATACTCATCCATACTAGAATGTGTTTCTTTGTTACTTAAGAAGGTTGGAAATCAGCAATGATTAAAATGAACAATATGAGTATTGTGGTTCAGCTTCCAGGCAGAAACGGTTAGGTTACCACAGTATACTGACAATGCTATGCTAAATAAAAAAATAAAAAAAAAAAGTTAATGACCTCATGGTGAGGACTTTTAAGTCCTCTGAATACACGAAGATGTTCATCCAAAACAAACTCTTAAGGAAGAGCTCCCTACAGGTCAACCTGTATATATATATATTTTATATATATATATAAAATACACAATAGAAAAACTCAATGAAACAAAGCTGCAGTCTGTAAATTTGAGCTAAGTTTACACTTTTCCAGTCTTGCTTAAAGAGAAGTTTTCATTCACTGCCTGCATCTATCATTCCTTTGCTCTATTCTTTGCTTTCAGCTCCCATTTGGGCCACAATAAAGTTATTATGCATGACAGTTTGTGAAGCAGAATAGGTACTGGTCGAGCCTGCTGTGTGGCTACAAAGTGGGCCCATTCTCTTGGGCCGGGCTCAGTTACGGGGCCTGGGCAGTGGGACAAGGACAACATTGCTGGGACATTCCCAAACTGATGGAAACAAAAAGATTCAAACCACAGTGAGTCTTGGACCCCCTTGTCGAGGACATCTTGATGAACAGGCCAACTAAGTGAACTAAGTAGCCTCTCTCTCCTTACAGCTGAACGGAGACTAAAGTCTTAAAGGGATGGTTCAATTACACAATCCCACATGTTATTGCAAACATGCATTTGTTTAATTATGTCAAATATCTTTATTCTGTTGGCAACTAAAACGTTTTGGTGACCACAGATTTCCATTGTACTGTCAATAAAATGACCACAAAACCAGTCATTAGGGTCATTGTTAAGGCTTGTTAGGATAGGGCAATATTTGACTGAGATACAACTATTTGAAAATCTGCAATTTAAGGGTACGGGGAATTATTTACTTCTTTTTAAATTACAATATTGAGAAAAGAGCATTAAAAGCTTTCCAAATGAAATTATTAACAACGCATATTACTAATCAAAAATTACCCATTTTATTTGACCCATACAATGTATTGTTGGCTATTGCTACAAATTATACCTGTTCAGTTTATGACTGTTTCTGTGGCCCAGGGTCACAGATACCACCAGTATATGTCTTTAAATATGTTCCACTGCTGAAAGAATGACATACAGTTTTTTGGTGAACTTAGAATTGGAGCATTGTCCATCAAAACGTAAACATAAAAATTTGCTGAAAAGCGGCGATCTAAAAGTCAGGCATAATAAAAAGTCTCTAATTTAAACCTAGAAATGAACAGAAAGCACACAGAAAAAAAGGGTCTATTTGAGAATCTTTAAATTTTTCTTGGCCACTAATCAAATAATCTCGTTGTTTTGGTTCTATTACAGCTCAAAGATCTTTCTCAAATCAGTCTGGAGGAGATGATCATCAGGTAAAGATCATGAATCTTGAGTGCTGCTATTAAGCAACATTTGCATTTCTGTGTAAGGATGTTAGAGATCCTGAACCGTTGCATTTACAAATGACACTGCATTAGAAAAAAACAACACTGAAAGTTAAAAGTTCAACTTAAAACCTAAAAAACTAATTAAAAACGCATTTCTAGATCTCTTTTTGTATTCTGTGTGAATGGCTTGTGAGACATTCTTAAACTCATAAAATTATTTATAATCATTGTAATTTATAATGAATAAATAAACACAAACATAAATAGCAAAATGGTAGCCTTTCCATACACATTTTAACCACACCAGGCCCAGTAGACTCTGTAAACCCCCCGGGTGTCTTGGAGCAGACGGATAACCAGGCATATGAGAAAGTGCTTACGTGGGGTCCTGAAATCAGGGGACCATATGTGCAAACGTTCTGTATCATTATGCTGTGCAGCGGTGCACAGGGAGACCACCATAACTTAGTTTGTCGTCCATACAAAGTTTGGGCCAAGCTTGGATGGATTCATTAGACGGCCTTTCTTTGGAGCCAATGAAGCTCAAAAGACCTCCAACAAAGGAGCTAATCACAGACTCTCTCCTCAGCTTTGGCCAGAGACTTTCTTTTCACTAGGTCTTAGATCATTTCTCACATCTAGCTGGCCAGCTAGCTCCAAGCTTGTCTGGACAGACAAACAGAGCTGTGGGATATTTATTCTCGGTGTATATGTACAGCTGTTGCTTCTATAGGACGAGTGAGCATGCACATGTGAACGAACCCCCCCCCCACCACCACACACACACTCATATACACAGAGCTGCTACTTTTGTTGGTTTTGTGTCACACACAAACAGATCTGCGCTTGTGGGGGTGTTTATGACTTCTGTTGGTACTGGTGTGCTAATGTGTGTGTTTGCATATGTGTGTGAGTAATATCTGTGAGGGCAAAACAGACAATGAAGCTGCAGGCCTCTATTCTAACATTGACCTTGAACCCGGTAGTCTTCATTCTCATGGTTGCTGCGTGAGTCCTTGTGCAATGGAAGCCTTTTGCATTTGTGTTGTCTTTTAAGTGGAAGAGGGCAAGGATAAGGCAAGCCTCCATTCCTGCAATACAACATTACAGTCTCACTTTTGGGTGTAAAACATCCGTGTTATATGCCCTTTTATTTGCTATTATTCATATTCATACTATTTAAAGAGCAACAAATGCAACAAGGTTTTGCAGCCACATGCTAGAGTAGATCTATTGTTCCTTAGTGTACTGGTGCTTTAAAGAACAAAAACAGATAAGCTGATGTAAAGAAACTATATGTAAAATATAAAAAAAAATCAGAATATTTCACATGTTTATAACAAACATGTTCTTTGATGAAGCTCTGGTACTAAAAATAATATAAAGGTGAGGATAGAGAGAAACAAACAAACAAACAACCTTATTTGTTTTCCTGTTATTATTAAATTATTTTAGTAATTTATTGTATACACTACTGTTCAAAGATTTGGGGTTGCACATACGCTACTTTGTTTTCAAACAACGTCAGATTTTAATTTCAAATAACAGTTTTTTGTTTTATAATATTTTAAAATGTAATTATTCCTGTGATGCAAAGCCGAATTTACATGATCCTTCAGAAATCATTATGCTGATTTGACGCTCAAGTAACATTTCTTATCACATTTAAAAAAAATAAAATAAAATTATTAGAGTATTTTCATATTTTACTGTTGCTTTTATTACATGCCTATTATTTCTGACATTTCTGACATTCAAAATTCTGTTGAATTATTCCTTTAAAAACAACAGCATTTATTTTTTTGTGGCAATTTATGTCTCTGCTATCACTCTGGATCAATGTAATGCATCCTTACTAAATAAAAGACTTAACTTCTTCAAAAAAGAAGAGACTTGTACTTTTAAACTGTAGTGTATAGATGCCTTAAACCATACATTGCATTTATTTACAGTTACCAGCCAGCGGCAAGTGTTCTATTCATGTCAACTCATACTTGTATTTGGCTCTTGGTGAGTCTTAATATTGGACCCTGCCACCAGCTATTATTAGATTTGGACTATTAGAAGTATTGCAACGTGTCCTGTCCTGTGTTGCTTAATCTATTTGTCTTTTTTTTTTGTAAAAGCGCATTTGAGTGTTGCATTGAAGCAATGCAAGAGATCTCATATTTTATCACAGCGCATGCCATTTTCTCAAATGAAAACCACAGAGATGAAACGAAAAGAGGGAAAAGTGCACTGACACGGGGTATTCCTCAGTTGCGGAGAGGGGCTGCGTGCACCCCCCGCCCTTTCACTTCTCAGCGGCACCCACAGAAGGCAGAAAGGCTTTCTGACATTGCCCTACATTCAGCTGACTGATCCCACACACACAGTCTTCTGTCACAAATAATCATTACAGCCGCACCCGTGCCCGCACACACACACACACACACCCTCTTTCTCTCCCACTGTATTAAATATTGAAGATTTCAACTTTCAACTGGGAGCATGTTCAAGCACCCTCCCATCAAAACACAGACACGCACGCACTCACACACACACACGCACACACACACACACACAGCGTGTGCATTGCCCTAGCTGCAATACAAACCACCTCTATTAGAGTGTCAATCGTATTCAGATCTTTCCTTTCATGCCGGCACTGGCTTTCAGAATGTATGGAAACCCTACATCCTCAGACGTGACTGTGCCCACGCCCATCCATCCATCCATCCATCCATCCATCCATCCATCCTCACACATTTATGTGCTTTCTTTCCGTATCCCTTTGTTCCTCTCTCCACATCAAGGTGCCTTGTATTTCTGCCTAATGTTGGCTAATGCTTTCTAAAGAATACCACCCCAGCACTGCTGCCCGCTTCTGCTGCGAGTACCCATGTCACCGGGTCGTCATTAATTATTCCCTTGCTTACAACATGCTGTTGCCACGGTAATGTGCCATTAACGGAGAGCCAAGCGAACGGCAGTCTCTATGCAAATGAGGCTGCCACAAAGACCCTGGGCAGATCGGAGGATGCTGAGACGGACACACTGTGTATTAGACTTGAATAAAAGGGACGATAATGTACCTGGGCTTCCTTTTAAAACACAACAGTTATGACGAACGAGTGCAGGAAGGAGCAGAAGAGGAGGGTTCGGTGGAAGCACCTGGCATTTTAGAAAATACAGGGGGGTGTGTGTGTGGTATTTGATGGACATTTGAGGGACGAGTTGGCAGGGACCATCAGCTTAACAGCAGATGCCTCTGCGACAAATCCGCAAGTCCTCGATTTGGATATAACGCGCATGTGATGATGTGGAGAAAATAAAGCTTTGAAACGAAGGCCTTAAATTTAGAATATGTCCTTGTCGTCCTGACAAGTTTGCTGGGATTGTGGTGCCCACGCTAGTAGCGGACGTAGCTGCGTGTGGCTTTAGATAAAAATCAGTGAATAATATTTGCCTGTGATGTCTCAAAACGAGAAGACGAGAAGTCTGTGAGAAGGGGAAAATGAGAAATGCAAAGATGAAGATTTGTGCCCCGCTGAACATTATGCCGTTTTGGCACGTAAACCCTGAGCCAATCAAAAGCGATGTTCTTGAAGCATTTAGGGATGGCAGACCAAATCAGCAAGAAATCACAAGGCTGCATTACTTACACACTGAAATATTAGAAATAAACAACATCACCATATTCCAATAAAAATAATAAGAAAAATGCTGACAAATCTGTTCTTTTTTTTGGTATAAATTTTTTCAGTGTGTGCAGTATTTGCCTGATATTACTATCTATACTAAAAACAAACAAACAAAAAAACACACCAGATTACTTAGGCTTTACAAATTTCCTAGAAAATTTCAGTTTCACATTTTATTTGACATTACAGTGATGAACTGACTGATGCCGCTCAATTAGAGATTCTAGACAGAAGTCATGGCAGGTTGCCGGAGAGGAAATGTTCCCTGCCTTTTGGATACAGATTGCAGCCATTATCAGGACAATTTCCCAGGTGGAGAAAAACATCAGAGGAGTCTGGGATAACGGTGAATAAGAATCACAGATGAGGATTTGTTTGTCGGGGTGGGGTGGTGGGATCTACAATTTTATATGCAATTGTCATTGTCTGCTGCAGACCTTTCTGCAACTTTTATTCTGTAAAAGCCATCACTGAAACGGGGCATTGGGTGCCTTCACAATTTCGAGGGCATTCTTGTGTGTTACTTCTAATATGTGACATGTGATTTAACAAATCCACAGACGGAGAGGAAATTCCAGGTATCAGATATGTTTGATATGAAGTAAATAGAGCAGAGAGAGGAAGAGAAAATAACATCAAAACAAGCTCTGAAAGGGTTTGATGACAGACAAATCTGTCTTTGTGTTTCTATACGCTTCTTTTACACTAAGCTATATTTTGACTGAGGTGTATTTACACTAAGGTATATTTTGGTGTCATTGACAATCATCTATGGACTTTCTACCCCTCTCTGTCTCACACACACACACACACAAACAAGCTCACACACAATGGGCAAACCCTGTCACTGCTGAGAGTCCAATCAAGCATTTGAATGCAGTGACACATCCGGTCTTCTTTTTATTTTTTTTTGGAAATGACAACATTTATTCATCATCAGGCAGAGAGAAATTTCACTCAAAGACCCCACAGTGCTCTGCCAGGGCCGGTCTGGCCCTGTTAATTGATTGCTTCTCACTAACAAGGATGTAAAGTCCTCCATTGTGCACCTCTTCCTCTATGCTAATGAAGTCCAAACACAACACGCTCTTTCTTTCGTTTCCTCTCTGCGTCCCCCTTCCTCTCTTTCTCTCTCCGATAGGAGGTTTTGATGTGAAGATGCTATGACAGGCTTGCTCTCTTTCTCTCTCTGCAGCTGGCACGAAAGATGTGATAGGAGCCAGGACCAGGAAGCAGTAATGGGATCATGGGAGAGTGATTGCAAACACACACACTCCTCCAAGTTTCCCCTCACACTGCCCCTAATGAGGGGTAAAGGGACAATATCGTCATTGTTACCCCCGTGTTTGGGAACCTCAGGGCCAAGAACAATAGCTGTTTACCCAAGCGGTAGTGAAAGTCCTCACTGTGTTCGTTAATTAATCGGACGGCTCCTGATTACGTTTGCTCTGTACACCCCACTCAATACCACCTTTCACATCCAGCCATTAGAGACGAGGGACTCTCTCTCGGTTCTGCTTCCTGTCTCTTTCATTTGGTTTTTACACCATCCACAATCTTCTACACACACTTACTCACTCCACATACTGCCTTAGTAAGAGCACTCATTCTCTAATACAATGCAAAGGCTATTGAGAAAGAAATATTAACAAATAAAATTAAATAAATGAACAGTACCAATAATAATAATAGATTTTGTATAATTAAGTAATAAAATAACATAATGGTTTATTAAAATAATGATATTTTTATTATTATTATTAGTAGTAGTAGTATTATTAATGTATATTTTACGATGAAATTAAATGTTATGAATTTGTAAGTTCATATAACAACATTCATAAAATAACAACATTTGTATATTGACATTGGTTTCATAGCAGTTAAATGGTATTACAAAAAGGCATAGGTCCCACCTTACAGTCTTTACGGTGCGAATTTGCATTGGTGAAGTCACCCTCCCGCTTACCATCATATATCTCTCTCACACCGCAACCCAATCTACTACAAGCGATATGCAAAGCGCCATCATGAATATGTGCAATTAGGCAGGGCTGGTGAGATTTTTCCGACTTATGGGATGTGACATTTGTAGGGCAGAAGCACAGATCAGCATAAGCGAGAGTGACAAATGCCTAATCCCTTCCTCCACATTTCACGATTTTTCAGGTCTATCAGAATACGTTCTTGAATACACACACCTACGCCGCATATTCGCGCATTTGAATTCCCCGATCAACACGCCTCGGCCGTGGCCACACGGTATCATGGATACGAACATCACCACCAAGAGCAAGAACAAGAGGAGACTTCTTAATGGATCATGAAGATTTGTCAGAGTGCTTGTGCTCTGTACATCAAGGCCGTTCTGTATGGAAATCACACAATTTTGAAACGGTTTGTGTGACAGCGAGTCTCAAGAATAATCAGTTCGTGAGGTACCGAGAGAGAAAAACATACACAATGCATATACAGTTATATTCACACGCCACACAATAAAAAAGCAAAATGACAGACATAAAATCCTCCACTAATAACCATCCTTGGAGCCTTTTACCTAAAACCATGCGGATGCAGTGAAAATGGATTATGTGTTCACTATACTTTTGCTTGTCAAATCACTGGCAATCCTCGCTATTCATCACACACCTACTTCAGCTGAATATAAAGACTACAACTAGTCATTTTATATCAAAACATTTGAAAACATAAGTTTTCTATTATATTTCCCAAAGTAAGTAATAGCTGCAGTGCACTTAAATAAATAAATATTAATAAATGGTGACATATGACTACATACATATGCGCTATATATACATATATCTCAACACACACACATTCTCAGGCAGACTGGTTTTATTTAGGTGTGGGAGTTTAATTTTGCTGAGAGATGTCTGTGAACCCTATAATACGGTTCAGGTTCGAATACTCTTGGAAAATCATCAACCCATAATCCTTCACATTGTGACGCATTCAAATGAGGTGCTGGAACTCCCACTAACGCAGTGTAGCAGCGACTGCTAATTTACACACACACACACAGAATCAGAAATTGTTCGCTCTCACAATGTGCAGGCATACCCCAACCCCCACATACTGTATATAGTAACAAAATTTGAGCGAAACACACACACACCTACATGTAACGGGGCACATTGCATGAGCTCCTCTTTGCAAACCTCTTCCCCCACAAGCTACCACACACATCATGACACACACACACATGGCGCATGGCGAGGCGTCGCTCACACCACCCAGGAAATTAACTTGACATTTTATGGCGACCACGGAGGAAAAAATATGGAAGGAAAGAAAAAAAAAAAAAACAAAGCGTACCAAAGGCACAGATAACATAAACCCTCTCCAGAGCCTCGCCATCATATTCGGCAGGATTTTCACCGATCTGCAATGCAGACGGCACGGGGTGGCCACAGAAAATGAGCTTTTCCGTCCTCGCCCGCCTTCCTCTGAAGACGACGGCTGTCTCTCTCTCACTCTTTTTCTCCCTCGACAAATGCGTCCTGTCTATTTTCATATCCAATTCAGTTGGTCCCATTGGTGCGGTTCTGCCTGATGTGAGGTTAACAAAATGAAATAAATAGAAACGGGGCAATCTCACCTCAGTCTAAGCTCCCAATTAAAATGATACAGCCGCCCATGTCAGAGAACGAGAGCGTATTGAAATGGGGAAGGAGAGTTGCTTTGTGGCTGCTTGGATTTATTTTTTCGTATATATGCGTGTGCATGATGGACGGAGCCATACTGTCATTGCGACTCTTCCTGCACACACACACACACACACACACACACCTTCTCCAAATCTTAGACACAATCTAGCACAATATATCTTCGCTAAACCACAGCTATAGTGCAAACAACTAAATATTACAAAAGCATTTATTTAAAAAAAAAAAAGTGGTTATTTGCGTCTTCACATATGACATATATATGAAAGTGTTCTTCTAACATGTTCATAGGACTAAAGCCGTTGGGCCATGCTCGCTGTCATAATCTCAAAGAAAAGATTCAGAAAAGATGCACACCCGTGCATAAAGAGTCCAAATTAATGTATCTCAGGATGCTGAGTGCATGGACACACACACACACACACACACACGTGTGCTCGTCTGACTTGGTGCATCTCTCTGTGGCTGGGTCCTGCTCTATTAGACATGCAGGAATGTTAACATCATTATGCATTATTCTGAGTGTCTGTCTGTGCTTTCACACCCTCCTCCTCTCTCTCTCTTTCCATTCGCCATATTGTGTCTGAGGAGAGGCCCAGACGTGTGTGTGCCACAGACTAACACAGTATTGTGTCTCCTGTCTGGGGATGGGCATTATTTTAACGGTCTTTCATGTGCCGGTGCACACAAATCACTGATCTTTTTGGAAATGGAAGAAGTGACAAACACACGAATACGGACTACCACACCCAATCACACACATTTACAAATTGTATTAATGCTCTATCCATGCCTTGCAAATTAAGCCCAGGCTAGGTTCTCACAAGTCTAAAGAAAAGCGCATGCAAAAGTGTGCATGCAAGACAAAAATGGAGAAGACGGATAGAAAATAAATCAACATTAATTTATATAGATTTTTTTTTTTTTTTACTTATAAAAAGAATATATATATTCTAAAGATGTTCAGGGGCTATTACAGTCACGTGAGTGTTTACTTATTATGCAGCTTCATACAAAATGTAATCAGCTGTGACTATCATCAAGTCCCATTTTCAGACCGTTAATGGGGAGGGGCTTTTATATTTGCAATATTTCTCTTTGGGAATAATAAAAAGCCAACAAGACACTTATAAACTGACGTACTGATGAAGCTTAAGCACTGACCTCTTTTTTTCTTATCCAAAACGTTACTAGTCTGAAATAAAATGTGTTTAAAATTTACTACTAAGAATTTAAGGGCAATAAATTACTTTTTTTTATTATTAAGTTCTTCAATTAAATCTCTATACCTCTATTTTTAGCCTAGCAATAAATAGTCTTGGATTTGTTATTTAACACCTTTAAGTATTACACTTCTTATTTCATTTACATATTTAAATGTATCACTCTTAAAATGCATCACACAGTATCACTTCTAAAATATTGCAGTGAAAAAAAAATGACTATGATATACAGTCAAAAATATCAAAGGAAGTGATAGAGCAATGAGCAAAATTATGCAGACTGTATATTAAAAGTCTATGCGAAGGATTTAATTTAATATGCATGATTCTTAAATGTCCTTTAATCTGACATTTCGCCAGAATTTTTGTACCCCCAGAATATATATGTAAACATTCAGCGTATTTGCAGTGAACCTCCACTACAGCCTCTCTCTGCTTCCCATCTCAACTCCTCCCCCTTGCTGCTTGAAATCTGCATACATTTGCATGGCATTACCATGCGCATATTCTTTGTTCTGAGAGGGAAAGGATGGTGCAGTTTACAACCAAATTGCGCGTCGCTGTTATGCGCTCCGCTTGAAGATGCTTGGATATTTAATGAACGCAAAAATGCTTCATCATCTGTAGTCGTGAACGGCTAACAAGCTTTTTGAAAATGAGACGGAAATAAAAACAAATTAAAAAACTGGTTACATTAGAGACTGCTGTAAATTGTAGGAGGCAGGGACTGTTCAGTGAATCAAATAACCTCTCAAAATTTAAAATATTGATGTTAACAAGACCTAAATCATTCACTGACGTGCACGAATGTATATTTCTAACATGCTATATATCTTGTTTTGTAATATTGTAATGCGCTTGAACAGTGCCCAATGCAGATTTAATTTTTTACGACACCATATGTATTCAAACATGTCACATAAAACACAGCGATACAGAACGTTTGATACACAGCAGAAGCATAGGCTGGCATCCTGTAAACTGACATCTATTGTCCTCGTGGGCTCTTCCCTTTGTGCCACGGCCAACTGTAATCATGCAAACGCAGGCGCCAGACTTCATTAGCTCCTCAGGGCCAACACTAATCACACCACAGCAAGGCACAATAGAGGAGGGGCCACAGAGTATGCATAAAACAGCCGGGCATCGCCTGTGTGCTGCTGATATACAGGTATAGTGTACCGATAGCATGCATGCTAGCACGAACTGCTTTTTTCCCCCTTTTATTTGCAAACTTTGCTAGTCAGCTTTGCGAGTATCCACATTCAGAGCTTAAAAGTAAAATTTAAAAATTAAAATATGTCCTGGCTGGGTGTGTATACATACTACACCGTAATGAGACAGAATAGAAAGAACTTGGATGGGAAAGAAGAAGTGCATTGAAAAAAATAATAGGTTATGTGCTTATGAAGCACTGTCTGATTCAAATCTGACAGCATATATGAGCATTAAGACTTTTGTTTTGAGACCAGCATGCTTTGTCGCAACTACTATCTACAACTACAATCTATCAGATAAAATAACATCAAAACGATTTGTGTTGCATTTTGCATTTGGATTTATCGGAGAACTCACCTCATGTTAGTTTATCACTTGATAATACTGATGCCAGTTTCCTTCTGCTCACTTCCTGTGGTAATGGTTACATTTTTCATCCTGCAACAAAAGGAAGAAAGAACATATTGACTACTTTGCCATTTTACAGTCAGATTCAAGTGAACATCCACCTATGTTTAACTCGTTAAGGGAAATGTATGTAAATAATTACTATTAATTATGATTTATTGCAATTATTTATATCAGCTGCCAGTAGTAATTGTAGCAGAATTACCATCAACTAATCTGTTCATTCAGCGAACATACAAGTTAAGATAAACCCTAAGAAGGGATATTTTCATGGTAACAGAAAAATACCTTCTTACAGTATCACTGCATTAGAGCATGTAGCAAGGGGCGAAATCGTAAAGGGACATTCATTTGCAAGACAGAATCAGAAACTCATGTGATTTGTGCAAAAGTTTTATTAACTCTGTGTTAACTCACATAACTGAACACACACGTATAAATACACTCACACGGGGGGAAAGTGCAAAGAAGGCTTAAGGGTAAACCATTAGGAAAAGCCAAAATTGAAGTTATGAAAAGAGTCAGCTGACCACCTGTAAAACCATCAGTGCCTTCATAACGGGTTCCATAACTGATACTAAAACTCTGTTTCGTTCTGTTATATGTACGATACTTGCATTGCCTCGTTGGCGAGGGTCCAATGCAGTCTTGAAGTCCTGATGGTTTTGGACTGACAATCATGTTCTTCCTGGTTTGATGAGTGATGAATTCTAAAGATGTCCTGACTCTGATGATTGGTAGATGAAAGAAGAGCTAAGAAAGAGATCTGTTGCAATCCGTGGATCTTGAGTTACATGGAGAGTCAAGGCTTTGGCCTGGCGTAAAACTTTGGTATTGCCGTGGAGGTTAAAGCCTCATCTTAGTGTCTCACAAGACTGCAGACTGCGCTGAATCTAGGCCCACCCAATACGTTTGCATCAGTCATGAGGGCTTAGCCAGGAGACGAGAGAGATGGTGGGGGTCCAGCATCCAGAAATGCAAAAAGCGAGGTGGGTCCCTGCCGTGGGGCCTTTTGAAACATGTTGAGGGTCACACCTCTTGTGGGTCAAAGAGCCAATAGTGTGTCGTTTCCTTGGAGGGAACTTTTATGGCTCTTTGTTTCTAAGCATGGTAATATGCATATGCACCGGTTTGGAGGTTGATATACAAATTACAAGAGATTCTTAAAACACAGAATATTGCTCTCAATTAGATCGCCTGAAGACGGGTCCTTAGGTACCAAACACCAAATGTGTTGATATTATGAGGTGATATTAGCTAGTGATCTATCATAAACACGCATAAAACAGTATACCATACATAAGACGATATACAAGCACAATTACAATATAGACAATGACCTGAAGGATGTGTGTTCACTCAAAGAAAGTTTTCCTCTGAATTAATTTAGGGAAAAGTCCATTGTCTTTTTAAAAGGGAGAACTAGTCAGAGTTGCTTTGTTCACAAATTAAGCAATAAACCAGTGTTATCATTCAGTGGCCATGGAATCAGAGGCCTGTTTTGCCTTCCTGAGGTGTGGTATTATTATAATTCAGATTATTTGTTAAATGTAACAAAAGGTTTGCGACTGATTGGTTCAAATGCTACACACAAGTAAACATAAATGTGGCATAAATTATTTCATACTCTCATGAACTGGCATATGGTTTATGTGTGTCTCGTTGGTACTTTTTTTTTTTTTTGTGCAAACTCTGTCAGTAAATTTTTTTTAAACCAAAAAAAAAAAAAACACTCCTGAACATTACACAAGTGAACAATTTGTTGTGTGTGTGTATGTGTGTGCGCGCACACGAATGAATCTCACAGCAGCGTACAGTACGGTCATGTTGTTGTGTCTGTGGCATATGCAAATGTCTGTACATTTAAATGAACACACACATTTACTGCCTTCCATCTTTGCAGGATATCATCCCTGGATGTCCAGAAAGAGTTGCTGCAGCTGGTGTAACCAGCATTGCATTTACCTGGAGGGGGGTTCACTGGTGACTTTTCAGATGAAATGACTCTTTCTGTTTCAAACCATCCCTCTGTATGGGAGAATACTGGCAGAGGCTGCATGACTGTCACCTCAAAGTATGTCTCTGGCCAGCAGAGCCCGAGATCTCTGCAGCTATGCATTCCCTAGAGTCACACACACACACACACAGCCGCTCGGCTCTACTGTCGCACTGATCCAAAGCATAACATTATATCTTTCCACATACTTAGGCATATAAATGTAAATAGCTCTGTAGTTCGCAGATGTTGACAGCTTAACAAGAAGCTTTGGATGGTTTCTTGATTTGTTCGGCAAGAAGTAAATATGCAAAATAACACATCTGCTACACATACTGCTGGAGGGCTGCAGCTTTTCAAGCCGAATGTGTGTATTTTTATACCATTAGCTGTAAACTTAATCAAATTGTATTATGAAATATGTATTTTTGTGCATGGCATAAGAGATTATTGTTTTTCAGTATACTACAACACAATAAAGGAAGACTCCTCTGAAACGTATAGGTTTTTTTGTAAACCTGTGCATTCGGTGTTATCTACAGAACCTCTTAAAGAGCGGTGTAGGGCCATGTCCATAGAAAGGTAGTCCTCTCCTGACACGTGTCAGAGGCAGAGTGACAGCTGTCAGCTTTTATTAAGCCTCTGTGTCTGTATGGCTTGAGCTTTTGACTTAGTCACTGCTGCTACACAATGCATCCTGCAATGCATTTTTACTTTCAAGTGGGCTAGTAATATTCTATTACATTTTATTTTTACCTACAAAGTAATGTAAAGTTTTTCAAGACTTTTTAATCCTCTCTCACTTTCATAAGCCCTTATAAGACTTATCACTCCACTCTCATGTCAAAAGCGGTTACAAAAAATAGTTGTAATAGCACGACAAATAAATAAAAATTAAATATCTGATGGTTCAGCTACATTAATAGCAGAGTATTGTTTCCTAGGAGTCAATCTTGACAGCTTTTGTGCTGAATGCAAATGTAAAAGGCAGAAACAAAAGGCAAATTCCAATGACATTTATTTTCAAAAACGCACATCACAATCATTGCTTTTACAAAATACAGTGCAATAAAAGATTCAACTTATTTGTGAGAATGTCCCCTCTTCTGTTTACAATACAAACATTTAAATAGATTCAAAACGGTAGCATGATAATACACCGCAATTTATTGTATACATCATATCTTTTGAATGAATGTCACACGCTGATGTTATTCAATACATTCAGAAAAACCTTCACAGATAGCAATAATTAAGTGGAGCAGCTATGCTAAAAAGCTAAGAGTCTCCGTGCGCTTGTATCGCCTGCAGTACGGTGAAACCAAGGTCCATTTTCGCTCTTGATGTTGGCAGTGTTTGAGTCGTCCCCATCCCCCACCCCCTCTCTCCACACCCTCAGCGTCTGCACTCACTGGATCCCTCTGCCAACACCTCAGTCCTGACAATCAGTGGCTACTGGACTATATATGAAGGCCGACTGCTCTAGCATGGAGCCAGGTATGATTCCCCAGCTGACAGTCTGCATCACATCTGATGGCTGAGAAGCAAGAGCTTCCTCACACACACACATAGCTCACGGATCATGACCAGCTACAAACAAAAACACTTAGATCATGTATACGAGCGTTCACAAACACAGCCCACCCCTTCTTACACGTATATATCTCACACCACACTGGTGATTGGCTCTAAATACATCTCGGAGGAATAACTTTTTCAAATTGTACAATGACAACTTTTATTGATCTGATCACAAGTAGATGATGCTAAAGGAGTAAACAGATTCTAAAACGCTTTTGCCCACTTCCAGAGGTACTCAAAACTTAACTGGATCGCTTTTGTTTGAATAAGCTTGAATTTAATGATCAGTTTTGTTCAAAAACTCACACCGTAACCAAACATTGTTGCTGTGTTCCTTATCCTTTCAATTTGTTTTAGTCAATACTATCCATACAGAACATCTTGAGGAAATCCACAAAGAAAGTGTCACAGGAGACACATTTGAAATGCAGGTGGAAACTGTATGTGTCTTGGCTGACCACTTGTGATCGGATGAGTGAAAAGGCATCTTAATACCAGGTGGAAACGGGGCCTTTTCAATTTCAGTTGAACCAAAAAACATCGGTCCAGCTGTGGATAACGCTTTGTGTAGCCATGTGGCACAAAACGACTGTGACTATGTGAATGATTGTTGCCTATTGTCTATATCGTTGTCCTTTTCATCTACGCCACCAACCTTTACGCTTTCTTATCTCATTTCTCAAAACGTTTAGCGCAGGAGATACTCTCATTTCCTCCCATTAACCACTGACAGGCAGAGTCTAAAACATGCAGGAATTTAATTACATTCGGTCGGCTCTCATAACGGCGGTCTGGTTTGCGGGCGGGGGGGGTTGAGGTGGAGGAAGGTTGCACACATCAGGTATAAGTGTGTGTGTGTGTGTGGGTGAGTGGGTGCAAGAAGGAGGGAGTTTTGCTGACACCTCTGTTGCCCACTTTCACGCTAATTAACACTTCTCAGATACCGGGTGACGGCAGTCTACACGACAGGCTCAAGAGGACATTTGCACAGACCTTTCGTCTCTGAACAATCTGTTCAGATAAAGGTGTGCGCGCTACTTGCGACAAACGTGTGCGCGGGAGTATAATATATACACATGCACAAATACCTAACTGACGGCAACAAATGCACACACATGAAACGGATCTCCACTGATGCCACCTCATTATACCATCCCTGCTGGTCACCATCTGTAGAAAGCCATTCAGTAACTCTGTCCGAACCAGGATAACACAGGACCATGGCGGTGTGATTCATGTAACTGTCCGTTCTCCATGAGAATGCCTCACTGCCACTCTGCACTATAATATCATGTCTTTTTGATGCTTTCCTCCACACTGAATTCAAAGGAAGCCCATCACTCTATGACAGCCGATGTCAGTCCTGCTGATAGATGCATGTAGCACATTTCAACACGAGTATGCGCGTTAAATTAGCGCTCTGCTTGGCCCGCTGTTATTAGAATTTATCCTACCCTGGCGGATAATTGATCACCATAAATGAGAACCTCTGTGTTCTCAGAGGAAACCTGCATATGCTTGTAATTACAGTTTTTGCGACAGTAACGCGCATGCGCCATCGTGCGAGGCTTCTATATGTTTTTGTGCGTCTGGTATGGGGGTGATATACAAGGAGGTAAGCATTAAGAGTCATTTCTAGCACTCTGGCAGTGCCAAGAGGACGCGCTGAGATGAAAGGTAATGCAAATGGAAGTGTCATACAGCGAGTTCCATTCTAGACAGCCACCTTTGAAATAATTAAGACAGTGGAATGGAGTGGAGCCCGAGTGAGGAATAGCAATTCCTCTGAGTGACTCCTTCTAAAGACAGCAAGCTACCAGGCACAACACTGGATTTCCATTTAAATGTTTGTTAAATTCACCAAAAGGGTATTTTATTGTTAATTTGATGATCTCTGTCAAATTGACATCATTTAAAATTAATTATGACCTTTTTGCTATAATCGTGATGGTTATTAAATGTAATCACATTGAACGCAATCATGTCAAAACACATTAAACGTACAAGAATCTGGCCTTCTTTTTAGCCTTAGCCAAGGGCCACAATTCCACGTAGAGCAAATAAATATTCATCTAGAATTTTCTAAATCGCTAACGGCTGAAGATGAATACAAAGTGGGTGAAATGCAGAGGATTCCATGCTGTGTTGGAATATGGCGCATGTGTTGAGCCGGATAAGTACAAGGCTTGCCACAAGCCATTCGCATATGTAGCTGACAAAAGTGGGGCGGGTTTTTGCATGCAAATGGGTTTCTCAACATGCACGTTGCCAGCGACACCAGCTAATTTCATAATTGGTGAGCGTGATTATGCGAACGCGGTGCCGCCTTATTGGAACATGCGAGGTGGGCTTGTAATCAAGCGCGTGCCAGCGGACATTTTAGGTCTATCCTTTTCGCATGCTCACCACTGCTAAATTCTTTAAGATGGTGGCACCTTGAAGGAAATGCTACTGCGCTGACGGAGCCCAGCCCACCTCCTCCCTACCCAGAGTCTGCAATGCGATTCTAGGAAGATTGTGGGGCACCCTTCGCTTACCCCACCTGCATGATAAATTTTTAATTCCCACGTCACTAATAAGCATATTAAGCTGAGAGTCTGGAGCTTCCGCATATATGCATGAGTCCGCATGCATTTAATTTGCATAGAATCGACTGATTCAAATGTAAGTATGCTAACGTGCAGCATTTCACTGTGCAACATTACTGCCATGTATGACAAATGCTGCCTTTGGATTGCATCCCATGTGTTTTTTAAAAACATGATAAAGAATCTCTGCTGAGGTTTTCTAAGAAATGAGGTGGCACAGTTCTAATTACACTGATCTCACCGAAACGGATTATAATTATTATTTTTAACAAAATCTCGCTGTACATCCTAGCAATATTTGAACTCCTGGAATTTTTTTTTAAATAGGTTCCTTCAAACTGATTATTAAATCACTGTTAAAATGTAAAAATGTACAGTAAAATTACGTTGTAATTTATAAACAATGTAAGCTTTAAATATTTTTTTTTTTCAAGTTCTCATTGGCATTGCATGCATCATTTAGGCTCTTTCATATGATTTGAGTTTTGAGGGGTATTTCAGCCGCAGTTATTGACTTATTTATAGCTCTGAGAATTTGCATAATCTAAATTCAGCAAACAACAGACACGCTCAGTCACACCGCTGCGGTTAACGCCACTAACACATACGGTGTCATTGCACAGATTGCTTTGTTGTACTATTTTTTGACTTGTTTCTTGTACTATTTTATAACCGTCATTGTCATGCAATGTACTATTACCAATTACATACATTGCAACAAGATATACTGTACTGTATAATACACAGTGACAGATTTCAACCAAAATCAACAGTAGCATTATACAATAACTCAAATTAAGACTTCAGCCTTTTAAAAAGACTGAAATATTAAACGCAGGCTTGAACTTTGACATTTTACCTATTGCAATTTGTGTGAATTTACTCATGTTTCTATGAGTTATATATATTAAAAGAAAAATGTAAGATTTTTTACAATCACTGCACTGCTTCTAAATCTTGACACTGAGATTAATTTGCTGCATGAATCATGCTGCAGGATTGTTTTATTTGAACATTTTGGCACTGGACCTCTCTGCTTTTTTGAGATATTAATGAGTGGTGCATCGACTCTGATAAATCAAGATTTGATTGTGAGATACCAGATTGTTGCTGATATACACAATTACACACAACCATGACAAATCTGAAAGCAAACATGCACACATACATTTAAGTGGCTTTTTGAAAGCCTTACAGATCCACACCCACGCACAGAGAATCTTCCACATACTAACACGCACATATACTATAGAACCTGTGCTGCTTTTGCACATTGCCATCATACGCATGTGAGATCACCCCTTGTTGCCACAGCGACTCCAACCAGCGGGAACAACACTGTACATGTGACCTGGTCGGGAAGGGGCAGATCTACAGGATGCTCTGTGCCAACATGTATCTGCTTGTTTAACATCACAGCACATTTTATGGCACTTTATTCAGTTAGATTGTAGGAAGTAAACTTACACGTGCATGTAAGCTTACTGAAACTAGAATAGCTTCTTGAAGTCAGTGGGATGTAGATGAGAAAGAGAAAAAAAATACTCATCACAACACTGTAAAAAAGTATGAATATGCTGCAAGTGATTAACTAAATGCCACTTTACGTACCAAACTAAAACATTATTTGTGGGACATAAAACCTAAAAGTCAACCTAAATGTTGTCTTAACATTATATGACTTGGGGACTAAAAGCTTAATATTTTTTAAGGAATGCTCTTCCTTTACAACACTGGACTGTTGTAAGAAGTCTTTAAAGACTCCTCTTTTTAAAGCTGTTTATTGTAATCGAGTATACTTTGTTATTACTGTATTGTTATTATTTTATAGTAGTAGCACTTTGGGTTTTAGAAAAAAACACATTACAAATAAAATGCATCATTATTTTCTTCAAGCTTTCTATTAAACTCTTAAATCTCTCTGTAACCTTACACAATTACAAAATAAACAAAACAACAAAAAAACAAAACAAATACAATTTCTTCCTCTTGTGCTCCACTGTCTTTGGAATGGCTAGTTAAAGATGCTATTTGCATCTACAATTAGTTTCTCTCCAAATGCATTTTTATCGAAATTGAAAAAAAGAAGCAAAGACTATGTTAACAATTGACCAAGAATGGATCTGAGGACACCATTAAAAAAAAACTTAACAGGCTAAGCATCCGTTGATTAAATATATTTAAAATTAGAGGTAAACAAAATACATTTGAGGAAATAAACATAAATGACAATGTCAGTTGCCCAAATGCTAACAAATGAATGAGATTAGCACAGCGTTAAAGACAACTGTGCAGAAGCGCTCTGAAAGGATTGTGACTGAGAACAGGTGGAGGATGTGGAGTAGCCAAAAATATGAAGATTGCCTGCCCAATGAATACTGATAAGCTGCCATGGTCACCATGGTTATAGTATTCAGCCAATTACAAGACAGCAATATGCCTGAACTGTCTAAGACACACACACACACACATGCACGCGCACACAATAGCAAACGGCTCATTCATAGAGCTGCAGGCAACCAGCCTACTACATAAAAATTAATATTCAAAAGGAACCTTGGAGTTCACCTAAATCTACGTCCTAAATCATGTAAACATGCTGAATATTTAGTTGAAGCTCAGAGCGAGCACACATACACATCTTTGCTGATTTTCATAAACACAGATTATATATTATATATTTAAGATATCACTTATCACAAAGGTGTAAATCCTCAAACAATAATACATCAAATATTAAATATGTTTTTTATATGTTACAAGTTAAAACTGGCTTTTAGCATGCAGCGCTGTCTTCTCCATAGTATCACTGATATTCTTGAAAAAACATGACCCATTTCTATCACTCAAAGCATGTGGTTTTGCAGTAATGAAAAAAGTGATCTCAAAAATGATTTGCAAACATTCAACACTACATTCAACCTTTCAACAGTACACATTAAATTGCAATGCGGACATTTTGAATAGATTGACTGTCAAGTCCTGGTGCATACAAAGCAAGCGCTGGATATGTAAAACGAAAGGACATGCAACATTATCATAAGAGGAATTATTAAGGGTTTGACTGAAGTGCAAAAACAAGGTGTACAGTTTTGTGTGATGCCAAAAAAAATAAAATAAATAAAAATTTAAAAAAAGAGGAGAAAATGTCAAATGAATTTAGCATGATGCAAGTAAAAAACAGGTTTTTGTTTTTAACACCATTGTTGTCTTGAACTCACAAGGCAGGGTGTCAATGTCTTTTCACAGTGGATTCTGGTAATAGCCTGGCAATATCATGTTCCTTCTTTTTTTCTTATTGACAACACACAAGGCCCTACTATTACAGGCATTCACAGAAAAGAGCCTGGGATTAAAGCTACTTTATTTTAGAAAGTCTGTTGGCTAGATCTTAAAAAAATATATATTTAGTTTTAAACTGCTTTTAAACCTATGGCCTATTTCTCAGACTAACATGTTGAATACAATTGCAATTGCACTGAGTAAGTGTTTAGTTCCGTTATATTGTTACTGTTTAAGACAGAACGTGTGTTAAGGTTTACCAAGCCTATTCAAAGCCTAACTAACTTGCCTGTAGGCCTCTAAAAATGTTTTGTTTATTTATAAAATTCTCTGAATAAATTCATAATAGAGTAGACCTATATTAAAAGCCTACTGCAAAGAATAAATGTGGTATAATGAGAGGGCGTTAAGCCAGACGTAAAAAAAAAAAAAAAAAATCTCACACTTGTCAAGTTCAAATGCAAGCGCTTTGAGGACAATAGTGGTGATGTCATGTTTCAACGCGGTCTCAGAGCTGCAGCAAAGCTATGCTTCAAAACTTCAAGCTCAATACGCCGCTTCTTTTACATACACACGCCTTATTCCCACACTTACAAACAATTCACCTCAGCAGCAGCAGCGTATGTAGCTATCATGCCTGTGATATATTCACAGCCGTTAGGCTACTGTTCCTGCTTTGGGGCCCGCGTCTGCCGAGGCTGGGAACGGTCGCCACTTTCTAAAGGGATGCAGATGAGTCGGGTGCACTTGACATCTTTTCATGACCCATGTCGCCCCCAGCCCCCCCAGCCCGCCGGCGCTGTCTGTCATATTCTGGATAGGGCCGTGGCATTGCCACTTGCCCTCGAGCGTGGGAATGGGAGCGTCCAGTCGTTCACATCTACTGCGCTCCGTTTAACGGAATCAATTAAGGAGGACCGACCCCCTCGCTCCCCATGTGCCCACCCCTTTTCATTTTTGTCAGCTCTCTCTATATGTCCTAATTATTTCTGTTTGGGATGCCAGCGCCGTTTCCTGGCCAAAGGCGACCGAGCTGAAATAAATAGTGAGCACGTGGGCTCCTCTCTCTTCACGTGTCAGTTTTCAGTAAATTGGTGAGATCATACAAACTCGAGTATTATTCATTTAATCTCTGCGAGTCTATTAATTTATCACGCTGCGTAAAACAATATTTCCTCAGTAAAAAACGAACCTGACTTTTTTTTTTCTTTGTTTGCTTGCTAACGTTTACATTTTTTTTTTGCGCGCAAACGTTAAGGATAAATTGCATACTTCTCACAGCAAAAAATAAATAAATAAATAACAATTACAATAAATAAAACCCAACTTCTTGTTTGACAATGTGTCTGGCGAACAGCCCTCCAAATGTACTGACATGTAATATATTTTTGTAAACGTATCTTCGTGTCATTAGGCATCCAGAGTTTTCGATGAGCCGGGAGGCAGTTTTTACTTTCGGTTATCTAGCTTTATGAAGTGCAACATACTCATACAGCTAGATAACCAAAGATAACAACTCGCTTCCAATTCCACAACAGTAATCCCCGGATACCTCCGTGTCTTGTGTGCAAGAATAAATCCAAGTAAAGAAGTTGCTAAAACAATGAAAATAGGCACGAGACTTCACACCTGTCATTTGCAGTTCTTAAAAGTAGGTATTCTCGCAACAGAAATAAATGACAGTTTCTTCACAGGGTAATGTGAATCAAAACGGAAGCTATAATCCATTTGACATCGGAGTAGTTAACGTTAAAACAATATGAGAGTTGGAGTGAGGGAGCCTGTCGAATAAGAAGCAGTCATCCTCGCACAGGCCATCATTTGCATTGCAAATTACCTCCCAATCTCACAAAAGGCTCCTTTGGCTCTATTAAATCGTGGCAGCAGCGATAGATATCCCACGGAACCAGCAGCGAGATTATACAAAGGAAAAATCCGATTCCAGAGGAAAAAAGTGCACACGGAAATAACATCGCGTTTGTTTCGGCACTGAATGGAGAGATCTCTCTTATTTTTGGCCGAGTGGTGCCAGGTTGTCCGTGCACGAAGGAGATCGGCAATGCCACAGATCCCTGAGAGCTGCTATGAGAGAGACGAGAGGAGGATTGTGTTGCTGCTGCCAGCGGTCTGAGAGAGGGAACAGGGCCACATCTCGAGGAGAGGGGGGGCGGAGGGGGTAAGCGGGGGGACGGGCTTCCAGTACCGAAATATGGACCAGCCAGAGAAGGTCAAAGGTCTCAGACCAGGGGAGTGCAAGGCGATGATGATGGTGGTGGTGATGATGATTATGATGATGATGTCATTAGAAATCTCCAGAGTGCGTTCGCATCCCTCGTGCAGGTTGAAGCGACGATCCTTACGCACTTTTCCGGTACGCATAACGCATTTTCAACTACGAGCGTGCTTGGTGGAAATATGTGAGAGGCAAACGCCATTGACCCTCGCCAACGTGGATTTCTAATTTTAGAGCGACTGAATACATGAAAATGCTCGCCGGCGACAAGGGGAATCTTGCGATCGCTCCCTCTGGCATCGACAGACAACACGCAAAGGTATGTATAGCAGCTGCTCTCTGGACAGAGTATTGTGGTTTCCATTGCTAATATACGCCCTTATATTCTGATCACTTATTTTTAAATTGATTAGCCTACATACTCGTGCCTATTTTCTGTTCCGTGAGAACTGTAATTGAGTGCAATAAGTGGATCACAAACCTATCAATCAAAGCGTGATGCTGACTTTCCAGCATCTGTGTGGGTTTCAGAATGTGGGACTCACAGCACGACACACTCTCTCTCCCTCTCTCTCTCTGTCTGTGTGTCTGCGTGTTATCGTAAAGTTGGAAAACATTCTCAATAAAATGATATCTATCACTTAACTTATAGACTGTGTCTTCAATTCATTTACACGCTGAGTCATTAACTGCATAGACTGTCTGATACATCACAATCAGATGTCAGCACGCAAGGTGCGCTGTAGGCCTGTACAGTAACATACACAAATTATTGAACTCTTTCCTTACAGGTCCACATCCTGGTCAAAAGACAGCTACCATTAATCTGATATGATGGTTTTCTGAGTGAATTGGTTTAGGTGAATAATGTCAACAGCATTTAAGACAAAAAATAGCTTTGAAAACTTCTCCCACATTCAGGCCTTCTAGATCATAGCCAAATACAAATTGCAAAAAGAGCCCTGCTAAAATCAATACAAGTGAATAAGACCTTTGACTCGCATGCCCACACATGTACGTATTAATATTAAATATATATATATAAACTGCATTATTAACACACGTAAAAGTTGACAGTCTTTCCTGAAACAACATCACCGCCAAGAAGTAGTAATTAGTAATCAATGACAGCTCACGAAACATTACGTAGAAATGTGTGCAAAATTGAATTCCCTTGCGCATAATGACAAGTTGTGAGACTTGGTCACATTGTACTGTCGCTGCATGAGACTTTGGCCTTGAGACAAGTGCTTTGTGTTAGATCAGTTCAAATGTTAATATCTATGACACTGTTCTACAATGTGTTTTTAATATCTCAAAGATAAACTCCAATGTACAATCGTGACATTTCTTCCGTCAAAATCTGCAATGCAACTAATATTATTCCTAATGGCCACAAAAAAGAGAAAAAGAAAAAAAGAGAAGTGTTTCCATATGTACTCACTTGAGCAAAGGTTTTTTATAATTGTGCCGAAGTCGACGTTACCAGATGCAACTCCTGCTGTAGGTGAGAAGCCGGCGTGTACGGGCAGCTTTCGGTTTAAAATTGCCGCTAATACGCAGTTCATTACGCGTGCCTCAGCGGCTCTGATTCTCACAAGAGCACAGTCCAAGCGCACGAGAACGACAGCTACCGTATAAACGAGAGCCAGTGAGAGGGGGAGAGAGAGAGGAGGGGTTGAGAAGTTTCCCATAACCTATTTGTCAGCAGCACCAAATAGAAAAGTGCACTGTTGAGCAGAGAAGGTCGACATGTTCCCCCCACTTTCTTTCCTTTTCTTTTTTTCATGAAGGGTGTTCGGGAGGGGGCAGTCCTCTCTGTGAAAGAAAGGACGTGCTCTGAAATTCAAACAAGTTCGCCAGGTCTTTTGTTGGACTTGAACTGAGGAGGCATTGTTCCTCTATTGGCGTGGACTAGCCCCAAGTTCCCAGACCAGGTTACGGATTGACTGCGGTAATGAATTTGCTCCGAGCGCTTCTGCCCAACACGTTTTGACTGACGGAACGCAATGGCCATCTGACACTGAGAGGACATCATCAGCTCGGGGAAAACTTACACAACGATACGTAATAGCTTTTGAAGAAAAAAAAAAGGAAAGAAAAGTGAAATTGGTGCTATTTAAACTCACCATAACCTCAAGTGCGAATGCGCGCACGCAATCACAGAATAGGGCCTCATGTTACATCTTTTATCTCGTGCCATGAACGCACAGGCCTATAGGCTACACACAATAATATTTGCAGTCTACGAATTAGCCAGTTCATTTCGGCGCCTCTATAGTTACTAAAATACTTTTTAAATAATGCATCTTTTGATAGGCTATGCAAAATTGTAATAAAAATAATAAATAATATTATGTTTTGTCCTATTCGATGGTGATCCGAAAAAATGGTGAATACCGTTGCTATAGTTACCCCCTTTGGCTACTGAGATTGCTGTGAGACACCATTTGAATACGCGCACTGATTTACTTGAAACAAGTTTGAAACACATACGTAACAAGGAATAAGCACTTGTGAGCCTCTAATGCCAGACCTTTTGTTTTGACATTTAATAGTACGGCTTCAAACATTAATTAAGGGGGATACCCCCCTCCTCCTCCAAAAAAAAATAAAAAATTAACAACATGCATAATTGCATATTTATACATCATCATTTATTACTATTGTTGTTGTCATTATAGCAAGTTTTTTTTTTTCATTGAATGATCATGTTCAGATTTCCACCATGACATTTCCTAATTTAAGATTCTGAACGTTTCCAAATAATGTTGCCTAATTCTTATTCCTTCACTGCTATTGCTCCTCAATTATTGCTAGCACTTGTGTTTGACTAAAACGAATTCACGTTTAGATTTTACAACGAGGTCACGTCCAATGACGTAGCAAGCCTATCGGCTACGTGCAGCCATATTTAAATACATCAGGGAAATTAGCGCATCAAATATGCAAATCCCCCAACATAGCCTTTCTTTCAGCGGTCGGAGTAATTTCCCCTCATCGGCTTCGAGGTGGCTCGTTTCTTTTTCGGAAGAATATGTAAGTTGCTGTTTTTATTGAAAGGAAGAACCTTTCTTCACCGTGAAACTGGACCATATGCAGCAAAGAAGCGGAGACTCATTGCCAGGGAAGTCGCCCATCATGCATAATGAGACGCCTGCTCCGCCATTCTTACAGCTTCACCGCAGTTGGTCCTTGCGTGTGTATAATTTTTAATATTGATGCATATTTAAAAGGTATATTTGAATTTCCTTTGCATTCACGATGGCTGCGTTGTCTTGATTCCATTTTATTTTATGCGCCTCTGGCACATCGCGATGCGGATTTTTATTGCATAGGCTGCAGCATTGTCTCCATTATTGTTAAATATGCACATTTTAAAGAGGGGTAAACAATACTTAATGTTTTTTTTCCCTCTTACATCTTAAAGATCGGTAAATAGAAGTATTATGAAATACCAGTAAATATTCAAAAGCATTAGCGAACAAAGACATTTGAGCGGCTCATACAAAAGGCACAAAGAGCATTGTGTTACATTAGCATATCAAGTTAGAGCATCTCTTATTCACAAATAGTCGGTTAAAAGATACCGAAACTGTACTTACCTACTATATAAAGAAAATATTTGCAATATTTGAAATCGTCTATGCGAACTAAAATTAGTGAAACAACATTTCTATGCACTTAACAGTAATAACAAATTATTATTAGAGAACATAAAAAATATTTTGTAATTATAGTAATTCAAAAACGGGCATCGCATCTTTAGTTTTCTGTAACCCACATGGACAAAATAGTGTGATATAGTCAAAAAAAGAAGATGAAATCATGAGACAAATGGTTAGCAAATTAATTGACAAAAACGAAGTCTATTGCTTTGAAATTGCTACTGACACAAACATACATCGACTTTAAAACTTACCGCTAAAGTCATCATTAGGCCTATTATCCACTTCCTATTAATATAACTGCGTTCACTTTCGAGTCGAGAGACTCTTTTCCAGAACTTTTTGCGCAATCTTGGGCATCTCTTCTTCATAGTTCCTACTCGTAAAGCGTCTGATCTTCATCTTGTGAACCTTTGCTCAACTGATCTAGCACCCAATAGAAGTGGTCAGATGGGCACGCGTAAAGATTTACTCCCAATGGGTCAACACACGTGCTTTCCTATGCTCGCATGTTTTCCGCCTTAAACTTCAGACAGCCCTGCTATATCTCTTTATACGAACAGAAGTCAATGAGCAAAACAAGACTTACTTGGACTCCGCATGTCCTCATCTTGGCGACTTCGTAGGGTCCGAAGTTGTGTAGCACATGTGTGATCTGCTGCGCCTGTTCGCAACACAGCAGGACCGCGATTACCATACTTATGCATATTTAAAACCTATAGAGAAAAGGACTTCAAACTTTCCCACAGCTCCTATAAATATAACGAGAGACAATGACTCACCATAACGTTCTGAATTATAATACAAACCATGCAAAACTGTTTTTGTACAGCCAGAATGAATTCTATTAGCCATCATCAAATCCTAATATATTTTCACGATGTTCTTATGTCATTTTGCATGCAATAAGTTAATTTTTTTCTAGACCGAGACATCTAGTCTATAGTTAGTATGAAGTAATATAAGGAGCACATTTAGTCATATTTCGACTTAGCGGAGAATGGAAAGAGATTTTAAGCCATTCCTGAGGACACCTTTAAAGCCTAATCCAAAAGTGTCTTAATAACTCCTAAAGAATGATTTAGAAGCATAAAAAAACCGTTTCACTGAAAGAAACTGGCAATTGTAGGATTTTTGCATTGACTTTCACAGATTTCTATAACCGTTACTTTAGGAATAAAGCAAAACAACAAAAAAAGATTTTGGTTTTTGCGTATCCTGAACAGGACATTTTTTTTCCCTCAACGCGTCCCTACGCGTAAATACTGTTATTGGATTGAAAAGATAGCTAATGATTCATATTATCGACGTAGATAAAGAACTACAGTAAAAGGTAAAAAACACAGGCAACAAATTGTCTTAATGGTCAATCATTGCATCAAAAGATAGTTGTGATTAATGAACAGCCTCTTTAATCACGCGTCTAAATGTCTTTAGATCATTCTTGGTCTAAACGAACCGCGTGGCTTAATTTCTATTCCTCCTCTTTTTTTCCTCTCTCGTGGTTCTTTTCACAATCATAAATATCACCGATATAGATAGATATCAAATAGGCTATAACATATTTGGAGAGACTTGTTTAGGTGAGTAACACGTATGATAGATAGAGAGAAAGAGATGGGTATGGGGATTGGAGAGAGGGGAAGAGATTTCCAGGTAATTCAATACAAAGACATTCATGTTTTCTTTCTATTGTTTAGCTGTGCCGAATAATGCAGTGCACACATACTATTAACAGAGAATCCAGATAAAATGATGTAGATTTACAAATATCGTATAGTGTTGATAAACCTGAGTTTTTTCCTTCTCTTTTGCCGCATCTTTATTTTCCGTGCAGGACACATAACCTAGTGGCCAATTCCTCTAAACGTGACAGACAGCAAATAAAATAATAAACTCTATTCTAAATGATATTTCAAGCCATTTCTAAATATTGCCTCAGCCATTCGTTCTCTAGAAATTCATTCGAAGTGAGAAATGAAATTTGAGTCACTGTGACGCATTTCTGTAACACGTGGCGACATCTAGTGGTGTGATGCTCTATGGCGCAGTCCCGCAGAAACAAATGTAAGGCTTTCATCGGGAGACAAGAGCGCCAATTCCACGTGAACGTACCCTTCAGAAATGCATACAGTAATCTATCATCGCAATTGTATTTGATTGTGTATTATTTTTCTCTCTCTCAAATCTCCCATTATCCTAATATAAATCTACGCCAGTCGTCATCTTTTAAAAGCACTGATAGATAAAACGATTTCAAACTGTACCCAAGTGTGATAGATTTATAAATACCAAGCTTTAAATTACATAGGAGCCTTGTGACCTTTTCTATTTTCGTAGACACTTTAGACTATATACATTTGTGTATTGGGGAAATAAAATCCAGCAGACACGCACAATAATAAGCAAGCAGAAACAGTTCTGAAAATATGTATCCAAAATTGTCTTTATGGTAGATTTCTTTGTTAGTTCGTTATATTTTTGTCACCCTCAATTATCAGTGATGACTAACTATTGTCGGTCTTGCTGAAAATTGGATCCAGTCGCCTACTGTGCTGGCTGTATAAACGCGAAGGAAAAGTCTTATAGCATATACTTTCCGAATTCTTGTTTGCCCCAGAGCCGTTAATAAAGATAGAAAATGTGTTGGTAAGCAGAGACATTTCAAAGGTTAATTTTCTTTTTAAAATGTAATTTAAAAAACATTGTCGCAGGCACTTCTGGCCAATATGCGATTATAAATGTGTGAGCCGTAAAGTCTTTTATTAAGCATACTACAGTATAATGCAGTATTAACGCGCATGGTTTTATTTAAAATTAATCTTAAATGTCACGTTAATTTAAAAAAAAAAACTTTTACAGTTATAACATGTTTACTTGATGATTGTCAGAATCACTAGCATGCCCTCCTTTTCTGCAAAGCATATTGACGAACAAATGTGTTGCGGAACATTTTTCTAATTGATTTCATTTACTTAAATAAAAAAAGAGGGCATTTATATATTGGGTCTAAAAATATTCGATATTTTCCCCAAATATCCGCAACTAATGTGATATTTATCGATTATGTGCCCTAATAGAAGTTAAATAATAACCAAATCAATTATATAAATTAATTAAAACAAAAATAAAATAACATAAAAAATAATATAACTAAAAGCAGCTTAACGTATAACAAACATTTGAGTTTTTCTCTAAAGGAAACGCTGTTTTCTCTCTTTTTTTTTTTTAGCGGAAGAATGAGTTTACTGCATAGCTATGCCCATGCGAGCTTTTGTTTTACTTTTGATTATTTGTGAAAAGTTGTGTTCAGTGTTCGATATATTAAATGGTATTCATGACGTTCTACAAACGTCCTACAAATATGTAAAACTGAACACATCTGTTCATTTGTAACTTGTCAATCTCGCAGTTATTAATCGTTATCATCCAATATTGCAGTGGACTGTAAATGCTCAGTGTCAAAGTGAATCTCTTTCTTTCGTTTGCTGTGTTCATATCTAATGTATTTGTGAAAGATTTGTGAGTGTAACTCGAATGAGAGATAATATCTTCTGTGCAACATCTGAAGGAGAGGAAAAGAATCTGCTGATTAAACGCTGAATTCATCTCTTTGTTGTGACTGTCTTTTTGATCGCCACAGGCGTCCAAAAATACTTACATTTTAGTTTTATATAGGGCTACAATATATATTTGAATTATACATATCAAAGCTAGAGAATACTAAGGAGCATCATTTATACACACACACGTATGACAACTTCATGATGTTCTCTGATCTGGGGAAAATACAAACGAAAGGTTTCCCGAATCTATGTGATGAAAGTAGTCTGTTTTCAGCATTAAAATGTATTTTTAATGTGCAGGCCAATAGCAAATAATATGATCAAGCAACAAGAAATAGCTAATCTAAACAAATAAAATGCGACACATAACCCAAATACAAAATTAATGTCTAAGCCAAAGAATATATAAATGTAGAATTTGTGCATTATGTTTGTGTATTTTAACACATCTGACAGAGCTTAGTTCACTAATCTCAGTTTCACTAGAAGCAGGTGAAGGACTTTATAAAGGCGACATTGCCTGGCACGAAATATTTTAACCACTGAACAAGGGTGACATCTTGTGGCCAGAAGGATTCATTGTTTCTTCAACAGCCTTTATTGTTTTTACCACGGTGTAATAATCTCAGGTCTTATTTTTTTTTTCTGAACACCTTTTTGCAGTTTATATAGACAATTAATAAACAATAGAAAAATCCAAGGTCTACAGTTTAGGCTATAACGCGTACACATGAAATCTGTGTTACTTCTGTTAATGCCAGTTATACTAATAAACATGTTAGCTCTTTGACTGGAATGCAAGAACGAATATTTGATTAACATTCTTGAGCTAAGCATATTTTCAAGGGAAACAAGAAGAAACTCCAGCTCAGCTCAGGGGTTGTTATCTGAGGGATGTGTAGCACTTGTATGTTCATCGAAAGAGTTTAAACATTTCCTTTCACATTCCTGCCACTTTGGAATAGCCATGGCTACCAAACATTAATAAATCAGAAGCAAAGCAAACTCCGAATTTGTTTGTAGGCCGTTTTGAAGCTCTTACCTCTTCCAAAACACGAACAGCTGTACAGATGCTTTCTTCCTGTTTAAGGTATGGTTTATAATATTCTACTTTGTCTTGTTAGAGTTTTGACTCGCTTGGACGTTGCTGACAGGTAAGAAATCTCGAACATTTTACACCCCCTAACCTGAAGTAAACGCGCCAAGTTTAGCTTCCGGTTCCATATATGGACTGGCCGCGTGCACGCGACTGAAAGGTACTTGAATGGCTTCTGATTGGCTGAACCAACTGATTAGATTTTTGACTCGTGGCGGTTGTTTCAATGCTATCTTTTAACTTGATACAATTTTACAAAAGAGTTATGAGAGGTTGTAATGTGTGAATGTATGGTGAATATTACATTTTTTGTCAGGCAAACTAGCCTTATTTTTTTATTATCACAGCATGGAGCATAGCTACAAACCATGGATTGTGCATATTTAAAGACAGGCCCACACATGCTGACATCAATAATAATAATTCTGCAATTAACTATTTTGAGTGGAAATTTTTTGTTTTAGAGTTACTGACTAAATAGATAGCACACAGATATCTTGCAATCGAGTTCAGGGACAGAACACAATAAAAATCACACTAGGACGTCTGTGTAACTAAGAAAGCCAGTAACTTTACTGAATTCTCTGCAAAATACAAATACCTTTTTTTTAGTCCCAGCAGGAGAAACAATTTTTATTCCATACATTAATTTTTTTTACTACATACAGCTGAATCAAGTCCCTTGAGATACAGAGATGTGGTTTAATTTAATGACATCTTGTCTTCAAGTGGCGACAAAGTCCAGCTTGTGCCGCTGAAAGCCTCTTTTTCCTGGTTAGAAAACAAAAAAAAGACACTTTCTTTCAACCTTACCCATTGTAGGTTTATACAAGCTACATTTGTTACTACAGATTTTTTCAGCTTTTTTTTTATTTTTCATTTTTATTCTGTTATTTATATACTTAATGGAAACAACACTCGAGAGAGAGAGAGAGAGAGAAACAAAAAGGTCAACCAAAAAATCGATTTAAAAAAAGAAAAAAAGTAACCGGAGAGTCATATATGGACAGTGGAAATCTATATAACAAACAATGGCATTTTCACAATACTGTACACTTGTTAGTTAGAGGGGAATATTCCCAATTCTCAACAAGACCAACTCATTGAAAGGTAATCTGAGGCACTGGGAGGGTGAGTCAGAGGTACCAGCCACTAGCATGAACAACTTGTGAAGAAACACAATGGTCTCAAACCCAGAAAGGATAATGGAGCGGCAAACAAAACATCACTTTTTGTCTTTGGTAGAAAAAACAGACTAACATATGTCCTGTCAAAATCACAGAATGCACAATGATAAGATATGTATATCAATTGAACAAAACTAGTCACAATCCACTAAATGATGATACAAGCTTACATGAGCAGTCATGAGGTATCTATGACTGTGCTGTCTTATATTATAAAACCTTCAGTGCAATGTCGATTAATGTGACACTGGAACGTTTGTGAATATTCCAGAGCAAAGTGGATACCTTGTGCTTCAAAAAAAAAAATAAAAAGAAAAGGTGGGTAGGGCATATTTATGAGTGCGACTTAAAAAAAAGCATCATTCTAAACGCATTTGCCCCTGAAAGACTCAGTCCGGTGGAGGGAAAAAAAACAAAGGGAAAAGAAAGACGATTAAACGTGTGCAACTGCACATCCCCGCAATGGGGAAAACGTTATGACCATAATTTTTTATCATATATATTCATATATTAGAAAGCTATACACAAGCATGTTAATTTCACAGATTTTTTAAAAAAGATTCTTAATATTATTATTCAATATACTTAGAAATACACGTTTAAAAACAAAAACTTCAACAAAGAGAGAGAAAGAGAGAGAGAGAGAGAGAGAGAGAGGGAAAAAAAAAACATTGAGCAAAGCAAGGGTTCACTGTCATGGCTTACGGTTTGAAAAGCCCAAGGTTTCTCATCCTTTTTACGATCATTTCTCATATAAGCAAAGCTATCAAAACACATTCTGGCTCTTATAAACTACAAAAAGCCACAAAAATGCTTTGCATTGTATTCCTTTTTGATATGAAAATATAAGCAAGTGTATCATACAATTTTTTTTTTCTCTTTTTCTTCTTTTAATACTGAACAACAACTGCAAATCCTAGGTTAAAATGTCATCAGACTGAAGTAACATGGCTCTTAATTTAAAGTCCTTCATCTCCATCCTGCTGTTGTCTTTCCCTCAGCAGGAGAGTTATTTTTTTATTAAATTTTTTTTTCCTGAAATACCCACTCCCCCATAACTTAACCAAAGAACCTGCACATATATCTGTACAATCCTTCGAAATTCTTGCATAACAGTTATGTTTGTGAGAAATCAGCAACCTTGACCCTTCCCCCGTGTCCCAGCCTTTTCTCTATGTACAATACGTTGAACCTGCAACATGACATTGTCACCCATAACATATATTTAGCGAAGGGGGCCCTCTGAAGAGAGTGGCACTAAAAAAAAGGAATCTGTACATATTGTACTGGTACAACAACTCAAGTGCTAAGGGGTCACCTCCGCGATATGCTCTCTGCTGTGCTCCTCTTGTGGCTGAACATCACTGAGGCATGTACTTTACAAAAAAAAAAAGAAAAAGAAGAAGATCCAAGAGTACCTGACACTTTTTGTTGGTTTGTTACTCTGCATACATGTACACCTGCACAACGTGTAAATATATATGCATATATGGTAATTCTTTACATTGTATTCCACACACTGCACAAGTTATGCATAGTAACCCCACCCACTAAACCCTCCCCGACCCTGGTGTATCAGTTCTCCTTCCCGCTTCCCTCCCTGATAACCCAGTCAATCACAACAATACGTATATCAGACACATTCTGATAAAATAATAATAATAATAAAAAAAAATAAAAATAAAATACAGGTAATTTCGAGAGCACTTCCTCCCCTCTCTACAGCAAATCAGAGAATAAGGGTGAGCAATGATTAGCGCGTGAGCCGCTTCGCATGGGGAGGTCAAGATCAAGGACGGGGCTGTCCACAAGGGGGGCATGGTTTAGGCTTATCATGTGGCCCACCCCTCCGAGAGGCGGACACGCTTGATGGATGGGCTGTCTTGCTCGTCCAGGCCGGGCCGGCCCAATCCTAATGGTGAATGGAAGTCGGGACGGTGGTCATCGCGGTCGCTGCCGTCATGCGAGCTGCCGCAGCTGCTGAGACTGTCGGCCGGGGAACGGCCCGAGTCTTGTCGCCCCTGTGGGGGCGGGCCCTGGTGCTGCTGGTGGGACGGTAGCAGGCCGTAGCCGCCGGGCGTGGTGCTGCTGGATCGATCTCTAGGAGGAGAAACAGGTTCGGACTTGATGTGCAGGCTTTGAGTAGAGGGCAGGGACAGATTTGAACCTTGACATAAGTGAGTGCTAGAGCAATTTCTGTAGGAAGGAAAGGAAATGAAGGGGGTTACGGATGGGAACGAGTGCTGGTGCACTCTTGTGCAAAGACACAATCAAATCACTGATGTTTGTTTAATAGTATTTGAACTATTGCAGAATTGTTAAATGTTTTCTATACAGTGACAAAGAGCAGTAAGGGTGAGAAAAAGTTGCACATGTTAAGTGCGTAAGAATTTAAACAGGCTATTTGATGCATGTATAGGTAATTAAGCGTGTGTGTGTTTGCGTTTGGACTTACCCCAGCTGACTGAGAGCAGAGTGCTGCATGTTCTGGATCTGATGCTGCTGCCATCCACTCATTGAACCCAGATGCAGAGTGTTGGCACTGTTAAAACCAGATATCGAGGACAGATCTGCACTGCTCAGAGAGTATTCTAAAAGGAAACACATGACCTGGGTTAACTTTTGCTTCCTAAAACAAGATGATGCTTATTTGGATAACAATATCTCCGCCTGCTGGAGAGACAGCGCTATTACATGTAGAATAGATAAATCATTGAGATTCTAAAAAATATAATTTAATAATGATATCCAATAAAAACAAAACAAAAGACAAACAAAAAAAATAAATAAAATAAAAACAATAAATAAATGAATTAATAATAAAATACATTTAATATTATTGTATTATTAAAAGAACAATAATAATAAATTAATTAATTAAGAAATTGTAATTTCAATAAGCTGTACACATCATGTTAATTTCAAAGATTAAATACAAAGTTTCATATTGTTACATTTAGTCATATGTTTAATATTGATTTATTAAAGTAATACAAACATATAAAAATGTAAATTCATAAAATATTTTTTATGCATTCATTCTTTATGCTGTTTTACAGTAATTAGTAATAGATCACTGAACTGTATTTTAGATTGTAATTTAACCAGTAATTATTATACTATATTATTTGTGTAATCAATAATAATAATAATAATAAAAAAATACATTAAACTGATATAAATATGAAAATAAATGTATTCTTCTATACAAAATCATTTTTAAATATTCAAATAATATACAATAATACAAAGTGTAGTCATTGTTAGTGTCTTTGAATATAGTTTTTAATGGCAGGTCAAATTCTACCTACCAGTACCATATGAGGTTGAAATGGCTGATGGGTAGCCGCCCATTCCTTGTCCCGGTAGAGTAGGCGTCGCTACAGAAACCACGGGGGTCGCCAGTGACTGGGCGGACTGAGAGTTGTTTATTCTCTGATTCTAGAAGAAGAGGAAGAGAGCAGAGGAACACATATAGATGACTTGTCACATCAGCAGACTTTGACCTATCCATATCTTCATCAAAGCACCACTTCCTCCCCAAAATAATGAACGAAATAATAAATCACTTGACATGAAGCACCACCGAAGCCTCTCAACCTATCAACCTCTTAGGGCATTGGTCGCTATAGAAACTCAAGGTCTCCAAGGCAACAGAGGTGTTTTTTCTTTCTCTTTTGTTGTGCTGGCGCGATGACTGAATGATGTGACAGAGCTTAAGAAAAGCAGAGGTGGAGATGGAGAGGTCAGAAAGACCTGAAAACGAGGCTCTTATGACCACTAGATGTCACTCTGGAGCTTGGTTGGGTAAATGTTCCTTTTTCACTAATATGACTTTTACGGGTCAGAATGTGCACTACTGGCATTGGAACAATAAGCTAAACAACATCAGAGGGCACACTATTAGTTTTTTATGCGCATGAGGATGAAAAATGCCCTTCGGATTTAATAGCACGTGTCCCAGGTTTGAGTGACAGTGTCACTTACCAATAGAAGGTCAACATCCTCAGACTGATGGCAGTAAAGGGAGGGTGATAAATCCAGAATTAGTGAAGCTGATGGCCGCCTATGACACTACGTGAACCTACAGGTGGGCACTTTGCTAAACAACACCAAAATATGAAGGACTCTATCCTATTTTTTAGTTTATGAAACTACTGGAGGGGAAATGAGAAGAAAGGAGAGGAGAACCACGGACGGTTATGAAGGAACCGAGGTGCATGGGTTGTATCATCAGGGCTCTTAGTATAATTTAACGCAACACACTGTGGTGAACTTACAATAGAGGGCATGTTGTTCTTGGCCCCGGGCGGGATGAGAACTCGTAGGTCAGGTTTACGGCTGTTCATCCCCAGGTTCACTGGTGGAGGGGACTTGGCCTGCATGCTCTTGTTCATGCCTCCGGAGGACACCAGAAGTCCTGGAGAGTTACGGTGGTTTCCATAGCCATTTCCTAATACGACACAGAAAAGGAGGGAAAAAGGCATTAGACATAAGAGAACCAAATTAAGTACATTAAACTTTCACCATCCCACACAATTTAAACAAGCTTCATTTGACTCTCTCGCCTGGACCAGAATGCACCATTTGCACCGTCATCTACTGTGAAGCCTCTAGTCAAGCCTGTCTGCAGCTCTCCACACGGTTCCAGTGAGCCTTCACCACACGCAGCCATTAAACACCGTTTTATCCGTTCTGGAGTATTGCAACCATCTTTCACCAAGAATGTGCTCTTTCAATTCAATGTTTCCACACCATTTCACCCAACTTTCACCTCCACCACCACTCATTCATTTGTACCAAGCACTTGGTAAACACACCCTCTCATTCACCCTCCATCAAACCGAACCAGACTAATTCAGCTACCCCAAATCACCCCGTCACGCTCGGATGATTTACACTCATGAATCATTATATATCATTATGACTCAAAATATATATTTTTGTCGGCCTCTGCGTAAAAAGATCCAAGTCCTCGGTTCAACTGATTATCAAGGATAAGCTACTGTATATAATTATCTTAGGACAAAATCCTTTCAAAACAGCAAATGTTCACTTTAAAATTTATGTGATATACCACTACATGATTTTATTTATACAAACATATTGTATTTATTGTAATAACTCAGTACTTCATATAGATTAGAAATATATGAATCTTATTAATATTATACTCCGAAATGCAAAAGTCATGTTAAAATAAAACAAAACAAATCCAATCAAATAAAATACTGTTTTACATTTTTTTGTTAATTGTCACAGAGATGTAAATGCCTCAAAAAACAGCTTTGAACAGCCATAATTCATTATTTGCAGTGCGGGTGGGGAAAAGGGGCTGCATTTGTTTCTCAAATGCATTTAAACAAAGCAAAGCAAAACCAATCACTGGTTTGATTAATGGTTTAATTCATTATTATTTGCCATTAATTGTGCTAATATTTTCTGTAAAGTATTACAAATGTCGCTCGGTGAAAAATATGAAGTCTAGTGTCTTCAAAGAGCGCAAAGGTTTAAGTGCAGCTGAATGATGAAGGATGAGGTGTTTGGTCTTAAGGTAAACCGAATCTGTGACAGATTGCTTGAGAAAGTTTGTTTCTGAGCAAACTGTTGCAGCGCCATGTTTCTTTAAAAAAGTTGAGAGATGCAAATGTGGAGTGTGGGTAGATGAAGAGAAAGAGAGGGGAGAGAGATAAGGCTCATTTGTTGCTCTCATGGTTTTGCGGTAAGGAGGCAGGTGTTTGATGAATAGAGACAGGTGGCATTGGTTGGAGCTTTAGGAGCTAGTGTCGAATGAGAGCAAAACCGTAAAAACTTCATTAGAAAGCTCATCTTAAGGTATATTTTTTAACATGAACATGTTTTTGTTCAAACACTTTATCTTAATGAAATTAATTTCCTTATTTGAATGAATAAAAAAAAAACTCAAATCCATCATGTTTAGTTTACGAGTTACATTTGAATAAAATAAATAAAATAACTGTACAATATTGAGGGAGAAAATGGATTTCGAGTAATATTCCAGTCATTTCAGGACCCTTTATTTCAACCATAAAGGATCACTCCAAGCCCCATCTGGAGCACAATGGGAAGGTTGCCACTATCACATCTCATTTCCCAAGGCAGCAGTCTCTATAAATGACATAAAATCCACGGCCCTTAAGAATTGACAGTGAAGGCCATCATTTGGCAATCAATGATAAATACATGTGTGCACATGTGGCTTTCACTTATGACTACCAGAAGTGGATCAGACAAGCAATCTTTATTCCTCATCCACAATTGCTAACCCGGCTTCATCATCTCCAAAGAACCAGAGGGGTACATTATACTGGGAAAAAAAATACAGACTACAGAGTCTTTGTTTCAATCCAAATCCCTCATTTTTTTTTTTTTTTTTTGCTTTCGAGGGGGAAAATATGGAGTGCTGCATGGCTTTTGCCACTTAAAAGAGGGTTAGGAATTATACGGTAGACATAAATGAATTTCCCAATCATACACTCAAGAGGAAAACTAGATGCAGATGTCGTCCTCGGCAATTTCGCCATGGTGAGTTTTCTTTAATTTGAAGGCGATGGTTTTTGTTGTTTTTAAATGAGACGTCTTGAAAGCGCAATTTGCACGATTCAAGGAAAATAAGGAGGACATGAGTCGGGAACCAGGAAGAGTAACTGTGATTGTGAGAGGTTGTGTTTGTACAAGTGTGAGCGGGTGGATGTTAGTGCCATGTGCACTGATACATTTCCTGTCTCCTCATACATAGTGAAGTATGGGGCTCGAAAAACAGCTGGCTGGAGCTCTTCTCTCAACACTCAAACAGCTACACTTCATTGTTTACAGTGGAAATGCGAAAATAACACAGCATTTGATCCCACGCGTTTGATAAAAAAATATATTTCAATGCTGTGCAAGCTGAGCTCAATCCACAGCACTTAATAAAAAAAATAAAAAATAAAAATAATAAAAATAAGTAATTAAAATAAAATACACCGAAATATATTTGACTGAGCTGGAAGTGGAACTATTGCAAGTATAGGTCTGCTTTTAATATATTTCATTTAAAGACTGATATTATTCGAAGATCCTACAATCCTCATCAACACTGACACCGAAACTTGCATTGCGCACAAGTAGCACTCTTGATAAAGTTTGAGTCTCGAGCGATATGTCACTAAATGTGTTAACAGATTTGAACTATGCTTAGTATAAAATAAATGTATTTTAAATATACTCCTTCTTAGTGAGAAACTTACAATAAAAATAACTGGGGCCGATTCATAAACATTTACATCGCTTTTTTTCCTATAATATAGCCACAAGACAATAACAATATGCATGTTGTGAGACAAAATGGCTTACTAAAACTTACTACTACTACTAGATTTATCAGGCTTAGTGCTTTTGTAAAATTGTTTGGTGTACATCTGTGCATTTTGACTTTTTTTTGTTTTTATGATTTTTTTAGCCATTTGACGAATGCACAGTGAAAAAAAAAAAAAAAAATAGAACGATAGAAGCATTCATGGAGACTGGTCTTACTTCTGCTTTGGTAACCATAGAAACCTGTGATTTTTGCGATGTGCGCAGATTAATTAAATAGCCTTGCACAGTACAGTACACCCTGAGCCCATCATGAAACACACGGAGTGCTCAGATCACCCAGGCCGAGGTGTATTTAACAAGCAGGCCACCGTCATTAGTGATCAACAACATCAAGCAAGAGTTAAAGTGACCCGTCGAGAGCAGACAGACGGAGACGATGAGTTCAACTGAGGAAGCGTGTGCCAGACACCGCTGATGAATGAGCCTCGGCGACATGATTTATGGATCAGAAGCAGCACAGCTGGGATTCAGGTGGCCAATAAGTAGCGCAAAACTCATTTCTCTCACGCTAGTCACTGACTCTTTCAGTTGTTTGTAAAGCAGTTCGCTAGGCCACGACAGTGTCCATCTTCTGAGGCACGCAGTTTCCCTCGCAAAAGCCACGCAAGTCTCTTCCCTGTGCGCCTGTGGCCCAGCTATTGCCCTCACAATGGGGAAGTACTAAAATTACAGCTGCCCAGAAACGAGCGGTCCCCTCCTCACGCACAAATCGCCTGATGTGTACACATGATAAAGGAGCCGATTCTATTTCTGGGGCTCCGCAGAGGAGGCTTAACTGTAAATGGGCTTGGCCTAAGTTTCCACTCAGTGTCAAAGCAAGCTGACCGGCTGGTGTGGTTAAGTACACGCTCGCTTTCCCTGCTAGTTGGAACGTCTCTGATTTCTTGTTGTGGTGTAACAGCCTCGTTTAATCCTGTTGTCCGTGTTTGTTGATTCGGTGTTGAGGTTTCAGGCCAGCCCTGGTTCTAGCAACTGAAAGAATTTCAGAGGTGTGGTAGGAGCAGATGCCCGGAAACAGTAAATTAACTATAAAAAAAATACACAAAGAAAGAAAAACTCTGCTATGAGACTCCACCTAAGAGGTAAAAAAAAAAGACTGGCCCCCTCTCGTGTGTTGGCTGACCTCTCCGTATCTCATAGCACAACCCTACGTGTCACAGATATATACTGTAAATACACGTAGCAGAGGATTTGCGGTTGTCTGAGAATGCCAGGGTGTCGGCTCAACAAATAACTGTCTGCCACAAACATCATACCATGACACACTTTTGCTTGAACATGCTGGCAAAACACCAGTACATAGTGTAACTTGGGGAAAAAAATCATTCAGATATAATAAATATATATAGAGGCACACTGCTATTCAATTTTTATGTCCAGCAAGGCTGAATATATTTGAGAAAAAAGTGAAGACAGTTATATTGTGAAATAATATTACAATTGAAAATAAATGTTTTCTTTTTATCAATATTTTAACTAATTGTAACTTATCCCTATAACGCAAAGCTAAATTTTCAGCAGCCATTATTCCAGTCTCCAGTGTCACATGGTCTTTCATAAATCATACTAATATACTGGTTCAGTGCTGAAGTTACATTTCTTATTATTTATTAATAACTGATTGTTATCAATGTTGCAAAACAGTTAAATAACAGATCATTTTATGAATCTTTAATCGTTAGAAATGTATCCGAAACACACACACACACACACATATATATATATAATGTATATATTTATTTGCAACATTACAGTCTTCTCTGATGAATGCATTCTGAATAATTCTGCTGAATAAATGTATTATTTTTTATACGCTTGTTAATAGAATTAAGAATCAAGAAGTAACTAAGGGAGAAAGGGGAAAAAAAGACTTGAATATTCCTGTCAGATTCTAAAACTGAAGTCGTTTGACTCTCTTCGCCTCTTGTTTCCAGAGTTGTGGCCTACATCAACTCCACACTGTGCCCTGTGTTAGCCTGCAGTCGACACAATGGCTATATTTGATGACTGTAGACCTTGAATGTGGACAGCAGGGCCACACTAACAAGTGGTACTTTTGTGCAATCCAGACAGGGAGGAGAGGGGGTCAGTTGACAGACCTCACCCTTACCCTTATACAATAGCCCCCGGGCCAGACAAGGTTACCCAGCTGTGTCCCAGCAACCCAAAAGCCAAGTTCAAAACATCTACTGTCCTGCTTTAAATATCTAAGCCATGCTTTTGTAGTGACCACTGGTTAGTGGTTAAGACCGGCAGAGCTGCACACACACAGATGCACATACACAGACGTCCACATAGACTCTGAGACGACCGCAAGCTAAAGCACCACTGCGTCTCTACATCTATCCCTTTCAAGTGGACTGTTCTTGTATACATAGATTCATATACAAACGTTTCACTGGGCTACTAGATGGTAAAATATTCCAACTATGTTTTACTCCAAACATACGATAGTCGTTATCCTACAAAAGACATACAGCAGAAGCGCAGGGTGAGAGGAGAGTTGTGTGCTATCATCTTCAGACAAGAGCTTAAGCAAACAAACAGAGGATGCGGGTCAAACAGTGCAGCATCTGGCTAATGCCAATATGCTTGTTTACCTCTTTACTAATAAAAAGCTCTGATATTTACAAAGCTTATATGGACAAACTATACTAAAGATCACAGAACAAGACTGTGCACGGTTGATTTCAGCAAACCTTATCAATTCAGCAGGAAAATAGCTTAAAGCAAATACTGAATGTATTTGATCAAGGATGCATTCAATTTGTGAAAAATGACAGTAGAGATATTTATAATAATGAAAATATTTCTATTTCAGATAAATTGTGTTCTGAACTTTCTAGTCATCAAAAAAAGTATTAAGGTTTCCACAAAACAACAACAACAAAAACAATGATCAGTATAACGGTTTTTATGAATAATAATATGAAATCAGCATATTTGTGGCATTTCTGAAGGATCATGTGACACTGAAGACTGGAGTAATGATTGCTGGAAACTCAGCTTTGTGTGCATAGCAATACATTAGTAAATATATATTTAAAAAAAAAAAAAAAAAAAATATATATATATATATATATATTAATGAAAACCGCTATTTTATAAAATTATAATAAATTAATTTACATTGTAATAATACCTCACAGTGACTCTTTTTTACTGTATTTTTGATCAAATAAATGCAGCATCAAAAGCATAGAAGACTTTCAAAAACACATGCTTTAAAAGGTACTGTATATGCTAATTAATACACACAAAAACTATAATGTACAGTAATTATTTATGAATTGTAGTTAAAATAAAAACTATTTTCAGTTACTGTGGCTATTGGGTTTGAACCAATCCAGTTCAGCCCAGGTCACTTAATGAGCGAAGAAATGACTGTGAATACAAGCCCGGTTTATACAAACAGAACGTTCAGCTGAAAATTTGCGAGGCTGGTTAGAGCTGGAAGAGAATTATGCAGTTATTGGCTGAGTAAAAGTTGTGATGGAGAGGGAACATACTGTAGTATGTGGGGATGCCGTCCTTACCAGCACTGGTGCCCGCGCCAGTGGAGAGATCAGTGCCCATCAGACCACCTAGCACGGGAAGAGAACGACAGAAAGAGACAGATTTCAGTCACTTCATTGCAACTGACATCCACATCCTACCACAAACTCTTCCTTCTTAAAACTGTCAGGTCATTTATTCAACTCCCTCAAGCCACAGAGATCTTTCTCCCTCCCAGCACGTTTAAGAGCGATGGAGACCGAAAGACAAATATAAGGTGACAGAGACATGCGTGTGTGTGTGCTTGTCTGAGAAGAACAAAACACTGTCCTTTTCCACCTCAGCACACTTTTTTTTTTGAGGGGGAAGCGATGTGGCCGGCGGGGCTCGGCCGCGGTGTCCAAGAAAAATTACACATTTTTATTTTTAAGCATGCAGGGGAGCAAGTGTGGTCAGAGGCGTGCAGGCTGGGCCAAAACTCATATTTAGCGAAGTGCTCCTGGAATTCAGAGCTGATTGCATCAGGAGAAAGCAGTTTTAATGACAGAGCTGTGGGTGAGAGACTCTGTCTAATGAAGCAAGACAACACAACAATAACAAACGGCCAATGGGATCATGCTGTATGAACATCAGACACCGGGAATTACAGACGAAAGGACAAATGGAGATAAACATAGAGGAATGCTGATTATTAAATTAAATATTAGCAAGGGTTAATTATTTAGGTACATTTAAATTTAATAATTTAACATTTTAATATTTTTATTTTCAAATCGCAATTGTCTCTAAATCTTTTAATATACTTGCAATAGGTCTACTTCAGCACAATGTTATATACTTAAGTATATTAATAAGTACATCTTTCATTGCACTTCAATCTGCAATTAAAGTGCATTAAGTAGTTGCTCCAATTTAGCAGACTTTAAATATACCGGTTTAGGGCAACTGCACATACTATTGAGTACATAAACATTAAAAATGTATTTGCAGTATACTTTTACATTGAAGTATATTTATTGTTCACCAGGGAAGTTATTATATTTTAATGAAACTGTGTCCTATGTGTTTTTACCTGCACTAGGTGGTCTGTGTGTGACCCCGGGTGACATGCTGTTTCTCTGCAGGCCATGGTGGGCCAGTGGAAGCAGGTTATGATTGCCTGGGTATATCTGGTTATTCACGGGGATGGGCATCTCGTAGGTAGAAGAGGGCACAGCCTGTTTGGAGACAGAATAAACCAATAATATCATCAGTAATAGAAAATATTAATGTAAAAAACAATAAAGCTAAACACACTGAATGCAAAGGTGAAGTGAAAACAAGAAAGAAAGAAATGAGACATTTTGACTATTTGTTTTAGCATGCAATGACTTCATTCGTCAGAAATATTTCTGTCCATTTTCTCTGTTATCTACCATAAATGAACAAGCCGAGATGACTCTAAACTCACTAAATCTCTGTAAATCCTCTTGTTCGCATCACTCCAAAAGACACAGGCTTAACCTTGAAGAGACTTCTTCCTCCTTCGTATTATGTTTTTAAGGACAAAATAGCCCCTAATTGAAGCCATGTGTCCTAAGGGTCTGTAAGTGCTCATCTGGGAAAGCATCAACTGACAAGAACCGAAGAGGAGCCTCTCGCTCTTTCTCACTCTTTCATTCTTCATTAACTCACAAGGCCACAGCAATCATGGCTTGAGGCAGCCAAATATTTTCTCTCCGCAGTCAAGGTCTTGGTGGGCACAGCTTCACTTGTGTTAGGTGTTCATTTTTCCGTCTTTACCCTCGTGTTCCCTTTGGAGACCCCAAGGCCCTTTTAATAGCTTGAAAAATATTAGTTTGATGCTTCAAGACTCTTTCTAATCTTATGAGAACTGATTATAAACTAAATTCTAATCTCACAAGCTGACAACACCAACCACTTATTGTACTATTTTTTAGTCAAATATGTTATCAGATCACATTTTTAAAAAACGCATGTTTAGTTCTTTACAAACAGAGGGATATCGTACTCTAAGTAGATAAAATTAAATCTATTAAAACAAGAAAAATAAAATATAAAAAATAAATAATTTTTATATACAAGTACAGTCAGTCCGAACAAAACATAAGGGAGTCTTTATCAGTTTTGTGCAGCTATCCTGTACTGCAGACTCTCTTGTGTCTATATTTTGTCTCTATGAAAAAGATTTCCAGGTCTTTATGTCTACGTGAACCTAGGCATCTTCTGCATGGTGCCACTCTTCCTCTTTCTGCCACCGTCCTCTCTAACTGGGAAAATATAACTCAGTCACTGTGACCATTATCTTCACCGCCATCATTTACCACTCCACCCAACCTAATGGTTTCTAATCCTAACCAAAAAACAAAACAAAAAACACACACACCGGGTGTACTGGACAAAATGTTTAACCACACAGTATTTTGCTTTGTTTTCGAACAAATATTTTAACACCCTCAAAATCATGCATCATGGAAATAGAGCATAGATAGATAGATAGATAGATAGATAGATAGATAGATAGATAGATAGATAGATAGATAGATAGATAGAT
>JAUMHP010000046.1:13132388-13153145 GCA_032361065.1 Enteromius trimaculatus
ACACACATGAGTAGTTAGGAAAGCACATGCATTTTAAAGGTGTTCAAATGAATTAGTTTGAATCATCAGGCTGTAGGTTCAGACATGTAATAAAGAGTATCTATTTTTGAACACCAATCAGTGAAGGGCCTTCCAACGCACAAAAAATACTCTGGAGCTTAATATGGCTGTATTTCTTACAGTAATTGTTATCGTGCTTCTTCTCTCCTCCCATGCATCCAAAAGGCAGTCATGCTAGATACACTGCATCTCGTGAAATATGTATTATATGAGTTCTATATACAGTAGCTACGGTTAAATCAAGATTAGAATGAAGTGCTTTGTTTCTTTAAATATGTTTGTTAGCTTGGCTAGCTTTTTCATAAAGCTGTTAGTTTTTCTCCTCTCCTCTCTGCACTGTACTTACAGATATCTTCTGACTCTTGATCATTAGATCAAACTCTTCATTAATCTGTTTGTATTTCTCCTCCGTGCACGGAGTGAGAGCGAGAGCAGACTCAAGCTCCAGGCTCTCACCGCCTTTGTTCTCCTTCTTGCTCAACGCCTGAAGGCCAGTACGGGGCGAACGGTGAGCCAGAGCACACGGAGAGACAGAAAAAGAGAGAAAAAGAAGGAAGGGTGAGAGGGCTTGTCTGAGATGAAGGTACTTACACATATCCTCTGTCTGCTGATCATGTGCAGATCAATGTCATCGTTGATTTTACGGAACTTGTCCTCTGACTCTGGGCTGTGGCCCACCGAGTCATCTGCGTCGGGGTCTGGGCTGTCACAGCCATTTAGACCCTTCTTTCTCAGGGTCTGTAAATACAAGTTTGCATACAGTTCAAATACCAACCACCAGAAAGAGTGGGTTTCAAGTTGTGTTTAAAAAAGAATAACTAGCAACTGAAGTAATTGAAAATCATTCATGTAGAGCCCACTTCAGAATTCAGGGGAAACTCTCCATCCCAAATCTCAAAACAATCATGTATAGTTATATGGAGTGTAACTGGAAAGTTCAGAAGATATTAGAAAACATTAAGTAGCACAATTGTTTTTAACATTGATGATGACAGGCGTTTAAATATATTTAAAAAGAAAATGCTTATTTTAAATTGTAAAAAAACAATAAACAAATAAATTCACAATATTAATGTTTATATTATATAAAAAGATGCCACCTGGTGAGGTTTATCAAAACCAACAATATTTTCCCAAAATATTCTTTCACATTTTTTTTTAAAATTTCTATATACCTTTATTCTCTCATATTATATATTTAATATACAAATGATATAATTCCATAATTAATTAATTAATTAATCAATACTCAATTAATAAAAATATTACTCAAATGAACTTGTGTACAACACTTTGAGAACACTAGTTCTAAATCTTTCAAAGGGTTGTTAATAAAGAAATTCAAGAGTTTTTTATAGAATTTTTCCATGTCTTGTTTGCTTTTAGAGGTCATGTTATTTACATTTACGTACTATAAAATAATCATAAATAGTCCTCAGAAGCAATTTCTACACATACAGGAAGGGCCAAACTAAAATGTAAACAATATTTAACCAGGTCTGGGTACCAAAGAGATAAATGTTCTAAATGTGATTTGAGCAGAGAGGAACAGCCCTACCCCTCCTGACCACAGCACAGAGACGCCTATAGAACTGCTCCAAAGAGATTAACCCCAGTGAACCTAAAATGATACAAGGATTCTTTTGATAAAACCATTAAGAATACAAACCGAGAACGTGTGATGAACCTGAAAGGTTGTGCTATGCTTAGTATAACAGTAAAAAAGAGAATTGTGGGCTCTCCTGATATATTACAGCAGCAGTTTCTCTCTCTGCCACCTGATGGCCACCTTCTAGTAGGAATGAGATCATCCTCTCACAGTAGAGTCAATATATAAGTGAGTGTTCGCCACCTGGGAAATATTACTTTAAAATGAACACTTAAAAAAAGAAAACGGACACATCTTAAATTACTAATAATTTAATATAAGCTACTGTGCTAATTGAATGTAGTTAAAGCTTCTACCATCCTAGATGATATACAATTAGTAGAAATTCTGTGAGGGACACCTTGTTTTTGTGAAAATAAGAAAAGAACTTGGGGCGCATTGCCACATGCTGCACCGCAGACCCACAAAAAGTCTTCAACTGTCTCGTGTCATTATCTACACGAGCTTCTTGAGAAGTGTGACGTCTCATCAAAGCGAGACGTTCCACTGGATCAACTGTCTTTAAGTGTGGCGTGGCAGGATATTAGCCACCAGCTAACATATGTGCAGCTCACGCTCTCACACAGTCCTTCTCTGCCTTCATCTGCCTGTCTGCATCAATCATGCGATAATTAATTTACTCTGCTGACATGAGGGCTTGATGAAGACGGGTTTCTCATCCTCTTTTCTTTGCTATGACATGCTTCTATTAGGTGTTGAGGGATTGTGTGGAGAGCGCAATGTGTGATGAGAGCTTTTTTTTATATCCTTTTATACATTCTGAGCTGATCAAATGCTTTGAAGACGAGTCCCTGCATGGTTGTTTTGCGAGATTGAAACAGAAAATGAGGAAAAGTTGAGATATGGTGTCTCAGTCATTAAAAAAGATAGTAAACAACTTCATAATGGTATGTATAAATATATAAGTGCATGAAAATGTAAATAAAACAAAGATTCAAAGAGTGGGTTTTACATGGAAATACTAGTTTGTCTTCACGTTTACTTCAGTTTGTTACTTTGCCGTTGCTTTGTGATTGTTTGTGAAATTGACTAGCAATTTCTGAGTTCAAATAAAATTGGTTACTATATTTATTTGCCTCAAATGATAGGTTGCCCCCCTAACTAGCAGAATGCAGGTACTGCCTTGGCAACGGGGCGGAGGGAAGATTACGGTGTAGAGCGGCCGGCGTCGATCTGAGGCAGCGGAGTGCGAAGAGGCAGAGTAGACTGTAGTGTGCTGATGGGAGGACATGCTGGCTGAGTGAGCGCTCAAGCAGGGATAGGCAGTTTAAGACCCAGCATGCAGCCACTGTGAACCCCCTTAAGGTCCGCCGCTATGCCACTCATTCCAGATATGTGCACCTGTCAGAGTATCCACACCTGTCACCAGCCCTCTCTCTCTCTCTCTCTCACACACACACACACATATGCATATTCTTCTGTAGGGAGATAGAGTTAGCCAGTCACAGCATGTATGCCGAAGATGGCCATAAACGGCTAAACAAACACCCATTTCTCAGAGAAAAAGAAACATACTCAGATGCTGCCGTTTCATAGCTCAGGAGGTTATTAGTTAAACATATTTGAAGCACCATATTTTTCTCAGGTTAACTTAAATTACAGACATACAGTAAGGATACAGAGCAATAATATTAATGATCACTAACGACTGTGGCATTACCAAGGTCTTGTTCTTAGTAGAAGTAGATTTAAGCAAATGTCTCAATTTGAACATAATTTATTCTCTTTTCTGAGAAAAAATTACTTTAATCAATCAATAATTCAATCAAAACTAATTAAAAAAGCTATAAATTATATAAACAATGAATAAATGTTATTACTATATTAAAACAGGTGATAATACATAAATAAATGGTTTAATAATACATTGTACATTTCAAAACAAAACTAAATGAACACTAACTTCTCTATTCATTTTCTATTCCTTTTTCTTTTTTTTTTTACTAATTATACAATTAACAAAAACAAAAAAGATCTCTAGCTTGCTCTGTTCTTTCTTTATTCTATCCATTTTTATTTATTACATATTTGAAAAATGTCTTGCTTAAGCCAACAGAGTTATAGCACTTGTGTATCATTGCTTTTTTTTGTTGATTTTGATTGCTTCCATTGTCCTTATTTGTGAGTAACTTTGGATAAAAGCATCTGCTAGATGTAAAATAAAATTAAATATCCATTTGTTTAACTCTTGGACAGCTTGGAATCTTTCAATATCAGCTAATGGCAACAAATTTGTTCCACATCAGGTTACAAGGGTGAGCTTCTAAGAAGAAGTAAGAGATTTAAGCAAAAGTCTCTATTTGAACTCTATTTAATGACGTTGCTTTCTAGGAGAAACATTTGAGATTTTAAAGAGACCCCATTAGTAACTTCTCTTTCCTTTTGGGTTTTATAATGACTCATAATCACTCCAGTTTCTGAAGAGAGGCAATACATGCAGCCAATGCAATTGATTTCCCAGGAAGCAACAGCAACATTAATGCTTCCAGTTTGCCGATCTAAAAATAAGATACAGTAGACAACAAATACCCTGTACTTGGACCAAACAGCGAGAACATTCTAACGTCTTAATAGCTCCGCAAGATGAAAGCTGTGCGATCGCCCTTCCAAAACATTATCGATGAGGAGTAATCATTCTAACAAAGTGGAAAATGGCCAGGCGGGGGTGAGGAGGCTTGATAAAAAGCTAAAATGCACAGAGATAGTCAATAAAGAGCTGTGAAGGGATGAGCGGCTGGAGGCTTCTGAGAATCAAGAATCAGTGGAGACAAGGAAGGGAAAAGAGTGGGAAGGAATGTCTCCTTCAATGGTATGCTCCTAATTAAACTCCTTCATACTTCTCATCCTCCTGGCTCCTTCTGTCAGACCTCCTCTCCGGGCTGAAGCCTAAATAATGGACTGATATCAACTATGGTCTTGCAATTCCAGCTGTAATCAAGCCAGAGAAACTCTAGCTCGAGTAGCCAAAGATGATTCCCAACTGTCTTCACTACTGATCATTTTACTCTGGCCTCTTTTTAAAATCTGAACAGTGTCCAGTGCTCATTTAGACATCTAGTTAAAACCAGGCCAGATTGATGAGGGAGTCTGACCCAGACAGACCTCATGGTTTATTTTCAAGAGGATTTCGGTTGTGGAATAGAGTTGATAGGAATGTAGGAAGGTCCAGAGAAAGTCCCACATTCAATATACTCTGCTTTTCGAGACCAGGAGATATGAGGAGGTTTATTTATATGATCTAACAACAAATAAAAAAATCAAACATGCTCTTTCATTAAATCAAGTTGTCTTCTGTGAAGTTTACAGAGCGTGAAGACACTGCTTAAGAAGACTCATGATTAAGAATCACAATATAATCTTAAAAAAAAAAAAATGTTTAACCATTATCGTGAATTTGTATTTCTATTGGTGGAAGGTCACTTGTTGCTCTCTTTCCCCTTTAAACCATTTTTGTGCACCTATTACGCAAAACCAAGGAACTTAACGCTAACAATCAAACTTTGCGCTGTAACTTTGAGGTCCAAGTGGAACATTTACATTCGTTTCATTAGCTCACGTTAGCGGTTCACAAAAAAAGGCATAATTTCACACAGAGGTCTATTTTGGCAGCTCAGTGACTCTCCTTGTTCAGCACATGTACACTTCTATCTCTCTTACACAAATCCAAAATAAAGTTACTAACTCCAAGGTGGTCCCATTAGGCCAACAGAGATGACATCATGCACCTCAGCTGTCACGCCTCCACCATGTGTGCGCTGCAAACGAGTTACAGTTGATTACCGAGTCGTACACCCTTTTTGCTTCAACAGAGTGGATGGAGGTCAGGGAAGCTCGGTGACAGACGTGCACACGATCCAAAAGCGCTCTGCAGATGGCCTAACTAAAAACTCTGTGCTTTGATATGGTACATTTGGTGGGGGGGGACCGCAGAGTCTCCTGCTACCATTGAACACATAAGCACCAAACTTTAGGGAGAAAACCAGTCTGTCTTGACCTTATTGGAAGCATATGGCTGGAGAGAAAGCAGGGAAGCCACCGTTTCATTAAGTGTGGTTTGAACATGCTACAACTGTGTAGCGAGACACGAATGCAGATGACAAGGGACGTGGCCTCCATATGTGCCTGTGTGTGTGTGTATCTGTGCAGTATAATGGCAGTGTGAGGTGGTGCATCAGAAGACCATCTATCTTTGAACTAACCCATCAGGCTCTTTAGCTGTCGGAAGCGGGAACTCTTAACTCCTAAAAACCAGATACTTTACTATAATTTGCTTGCTTTGAGCCCTTCCCCCTCTACGCTGTAATCAAGCATCAAAGAGAAAAACTATAGGCTTGCCATTCCACGGGTTAAATGAATAATAGGATATCAGATTTTTTCCCCCTCATAAGGCCAACATATAATGTTAACAAAAATGCTTGCACTTATGGAATATGAAAATATGTAGCTGTAATGTATATATATATACTGTATGGGGTCAATAATAATAATACATCTTTCTTTAACAGTAAATTAGAATATGAGAATTAACTCTGGAGAATCGTGTGACAGATATGTTCAGATATGAACAGAATGAACAAGCTGTTTTTGCAGCTTTGTTTCAGCAAATGAGATTATTTTTTCCTTTTTCTTTTCAAAAGTTTTCAGTTCTAACAGTTCTAATATGTTTTCCTGACACAATGAACTCTTTTTATCTCAACCGATCAAGGAAAATTTGATTTCTCATGATTACAGTAAGTAATGGGTAAGTAATATCATACCTTGAGCATCTAATTACATCCTGGAATGGATGAACACAGGGAAAGACCAAATCCACTTAAAATTGTCTATATTTAGGCATTTCTAAAATTAAATGTATTCCCGATATAAAGGCCTAAAGTGGAGTAGTAGCCGACAGAGAGAAACAGTTACTCAAAGAAACATTATAATAAACACTACGTGAAAAGGGTACGTCTGTGTCTTCATTTACTACTTTTTCAATAATGTGATACTCTGCCGTGCCATGTTTTTTAGATTCTGATACATAACTGTAAAGCGTGTCATCTCATATTCTCTCTCCATGGCTGTTAGCAAGACAGACAGACAAGTCATTCATATGACCTAATGGAGCATCCCATACATGCACACAATGACACTCAGTCAAGCTAAATAAAGGGGTGCTTATATCAAGGCCATCTTTCCATTTGAAACATGCTGGTTATGTCTTTATGTCTTATTTTATTTCTAGACAGACAGAAGGACACCTATCATACACACACACAAACATTGAAAAGGGCTGTGATTCTTTTTTTGAGCTGCGAACACACTTGCATGCACACACACACACACACAGACATCAGTTATCAGCCCTTGTCTGTAGGGGTTCTTATCATGCAGCTGCATTACAGGAAGGGGCAGAGGGTTTTGAGGAACAATGTGCAGGCACCTGACCTCTCTGGCATGACCTTGCGTTTCCACACCCTTCAGGCCCTGTGGGAGGGGACACTGCCATCTACACCCACATACAGAAATAGATCGCTCATTTTCCACTGACAGTATGAGGGACAGCCAGAGAGGACAGCCTTGTTACTCGTATCTTAAACACAGATTTAACATTAGTTAACTCTTTACCTCTTCGCCAATTCATTTTTTTACTTGTAAATATGGTGACACTGGAGTGTATTCCTTCTAAAACTATTTACATTTTTATTTCTAATTCTTATCATTATTATGCATGTAGCTTTATTACACAATATTATTACGATTTTAACAGAGAGACTGGAATATGTTTGTTTAAAAATGTATTTGTCACACAGCACTAATGCTTATTAAAATGCTTATTAAAAATAAATGGTAACAGTTGTTAATAAGGTTTACTAACAATAACTAAAATCAATTTTTTTTTAAAAATAATTTTATTACATGATACGGATTTGAGCTTAATTGACAATGAATAGTTATATTTTCAAACTATTATTAATACAGAATAATAAATAACAATTTAACACATTATTGTCTTACCAAACAATCTTAAAACAAAATAAATATGGTAACACTTTAGAATATGTGATACTAGTTAACTATTAACTATGACTTTTCCCTCAATAAACTCTTAATTTGCTGCTTATTAATAGTTAGTAAGGTCATTTTTAAGTTTAGGTATTGGGTAGAATTAGGGCTGTAGAATAAGGTATTAATATTTACTTTATTAGCATTAATAAATGACTAATATTCTAGTAATATGAATGCTGAAAAGCAACTAATAGGTGTAACAGTAAAATAAGGCGATTACATAAATATGTAGGGAACCTAAACATTAGATTGAATTTAAACCTAAAATCATTCATAGAAAATAAAATCTACAATCTACTATTAATTTGGATATGCGCATGTATGCACTGTTCTTTGTAAAATGGAAGCACTGGAAAAGTCATTCAAATCTGTTACACTGGCTATAAAAGCCCTTTAGAGTCTTTATAAATAAATAAATAATAACAGCTTTTATCCGCTGGATCAAATGTTTAGTGGCACCCCCAGGTCTGGCAGTGGAGGGGGGATGCAGTCCAAGGGCAGTGGTTCACTAAGGGCCTCCACACAAGCTGTTGAATGAATAGAGCCTTGCTTACTCACCCTGCCTCTCCACGCCTATTCTTCTCCATTCGCTTTGCCAGCGCAATAAGCCAAGTGCTAAATTTAGCAACAGAGCGCACTATTTTTAGACCGCTACCATTTTTTGAGACATTTATTAGGGGAAGGATACTAAAAAAAACTCATGCATGCACACACACACCCACATCACACACACTCGCACAAACGGAGGGAGGAAGGGGGAGAGGGAGGGGGCTCCTAATTTGGACACATCTGAAATGCACTCGTTTTTAAAGTGTTGCCATAGATGCTTTGCAGCTGTTTCCAATCAGAGGAAAGTGTAGAGAAAACACGAGAGATTTCGGCCGAGGAAAGGGGAAAAGGCAAAAGAGAGGCAAAACAAACGCTCTCGCTTCTCCTCGCTGACGTCCAGCAGCCATATGGCAGAAGTTCAAAAAGTTGTTCCGAGGCCGTCGGGTCAAACTGCTCGGGACTGCTGCTGCTCCTCACCGAGTGAGTGATGAGATCTGCTTTGAAGGCTGAGGAGACGTCTCACGCACGCGTCACATTTTACAGTTATTTTTCAACATGTCAAGAATGTGGAGAAAATTTCAGTCTGGGTTGTTATGAAATGAAGACTTAAATCTGAAGGAGATTTTTTAAAATAAATTGATTTAGCAATTTAATGTCACTGCAGAATAAGTAGCTAGCAAATACAAACTAATATATGTAATATATGTGATATATGCATGTAGTCCATTATATCATTTCAGTTAAATCAGTTATAATCTGTTACATTACTTACTTATTTGTATTTAAAGCATCAAGTAAGAAAATGTTTCCATTTATACTTCACATACTATTTAATATAAGTTAACGCATTGTTCATCTCCTCCTCAGTTGACTTGGCTATGTCACGGGGTTTATTTGCTTAACGAGACAAAGCCTCTTCAGAGTTTAATTACAAATTCTGGCAAAAACATTGAGCTTGAACATCACTCGGTTTAATTACCACAAACTCACTGACTCTTCGCGTGAGCCATTAATAGCATATGCATGTGGTGGTAGATTATGGTGATACGCAAATATTTCTCTCTATCAGATGTATGTTTGTTTGTAAGAGGACACAGTTATGTCAGTGTGTTATGTCATAGCGGGCCTTTGTACGTTAAATAGATGGTCATTGAGACTCAGCGCTGAGAGAAAAACGCTGTAGGCTAATGTTCTCTCTGATCTCTGATTACTCAAACCAGTAAGAAAGAAAGTCTTTTCAAAAGACAACTGAGGGAATATTCTACTGGCGCAGCCTGCTAATGTGCAAAGTCCTTACGAGGAAAATATCTTTTAATTAACTCTTTACTGCCACTTTGAAGAGAAATGAAAATGAAATTCAGTTAATTAGTGTACCTTGTCCACATTAAGCATTCTCCGAGACGTTTAATGAACCTGTGTTGATCTTCGTTTTTTTTTCTCCTTCTTCTTTAAACAGATGCAAGTAGAGGGAAGGCTGACGCCCGCAACCCTTCTCACACATCTCAGCACACGGCAACACATATGAGGGTGAAACATCGTGAGGGAGCTTTGCGGAATCTCATTAACCAAGCAGGTAGTCATTAACAGTGTGACCTTTGGAAATAATCACCAGCCTCCCTCCCTGTCACTCTCTCTCTCTCAGTTTGTCTCCTGGTGCTTGCGGCTAAACACGCTCCTTTCTATTGCCTATTCTATTCATTCAGAAGTTGTGGCGCTGAGAGAAGATTAAAAGGTGGTTGTTCAGATAAAGATAAGCTATGATGGGACGGGTTTGGCAAACTCTCTCTCAAGTGTTTGTGTCCTGTTCACACGAGCGCTCCATGTGATGATAGGAGTGTTGACATGAGTAAAGCATGCAGACACAACGTGCTTCTTTTCTTTCAAAGCCGCGCTAATCTCTCTCTTGGTTTTGCTTAATCTTTAATAACTGTGCTGCAAAAAACACAGCAACAAAAATTAGAACAGTGCTTTCTAATTAATTTTTTTTTTTATCCTGTGACATTACTCGATAATTTACAAAAGCAGGAAATAATGTATTGTATGGGTCAAAATGAACTATTTTGCTTTTATGCATTATATGCATTGCTGTAGACCTAATTTGGACAATTTTAAATGTGATTTTCTCAATAGTTTGATTTTCTTGCACCCTCACATTCCAGATTTTCAAATAGTTGTATCTCAAAATATTGCCAAATATTATCATCATGTTACAACTTATAAAAAAACTTAACTTTATTACAGTTTTTTTTGGTCTAGGTTCACATATTCACATATAAAGTAATAAAATGTTCTATTATATAATGTTCTATTATGTATAAAAAATTACATTTATAATACAATTTAACTTACTCTGAAATTATTTTCTATAATAAAACTGTTATTTAAAATGATAACAATTTGTAAAAGGTTTATATAATATAAGTTTCCTATATTATATAAGAACAGTATTTTGCATCATTCATTTTCTATATAATCTATATTTCCATATAATCATAATCTTAAAACAAATACATAAAAATTGTAAAATGAATCTATATAATGTTTTATTTGTTTATTTATTTACATTATTATTTTTTATTTTATAAATCATTATTTTACTGATTTTATGTAATATAAAATAACCTCAATAATAATGAAACAAATAATGACAAACACAACTGATCCCTCAACTGGCAAACAAAAAAAAAGCAAAAACAAAACCAGCTGAGCTCTAATGCTCCACACATGCTGGGGAAACTGGTCTGGCACAGTGCATTATGGGAAATCTATGGCTGTTTTAAGTTTTTAATCTCCTGCCATTGCAACTGTGCCAACAAATGAGAGCATTTTGACAACCAAACCATGTTGCTGTGTTTGTGTTGTTTTTCCCCCCCTGCTAATCTAAAACTAGATAATTTTACCTTACACAAGCACTCGTAATTTGTTCTTTCTTCATGACTTAAGGTGTAATTATCTGGACCTTCCCACCTTTTGTCTAGCCTCAGATGTTAAGATGTAGGAGACTTTTAATGAGTTTTGTATATGAGCTAAACATGTTAGAAAGTGAAGACCTATGTAAAAACAGAAAAAAATACAATGAACACACTTAAAAATTTGTCCATGTTACCATGTTCCCAGTTAATTATGAGTCTATCACCATTTGTCTTGTAAAATAAATAAATAAATAAATAAAAGTGTAAATGCCATTTTGAAAATCTAGTTTTCATGTGTCATGCTTATATTTTTTATTATGCAAATGGAAAAATTGAGAAAGGCGCATTCGAGTACATTTCAACTGAATGGAAGAATGGCCTGACCTACGAAAGCAGAGATAAAAATGGATGAAAACGGAAGACATAAGCGGAAAGAAAGAGCCAGGGAGAGTAGAGTAGGGTAGAAGAGCCTCTAGCCTCTCATAAACAGAGCTAAAGAGGCTGGGCAAGTCTCTCACTGCCTCTCTCCCAACAACGCTAATTATCAACCAAAGACATGCTAATTACATGGAGCTTTATTGCTAATGTAGCGGGCTGCTCTTCAAGACGCCCACACGCTGCGCCCGGCTCCCCTGCTTCTCCCTATCCTCCCACTGCACCCCACAGGCACTCCAGGCAAAGACAGGAAAGATGTGTTTTCTATGAGTGTGTGTGTGTTTGTTTTCAGCCCGTTGAAACAATTCTAAATCTCTGTATGTACAGCAGACGGTCCATAGCCGATATATGTGTTTGTCTAACACACTGGAGCTCAAAGCTGAACTATGGCACTGATACCCCTATGCCGAGTTCCCCCTCCGGCCCACCCCAAGGCCTCGTCCCCATCCTGCCATCACAACAGGAAGTCTGCTTTGTTCCTCTTTACCTCCTACCGCCCACATCCCCTGGCCGTGATGTAACCTAGCAGCAGAAAAACGGGGCCCTGCAGGAGCTCAGCACTTCAGCGTCGACAAATCCAGTTAGGGCGGTATTTTAGCCACCTTCAAATCGATTTCTCCAACACCAAATCTGGCAAATTGGAAAGAAACTCTACTAAAGCTGTTGCTTGGTGATGGGGGCAGTTCGCCTCGCTATGCTCTTTTTTATTTTCTTTCCACTTCGATGTTTGCATGTGGTGATTTTCTGTCTTCACGCGGCAGAGCAAACCAAGATGTTAGGACTTGCTTTTTAAGTAAAACACAGCACTAGCCAGTATGAACATTTTGCTCTCGTGGCTAATTGATAAAGACAGTTTCAGGTCTAGCTAGCTAAAACAGTTTTTGTTAAAATTGTGAGTATGATCTGTGATACTCTTGAAAGTATGCTAACTGAATTGCAACATAATTACAAATAAAATATAAAAAATTACACAGCAGTGCATTTTTAATGCATTTTATGCTTTGTTTTTTGGAATATATAACACTATTTTTACAGAATTAATTAATTTATAATAATTAATTATATTTATGTATTTGTTATTGTACGTTATGCTACTTTTATCGTTTAGGTGGAAGTTCTAAATAAGCACAAAAAAAACTAAAACAACTAAACAGATATTTTTATTATAATAATATTTTATTAATTTAATAAAGCATAATCAAATCAGAGTACAATATACTATTATAATTATTTAATATAATACTTTATTATATTATTTATAATATTATAATTATAATATTTATGATATTAAATGATTAAAACAAATAAAGATTATTGTTGTATATTGTTACATACATTAATAATAATCATCTCAATCATAATAATAATCATCAAAATAAAATTTAAAATGCAATCTTATTTACAAATAGTTACATTTTCTTGTTAATTGTTTCCTTATGTTTCTAAACTACTGGCCATGGAGTGTGGACTGCAATAAACATTATAATCGTATGACTTTCAGTCCTTTTTGAGATTCTTCATGCATCAAAATGGTAAACCTCATCTAGCACAGCTGCTCAAGCTTGGAGTGCATTTTTGTAATTGTGCCTTGATGCACTGCAGGAATAACAAGCACTTTCTACCTGCCCTTTAAATTTGCCTCAAGGTCTGATCTTCTAGAAGAGGCAAAAAAAAAAGTGCACACTTCATAACAGTGATCAGTAAATTTACAGAAACCCATCTTTGCATTTGAGATGATATTTCCTAGCACTTAAAAACAAATAAAAATAAATTAATTATAAATGCCACACTGGCTTTATGAGGCATATACAGAAATACACCTGATGAATATGTCAATAAACAAAACTAAATTATCGAGCTGCAAAGTTGCTGAGCAAATTAACGCAAGTGTAACTACAGCGGAAATGAAGATGGACCACAGAGTAAGTGGGAATGTGACTTGTGACAATATGTCAGTATAAAAAAGGAAGTAGACAGAAAAACAAGTTTGACTCTAAGAGCAAAGGAGTTGGACATATATTACATAGATATGAACCTGCTGTTGTTCAAATCAAGAGGACTCTGTCTAAAACCCCTAAAAGTCCTTCATAGGACCATTTTGTACGTCACCACTGCTTTTTAAGATGTGTTGTGACATCTCAGAAAAGTTGATTACATAAGCAGCTCACTCAGTAACATGCTTTTGGATGTTTGCCTCAAGACGGCCACAATAGCTTACCGTGGCCTGGCCTCAGGTTTATGGCAGGTACCCACGGACAACATGTCTCTAAGACCTGAGAGCCTTTAGGAGCATTAAGCTGATTGGGAGTCAAATGAAATACGGCATAATACTGGATGTACTTAGTTAGTGTACTTCTTATGATTATTCAAATAGGTACTGCATGTTCTATAGTTTATTAAACTCCAAAAACCGCTTGTTATTTGGGTTTGTGACTAGTGTCTCCATGAAAAAAAAGAAAATAAGGGCTGAAAATTAGAGTGCCATGCACTATGCACAAGGAAACCTAGTCATAATCACATGCTAATGATACATCTAGTCTACAGAAACACACACTGGCCAAGACTTTCAGCCAACCAAAAAGACCACCAATCAACATTTCCTATATAACACGTTGTGTTACAGACAGCCACAAAATTACATCATGTATATCAGGTCAATAATTAATGTTCGTTTAATTTGCAGACATGTCATTAACCAAAATGTTTGTTGTTAAATCATTTGGGGTCAGTAAGATATTGTTTAATTGTTTAAAAAGAAATAAATAATGCCCGTCTGACGGCATGAGGATGTCAGGTAAGTGTGTGTAGATCAGAGAAACTCACCTCAACAATATCGGAGTTGGTCCTGCTCTCATGTGGCTCATTGTACTCAGTGTATTTGAGCAACACTTTGTCCATATCTGTGCTGGCATACTGGAACAGCTTGTTAGTACTGTTGAAGATGATGAGGGCGATCTCACAGTCACACAACACGCTCAGCTCATAGGCTTTCTTCATCAGGCCAAACTTTCTCTTTGTAAACGTCACCTAGAGAGAGACAGAAGAGGGGGAAAAAAGGTTAGACAAGTCACAGGCATCGGCTGGTGGCATAAAAACGGAGATGGATGACTCTATGTGTGTTTGCTCAGCGCCTTGATGCTCTTAAATATTCCTGACTCTTGAGTTGTCCTAAATACAGTGTTTCTTCGGAAAAATCAATGTTACTTTTCTTTCCTTCTGTCTTCTTTCCTTTATTTTCCTTTGTGCTCGTCCAAATTATCTGGAAAAATAGACAATAGCATAATAGCTCCCTCCTCTCATAAATCACCTGAAGATCTTTTGAAAATCCTGTACTTTAACCACAAGTAAAATACTTATTTCACGATTGCGTTCATTCTTGCATTCGCAAGAAGAAAATAGCTTTAATAATTGAAATGTAACCTCCAAAATCACGCATTAACCTTTCATTTAAGAACAATGCAGTAAAGCTAACTTCGTCTGACCCATCTAATATAAAAGTTCAACTGTATAATTAGGATTTCATTTCATAATGAAGGCTAACCATATTCGTCTTAAGTAAACTGCGGAGATAAAAGAAAAAAGGAAAGATTGTCTGTATTGCACAGGAGGCAAATTCTCCTTTTGTGCATCTGTGTGCAAATGCATTTTTTTCCAGCAGATGCACAGGCATACAAACACACGCACACACTCACTCGCAAACAAGGATCATCGCTGGTACAGAGTGTTTGAGAGGCTGTTAATGACTTCTCAGTGCATGTTCTCATCTAAATTAGCAGTATTAAAAATAAGAAGCATCTCTCTCTGACCTCATAGGTTTCATGTCTCTTGAGCACTTAAATGCAGCACTCGAGAAACCACACACACTCTCACTCACACACACACAGACCAGCTCATGACAGAGAAAGAGCCTTGAGGCCAAACCACTAAACTCTTTATCTCGTTTAAATGTTGCCAAAATGTCCCCATGCACCTGTTTTTGTGATACATGTTCACAGCAAACTATATCAATTATTTATTGGATAATCAAAGCGCATTACATTACCAAATATACTGTGCATGTGACAATCGCCAAGATAATTTGCATGTATTAGCATAATTTTGATGCTGCTAATTTGTTTCTGATGTTGTCAAGGAGAAACTATTTAGCTTACTTGGTGTGTTAAATAAAGTCTTTAAATAAACAAAAGAATGAGTCCTAATTATGTAATGAAGTAGATTAGAGAGTAGACTGTTTAAAAAAAAACTTTTTATTTATTTAAATAAAATGCACTTGTGTAACAAGTAGAGACATTTTATAGTGTACTGTAAAAAAACATAATCAAAAAAGACACTTTATCTTGAAACTTAACTGGTTTAAATTCAACCCCCCCCCAAAAAAATTGAATATCACTGATTTAAGCAGAAAAGTTGATTTTGTTTTCTGTTACACCTATTTGTTGCTTATTAGCATGCATATTACTGGAATATTAGCCGTTTAATGTTTATTTAGTGTTAATTTGGCACATATTAATGTGTTTTCCACATGACCTCATTTAACATCCCTAATCCTACCCAGTACCTAAACTTAACAACTATACCTAAGTAATTATTAATAAGCAGAAAATTAATAATTTGTTAAACGAAAAGTCTTAGATAATAGTTAAGTGTTACCTCCTCAGAATAAAGAAAGACATGCAGGTTTGGTATAATATTATGGTGACTAAATGCTAAAATAAACTTCATTATTGGGTAAACTTTCCCCACTTTCTCACCAATTTAGTTTGACAGTGTTCTCTCAATCTTCAGAGATTAAAGTTACAAAAGTTATAGTCGTGATTCTCATCCTGCTGGTCATCCTCTATCATCATATTTCCAGTCATTTATGAGAAAAGTAATGATGTATTGATTATGTATCATTTTGACAAGATCGTTTTGACAAGTTGAACAAGCACTTAAACAACGCATCTGATGTTTTGACAGCTCCCTTTACTGCAAGATAAAGCCAAAATAAGAGTTTCGAGCTTCCTGAGAAAGCCTCTATAGTGTGGCTTAACAGTTCTGAGAGGTTTTTTTCTTGAGGCTTCTGGAGACTTGGCAAGTGTGACAAGATGCGGAAAGAATAAGCCAAAAATCTGTCATTTGAAATATTTGACCTCCAGTATGACAGCAAGCTGAGAAAAGAAAATGCTGAACAGTGTGTTTGATGAGCAGACTTTGAATTTTTGGATTATTTGAATAACAAATAACAAAGTCAGTCTTTAATTCGCACATCCAAAATATATGTAGCAATTTGCTGGGCAGTTCACCGAAAGAGGAAGTCGTATCACACAGATAGTCAGATATGGAGATATAAGGACTCTAAATAATCACTGTGGTCAAGCTGACAACTGTGGCCAGTGACATCAACTGCCACAGTCAAACACTAACACCACAGACTAAAAATATTTCACAAATACTTCATCGGAGGCTTTTTGCAATGTCATTTATATTCTTTTGAGGTCCATAAAAGTTTCAACATAATTTTACTTCGCTATTAATTTACAAAAATATAGGTATATTCCTATTTGTGACTCATAAGTAGCACAGGTATATTTGTAGCAATAGCCAAAAATACACTGTATGGGTCAAATTTATTGATTTTTTTCATGGCAAAAATCATTAGGATATAAAGCAAAGATCATGTTCCATGAAGATATTCAGCAAATTTCCTACTGTAAATATATCAAAACTTAATTTTTGATTAGTAATATGCATTTCTAAGGACTTCATTTGGACAACTTTAAGGGCAATTTTTGGATTTTCTTTTGTACCTTCAGATTCCAGATTTTTTAATAGTTTTATCTCCACCAAATATGTGTATGTATGAAAATCTAATTCCAAAAATTGATCCTTATGACTGGTTTTGCTGTCCAGGGTCACATTTATGTGAAAGGTGTTAGATACTTAATGGAGACTTAACCTAAAAAGAACATTCTGTCATCCTTTACTCACACTCATGCCATCAGTATGACTTTCTTCTATAAAATACATTTCTAAGATTTTGACAATAGAACAGAATACGATTCTTAAGGATTTTTCAATAAATCTTCTTTTGTGTTTTGCAGAAGAAAAAAGTAGAGAGTGAGCAATACATTTTTGTATTTTATTTTTTGTGGTGAAAAAATATGTGGTTTTATGTTTAACTCCCAAAATATGAGTGCGAAATCTGTTTAAAATCATGTCTAATCAACATGAGAGAAACACTCAAATCAGTAACTTAATAATAGCTGCTTATTTTATTGTGGCTACCATTTTGATTCCACATGACTGAATACCAACCGACTTTTTGAAATGATTTCCTACACATTATCTCCAAAATCAGTGTTTTGGTACAAAGTTCACCATATATAAAACATGGAGGAATAATGTAGTCACATGGGCTTTAAGTGTGATGTTCTCCCGCTTCTCCTGCTCGCTACCTGCCTCCACAGTCTCACTCTGTGTTATCTGCGAAGCTCACGAGCCTTCAGAGAGCCAGCGTGCTAATTGCAGAAAATGCCAGTTGCAACACCTCCTTGATGTGGTGAGAGCTGCAAGAACTGACGGACTATGGTTCGAAATGATCGTGATTTTGTTTCTTCGTACGCTAAACCTGTAGACCGCAGAAGTGTGAAGCCCTTATCATGTGAACGCATTCTTGTCATGCGTGACAAACAAACTGCCAAGTACGTAGACTTAAATTCGCCGTTGCTCACGTAACGGTAAGGTGAGTTTGAACTGTTGTTCAAAGGGCCGAGAATCACTTTCTACTGCCGAACAGAGGGAATAAAAGGGAGAATGGAGAAAAAAGGTCCGATTCCCAGCCTGAGTTTGGTGTGTGTGTGTGTGTGCACGTGTGTGAGGGGGAGTTGGAGGGGGGAGGTCAGGAAGCACATTTGTATGCATTTCCTCTCATAACAGGAAGTGCCTGACAGCTTCCCCTTCACAATGGCTTCGCTTCTGCTTCCCGCCTCCAGTGCATTTTTCCCCTGGGGAGTTCCTCTAGAGGACAGAGACGGGGAGGATGAATGTCCATTTGTCACTATCTGCCCCTGTACCGTGATCCATGCGACCCACGCACCCCGAAATCTCCCCACTCACGCTCCATGTTATATGAATCATTACGATGAAGTCTCACAGTAGGGGTTGTATTGACAATAGACATGTTTACCCAACACAAATTCGCCTCTGTTTCCTTTCCGAACAGCTTATATTTAAATGCTAAAAGATGTTAGGAGATACATTTGTGCTCTGTTTCTTCTAAACTACAGCGATAGTAACAAAATAAGCACTGCTTTCAAAATCCTTCTGAGCGTCACTTGATGTAACAAAGAAAATGTTTTGAAGGTCATCAGCAGAAATATAATAAGAAGCAAAACCTGCGTGGAAAAATGAAAATGAGAAAATCACAGAATAATGAGAAGAAAAGTGGAATAACAATTAGCGTAAGAGGAACAAAAGAATTTTAAGAAGATCAATTCGAAGAGGAGAAATTTGGAGAAGTTACACTTCGCGGAAGCAAAGGAATTTTTGAGAAGATGTTGGTGAGGAAGCAGAAAAATAAGAGAGGGAGAGAGAGACAGATGAAAAAGTGAAAAAACACGCACAGCGTGTTTCTTGAGGAGACAGGCGCAGAGGTAACGATCACAAGAGAAAGGTGGGAATCGTGGAGAGGAGAGCAAGGGGTGATGGGATACCCAGAGGGCCTCATTATTTTCTTGCTGTTAATTTTACTCAAACTGTTTTACACCTTTCCGTTGTTGATTGGAGAGACGCCTCTGTTGTCATGGGTGGCTGAATCAAGCTCCGTCTCCATGCCATCACACCATCATGAGGCAGAGATGAAAAGAAAGGTAACAGAACGTGTGGTGCCTGCATTTGCCAAGTCAGTTAGAGGGGTGAAAACCACATCTAGTGCATGTTGAGTGCCAATTAAAGTGCGTACTTTTGAATGAACTTCTATCACAGAAGGCTTCCAGAAAACGGATTTCTAACACAGAAGTAATGTGTGACAATTGTCCCTTTCTGCTGAGGAAAATCCCAAAATCTTTGCAATTGTTCTTTTCGCTCTTTGTAGGGTAAAACCCGAGCTCATATCAAAGTGACTTATCATTTCCTTCTTGTCCCATTCAAATAAAAATGGAATACAATAACTCAAAATGTATTATATGCCACCATTTAAATGTTTGGGCCACTTTTGAATGTTTCTTTAGGCTCACCAAGCCTGCATTTATTGGATCAGAAATACTGTAAAATATGTATTTATATATATCATTTATTTATATATATCATTTATTTCATCACATCATTCTAAATCTAGATAAGACTCTCTTGTCATCATATCGCAAATGAATCAGCACTGACACTAGTTCCCAAATATAACAGGCTGAATCTAATTTTATTTGAATATAATTATTACACAGATTTGTCTCTCTCAAACGTGCCTGTAAGTGTAAGCTGTGTATTCAGCAGTGTGAAAATTAGACAGTAAGCATGCTCTTGTTAGCGATGTGGCTAACACTTTTATGACACAGGGGGTCCTTTCATGTGACGTGCCCAGGAAAGTGTTTGAGTGGCTGGGGGGAAGAAAGCCAGGCTCCTCACACTGATGCCCTCTGTCTAAGCTTCTGGGCAGCCAGTCAACGCCAGGGAGGCCTGCTGGAGGTGCCTTGCTCTGTGCAAGTGTTTTCAGGAGGTGGGCTACGGAGCCAAAGTGGCCGCCCAGGGCGACTGAGGCCTTGTGCCCATAAGCATGGCGCCAGAAGCAGGGTGGGCCGTAAGGAAGCTGCCAATCTTGAAGGGGTGATATCAGCAAGGAAATGATGGAAAACGACAGTTGAGCAAAATATCTTTGAGCATTCAAACATTAAATGTTTGAAAATGGTGATTAATACGCACTTGGTAGGTTTAGGTTTTTACAGTATATTCATTTAGTATTTAAGGTTATATCATACACATTTACCTTTTTTAATTTAGCTTATGCTGGCTTTTTTTATATCAACAAATCAGGCAAAATGTTTAAACCCATGTTAACACGTTGACATGTCAAATAAAAATGATAAACAATTATATCAAAAATAAAGATCG
>JAUMHP010000046.1:13153245-13197590 GCA_032361065.1 Enteromius trimaculatus
TATATTAAACACTCTAATGATTTTTCCTCCTTTGAACGGTGGAAACTAATTCACTCAAAACCACTGTGAAACTTGCACAGTTATTTCATTGTTTCAACATGTTTTTTTTTTTTCACAACGGCGGCACTAAAAAAGATGCCAACATCACATTTTTCTCTCTCCAGACTTAGAGTGCCAACCGGTGTTTCCTGAGCTTGTGCAGAAGTTGGGTCCTAACAGATGGTGGGTATAATGGACAGGCAATGGAAATTCTACCTATATTTTCTTACATTTATTTCGAACCGGTCATAATTGTTGCTTTACCAGACAGCGTAGATTATCTGTGCAGGGGGTGGTTACATACATATATAAGAATGTCTAATGTGTTTTATTTCAGAAAACTCTTATTAGACATCTGCATTTTTTTTATTATAATATATTCTTTCATCCCATCACTCTTTGTCTGTGTTGTTCTCTCTTTTACTCTCTCTCTCTTTCCAACAGCGTTGAAACTGCAGCTAAGCAACACTCATGCACACTTCAGGTGGTAAAGAAATCAAACTGACTTTTACACTTTTAATTCTCTTGATTTCTCTCCTTAGACTGTAGTGGAAAAAAAGGACTATTGTCCTCTTGACCTGAGACATGAACTGAGAAGCCTCTCTCTATGCCACATAAACTGCAGAATATACAGGATTTTAAGGCCCACAGTGGAAAGGTTGTGCTATTATAATGGCCATACCCATAAATTGCACAAACCAACATTTTACAGGGCACCATGATGAAACTGTTGGTTTAAATGTTTAAACGGCACTAAATGCCATTTAGTAATTGCTTGTGTTATTATAAACATCTTCAAATTTGATAAATTGAATATGATAAAAACTTTGCACTTTCCTTTTACAGAAAAGAAGACCTCGGACATTCCATCAAATTTCTGCTTCTACGGAAGTACGAGATGCATATTAAGTCGTTTGTTAAAATAACGGTGAAAAATCAGGACAGAATCTTAATTTTTAACCAACTCTTCCTGAAGAGTAGATATGAATGATTTTTAAACATTTTATCAATGTGAGCAATAAAATCTACATTGTCAAATGATCACTATATTTGCAGGAAAAGCCACTAATTCACTACTTTGACAAAATGAAACGTCAGAGTTTTTAACGAGGCAGAAAACCGCCCTCACACACTCTCGTAGAAGCTTCACACTGGAGAATATAGAAGCACAGGAGCGCTGAGCTGAGTCTGAGGAGCGTTTCTGGATGTACACAAACCCGCGCAGCGCTGCTCTGCTGAACGGATGCCGCCTAAACCTCTTTGTGCCTGCAATAGCACCCCAGACTCATTCTTATTCAAACAAGATGAGACTGGAGGCAGGCAATAGAGATTAGCCTGAGATCAAAAGGCGGTGAAGCACTTGTGTTTTGTAGATTCAGACGGGCCCCATCCAGCATGTAAGATCCACGAAGGAGCAGAGCGCTGCACCGATGCCACCCTCTCCAAGGGACAGAGAGGATCAAGATGAGCAAAAAGAGAGAAAGGAGAATAAAAAAAAGAAAGGAGCAACGACAGACGGCCAACACTACATCTCCAGTGTGAAATATTGGAATTAGTTTATGAAAAAGAGAGAGAAGAAAGAAAAAAGTAAGCCGTCACTGCGAGCAATTATAGTGGGACAAAGATGATTCTCCCTTTTTTTCAGTGCTAAAGAGAAAGGTTTCCATGTGTATAATATGTCACCGTTTTCTGAGAATTTGTTTTAAATATGAAATACTCCTCTGACAGACAGTAATATGGAAGCATGTAACCTAAGAACATAGCATCTGGATCTGCAATATGCAACATAAGGATGGCAACTACTGCGACGCCTGCGTGCCAACTGTGATTAATATAAATAAATGTGGGGGGTTCGTTCTCAACACCGTATATGTTTCGTACTTACTGTAGACTTAATAGTGGCATTAGTGCGCAAACAGGTCTGTCTTTGTCGCACCCTTAACGTAGAGTGCTGCTGGTATTTCAGTTCATAGCTCAAGTCAGAACGCTTATGCTTTTAGATGCACTGATAAATACAAGGGAAAGCAAACAAGGCTGACTGCCATATTTGTGTAATTTCCAGTTAATTTGGGGCTATTATAGATTTTGCAAACAACACAGGAGCCTGCGGGAGCTTGGGAGAAGAGGACTAGTGCAGAAACACACACACACACACACACACACACACAGAGACAGACAGACAAACCAAATCCTGACATAGCCACTGGCGAATAGACAGAGAAGGGTTCAAAAAGAAAAAGGTGCCTTCTCTACAAAGTGCACCACCTTTGCTGCGAGAAAACAACGCTCTTTCCCAACCACAATTCAGATCAAAGATTCTTATTTATTTATTTATTTTGGTAGCGAGAAAGTTTTTCAAATGACAAACATGGGAGCTTTGGTAAACTGGGTCAGAGCTGCCTTGCCTGTGTCTCCATGGGGTGGGTTGGTGGGGGGTGCGGAATGTCACACCCTGAACACCCAGGAAGAGAGGGATTAGATGGCAGAAAGCTTGTAAGTGACGCTTTCTTAAAAATATGCTGCCTCAGAAATATTGTTCTCAGAATGCAAATAAACTACGCTAGAGGAGGAGGCAGATTGAATCGCGATTTTATTCTCAGAGGACTTGGCTTATGTCAAAACTAACCGTATATCGTTGAGTCTTAAAAACATTGTAAATATTTAAAATAAATAAAAATGAGAAAAATACAGGAAATCAAACAAAAATATTAAATTTCCTATTTTCTGAAAGGGCTAATGTCCAAATTGTTGAGTCTTTGATATGCATGTGTACACATAATATATAGGTAAATCTAAATGAGAAAAGACATAATGCAATTAATTTGTCAAATATTTGTAATGTAAATGTTATTATCAAGGACTGATTTAATTGTTTATTTTTTTATAAAAGACTACAATTGTACAAATTTAGAAAAGATTTTAAATTTAAATTAAAAACATTTAATTTATACAATCTCTGTTAGTGTGTGTATATCTATCTATCTATCTATCTATCTATCTATCTATCTATCTATACAGTAAATATATCTTGTTTCAATAATACAGGTATTCGTTTATTATACAGCATGTGAAAAAAAAATTCCTTTACATTTTCTTAATGCCACTAAATTATGAAAGGTATTTCTCAGTTTTCTTTCTTTTTAACACTCCTCACATATTCCCCGTGTCCCTCATGTTCAAACCATTCAGACTGCTTCTGCAAGTGTAAGATCACCAATTCCCCAGTTACTTCAAACTTAAACTAGCAATGTCAAACTTGTACTAAGGCCTGAGTGATACAAATTGATATTGATTCTGTCGTGGCGGCTAGCTCAGGAGTGAGAAGAATCTACACTGTGCCGAAGCTCAGAGGTTACCCCCATGCTTCATTTCTAACCAAGTAAACAGTTGTTGGATTAAATTACTCTAAACAGGAGCAATAATTTAGTCTGACATTGCGGAAGCACCAAAATCATCTCAGGATTACATAGCCCTTGTGTCTGTGATTATATGTCACCTACACAAATCAGTACAAATCATTAATGTGTATTACTAGTAACTAGTCGTTTTGCCACTTTAGACCCCCTGAACATCACAGCTTACAATGTTTGAACTGAAATCCATCTGTCTACAAAATATTATGTGCGGCCATTGTGCAGCTCTAAATTTTTCCACAGACAGACTTTTTCGGTTCATCACAAGAGGGGAAGGAAGAAGGGAAGAGCTTGGAAAGGAAAAACTCACCGGTGCCGTTCTTGTGCTTCCCCAGGAAGTCACACCCTGCAGCTCCAGCTGTGGGCTAGGTTAATCAAACAGTTACAAAAAATGGCATTACAAAAAAATTCAAAATGAAAAGAAATGAAATGCCCTGCATTAATAAAGCCAGACCAGCTGGCTTTGAACAGAAATCCGATGTGGGTTGTGTTGCCCGCAAACTCTCTTGGATCTAAAAAGGTTGTTATGCATACACACAGAAATGAGACACTTGTTCCCTAAACGCACACCCCCATGAAAAAGTGGCCCATAAGATTTGTGGCATAAGTATTTGGCAGTGCCTGATCTCCACCTGTTCCCATCTCTCCAGGCTAAGAGGTAAATTTAGACCTGAGCGATATCAGTCACACTCAGACCTTTGTCATTGCTAGAACTGCTGTCCCAACTGTCATCAAAAGCATCAAACAAAATGGGACAAGCCTTACATAAGAACATGCGAACACCTATCTATCTATTACAAAGCACTGTGAGAGTGTTAAATAAAAGCAATTGATCGCCATTATTTCTGTACGGTTGAAATTTATGCCACGCACATTATATGGACAGCGACACAACGTGTATTTTCAAGAAATATTTATGCCAATCCAATTATGAATGATATGATAACCTGGAATAGCGCAGCTACAGGGAAGACAAGCATTTACCGCTTCAGAAATGTATTCCCAGGGGCTCACAGAATACCATTCTCTCAGTGACATCACATTTGTATTGACCCTGTTTACAATATCCTGAGGATATTTGACCTTTAATGGGAATGGGTTTTGGTAAGAAGGAATGAGTTCATCGTAGCACAGCTAATGGGGATTTCATTGAAATGGGACGCAAAATATGACAAAAGCAGCAAAAGTGTTTGCTTACTGTAAAAACACTGCAACAGGATGTAGCCGAGGTCGGTCACAAGGGAGGAGGAAACTATTAAAGCATAATTATCCCTTACTGTACAGAGCACTCAGTAACAAAAGCATAATTTGTTTATAATTGCGTTTATTATTTGCCCTCCCCACTTATCTTAACTTAGTTACAATACCATGCCTCATTGAGCGTCCAGAGCGACAACCTGGAAGACTGCATTTTTTGAGTCAGCACACCTTTCTCGTTTTCTCCATCTTTGCTGCCTCTCTCCTCTCCACTGAATTCCTCACAGACAGTTGTTTCCTATGGTTAATGAAGTAATTTTTAAGCTGGAATGTCTCTGCTGGCCAGCGAACGCGCTGTTAGAGCGCTCAATGCTGGACACAAGCTGCGTGTTCCAGCGGAGGCAGCAGCAGCAGTGTACAGGAGTCTGGCTGTCTGCGCGGCTCTAGAGGAAAGAGGACCAGTGTGGCAATGCACAGCAGCAGAGACGCCCCGACCATCAACCACAGGAGCCAGCCCGGCTCCCCCCATGAGGAACGCTGACTGGACCCAAGTGTGTGTGGGAGAGAGACAGAGAGAAAGAATAAGAGTAGGATTTGTCAGAATTAAAAAAAAAAAAATGATGTGTATATTTTTGCATGGAAGGTACAGTATGTCTTACTTTTGACCGTGTGATTTGTTATCTTAAAGGTGACAGAAGACTAACAGGAAGCTCAAAATGGCATCTTTCCTGTCTTGTTTTCTTTCAGACTTTAGTGCAATTTCAGTTTTAGTTTATTTGCTGACAGCACATTAACAGTAATTATCTTTTCTGATTAACAGATTAACTTTTCTGTAATTAGTTTTTATAGCAGTTAGTACTTCAGAGCAACAAAACAGCACCAGAATGCTGTATATAATAATAATTAAATAATAAAATTGTGAAAAGAAATAATGAATGAAATTAAAACAGTATTTAATAAAAAAAGAAATTATCTTTAAAACATGTAATATATAAAAATATATATTTTTGCATCAAAACCACTGAAACATAAAAAAAATGTTTTGATATGTTTCTTTTTTTATATAAAGTGGCCTTAACTACTATGTACTGTACTTACATTTAATTTAATAATTTGGTACACTTATCGTGCCTCTAACCATATGCATATCCCAACTCAATAGCAGCAATAGTGTTTTGCAATACAATATGAACACAATAACTACATTGTACTTATTTATTCATGTAAGTCGTAGTTAATGGCACCTTAATTTAAACCCGGCTATAAAGTAAATGGCCAACAAAACTGTTTGGCTACCAATATTATAAAAAAAGAAAAAAATCTTCCTTTTTGGCAAATGTATAATTTATTTCATTCTTTATGTTTTCAACTGGAATTGTTCTGTGCTCTCTGGGCTAATCAAAATCTTTAGGCTATTTCATTATTTTGAATATCCCAATCAAAACAAGCCCTAACATATGTTAGGTACTACCTCTCAGCAACTGTGTTTTTGTGCTAGAAATTCCACTGGTGGTCTCTATATCAGCAGTACTGCGTGGCGTGGGCAGGTTCGAGTCAGCCCTCTCCTTAACACAAGGTCGCTCTGTGTGTGTCCTACCCCGGAGACTGAGGGGAGCCCACATTTAACATGCATATCCATCCATTCATACGCACTCGCTTGCACACATATGTGCACAGTAAGCACACCAAGCACATCACATGTGCTTTCTAGAAAGTTCTGATGAACTTTGAGCATGAATAGATCTGATGAAGTACAGAGAAAGAAAGGAGGAGGGATTTGGGGGGAGTTGGAGAAGGCAAGAGCTCTAGACAGAGCGAGGGAGAGAGAGAGGTAGAAGTCTACACACCTCCTTCCAAAAACAATATTTTGACTGAAAGGTTAGCCATCTGGATCTTCTGAACGCAGGATTACGGCTGGTGCCTCAGCTTATTTTTTCCCCTATTACCACTCTGGTTGCCACAGACACAGCCACTAGCTTGCATGGAGACCCTCTATGATGACAACCACCCTGCTGCATGAACAGCTCTCCAATCTACTAAGGGGAAACAATGGGTTATCTGAGTATGCTTGAAAATAGACTACTTTGGATACATGGAAAAGCATTCAAGAACAGTTTTACTTCACTGGCTTACATTTCTATACAGGACCTCACTGGGATCGTCACAAGCGTGGAATATGCTACTCTGCACATACCAAACTTGGTCAATGTTGCATCCTTTTGAATGTTCCTAAAACAAAAGAAATGTGTTGCTCTTAATAACAGATAGATTTAACTGGACAATTACAGTTCTCCACCAGCTTCACATGAAAAAATAAATACAATTAAATAAAAATGTCAAATGGTTTGGCTAGAACTGCAAACAAATGTGTTTTGGCAGCTGCAGGTTCATTGTTGTTATTTTAACTCGGCTTGCTTTTAATTAAACTATGTACTCTGTTGTTTGCATTATTGTAGGCATTATCAACCTTCCTATTTCATTTATGTAATTTAGTTTTATAATGGAGAATAAAAATAAGCATCTTCACATGCTTTCAACATCTAATAAAAAAAACACACACATGAAATATAGTTTGCTTTCAATTCTTCATACACAACTATGTCTCCTCAGTGCTTACAGACCTCGAACCCGAACGCTCTGGCGGGTGTCCATGGCAACCTGAGAGCGCACTCAACCCCATTCATTCTCTGTCTGCTTCACTCAGTCTCTGAGTTTCTCCGAGCATGCCCTGAGCGCTGTGAAAGTGGCAGCTTTTATCTTCTAATTAGATGGAAGGAACTCACCTCAAGGTAAGAGCAAGTGGAGCAAGACCCGGCATGGCCCTTTCATCCAAGTTATCTCTGTACTATATATCTGATTCATGAGCCAGGATTTATTCTAAATTTAATAAGCACGGTCCCATAATGGGACATTATTTTATATAGATGGTTCATATTAAATGGAGAACATCTTAGTTTCCATAAATGCAATGAAACAGAACAATGAGCAAACTACATTTTTTGGGAGGGCGATGGAAAGACCCCAGTGTGTTTGATGGAAACAAACACATCTCACCAAAGGCAAGCAGCTCAATAAGACCCTTGCATGCGCCATATATATAGATGGAGCGCTTACATATGTACATCCCTCTGTTTCTCTTCAGTTCGCTCTCTCTTATCAGCTCTGTCTCCACACGCTGAAAAGCGTGTGACAAGTAGCACAGATGGAGTGTGAGGAGTGAGGTCTTCTCAGGTCCGTTTCATGGCGCATTTGGCTGCGCCTTGCAGCAGATGATTTAGGTGTCATAATTAGGGTTGAAAAATTCCGGGAATTTTCAAGACTGTAAACTTTCCATGGGAATTAACGGGAATTAATGGGAATAAACCGGATATTTTCAAATTTGAAGGAATTTAAATGTAATCTTGGTTAAAAAAACTAGATTAAATGCAATTTTAGTTTCATTTCTAGACTAAAAGTTGCTCAATCACATGCACACAGCAAACTGCAGGGTTATTAAGGTCACGCACCCTACATGCACTCCATTTCATGCGCAGACCATTTCTTAGATCATGCGCAGAAAATTTCAAAATGTCCATCTTGGAAAATGTTAATGTAAATTACATAAAAGAAGATAAATAGACATTATTGAATAAACATTATTGTGCTGTGTGCAATATGCTGGCAACTAAATTAGGCTAAACCATTGTAAAATTGTACAAATACACTGATTGAACATTTAGGTGAGCTAATAATAAAATAAATCTAAAAATGACCCTCCCCCACACACAATCCCCTCTGATCGCCTAAAAGAGGGATTCCCCTCCATTTTCTCAGAGCCACACTCGCTGCATTTGATCCCAAAGGCTACATCAGCTACATCACAGTATTGATATTCAAAATATATTTTGATCAATAGGATTCAAGTAAATACCAAGGTGTTTTATATATATATATATATATAATAAAATATAAAATTGTTTATACAGTAGCTAGCTTGTCAGCAAATCCATATTTTTAGTTAGCACTATTTCATTGACAATTTATTAGGTATGTGCTTGCTAGCTTTAGCTGTAATGTACTGGTCAAAAAAGTTTTGACACATTACTAATTTGAATGTTTTAAAACTTCATCAAGCCTTCATTTATTTGATCAAAAACACAGAACAAAGCAGTTACATTGCGCTGTTTTACACTTTTTTTCTTGATAAAAAGATGGGTAATGGGGTGAGGGTAAAAAAAAATGGTTAAAAAGGGGTGTGGCCATTTGTAAGTCCTATGGTAGCTTACGATCTCATCCACATGGAGATATTTTTAGCTGTACAAAAGTTAGTTTTGCTGCTTCATATTGAAAATTCATATTAATGTACTACCATAATTATGAACACACTGGTTTGTAGTGCAAACAATTTTACTGTTGTTCTCTTCGCTATTATATAACGTATAACGAACGGAAGCCTCACACATAGACTTACTTCCACATTGAACAAAAAGGTGCATACTTTAAAATACATACATCAGCTGAATTTTGATCATCATTACTCCAGTCTTCAATGTCACATGATTCCTCAGGAATCATTCTAAAATGCCTATTTATTAACAATGATTAAACTAAATGTTTATTTTTTTAATGTACACTTTTATAAATTTCCCCAAATTTCAAAAGAATTCCCATAAATTCCAAAATATATGAATATTTCCAAAATTTCCCAGACAAAGTTTCCAGAAAAATTACAATAAATCTTCCGCCCCTTTCCAACCCTAATCATAATGAATGTTCCCATAATAGCTCTTAATCCAACGGACACTTCCAGAGCAGCATCCTTCACAAAGCTCTCTCATTCCATCTAGAGTGAGTCAATCACCAGCCTCAGGCATTCTTTTTAAAGTGACAACTAGTCCAATCAAACGGCCTTCTCAGTATCACTGATTTAAAGGACTTGTCAAACATATTAGCAGCTAAGTAAAGAGCAAAATTGGCAAACTGTTTGATAACATGAATCCCATTCGCTAAAGCTCCTGTGGGTAAATTGGGCAGGATTTTTTAAAGAGTTCCTCTATTAATGTTCATGCTTTGAATTGTAGCGATTGTCACTTGAAACATCCGTAAAAATGGGTTTTAACCTGAGGGATGTTTCAATTGCCATGTCTCTGTCCTTGACTAAGTCTTGGTGGCAGATTGTTTAGGGTGAAAGCCAAGGAAACCTATTCAAAGATGAAGTCCAGATCTCTTCTTTTGCACAAAATTAGCTCTTTTAATCACGTAGACAAAACAGCAGCCCATATGAATATGATGTTGGTACGATTTAGGATGGTGAGTATTCTTAGCATCTATTAAAGTTTACATAAATCATTTGTCAACTTGATCCCTGTTTTTGGCTACAAATGTAGGACTACTTTTAAGATGAACTTGGATTAAAAATGTTTTCAATGGCCAATGCGTCAATGGGCCTATATAGCATTGAGCACATGATTCAACAACAGAAACCAGAGAATTGTCATGTTATCCCCAGCATCAGAAGACACAATAAAGAACACCAAATAACACAACAAATTTGACAAAATATTACGTAAACTGTACATTTACCTTCACACAGAATTAAATGACTGATTTTTGTCGTCCTTCTCTGGTGATATTTCTAAATGAAACACATTCCAATAAACCCAACTTTCTTGGACAGCATTTCAGGAAAATGAAAGAGAAGGCCCAACATTTAGTGGTTTTGAGCAACTTGAGTCCATTTGTGTGGCCATGAATAAAAATTACACAATTTTGAGCAACAACTTATGCAGTAAAATGGAAAATTCAGTAAGATTTTAATTTAACTTGGCAACGGATTTCCTGAATGGGGATGGTGTTCCTTTACTTTAATTTGGAAACTGATATTCCAAGGATTAAATGGGTGCAAAGAGACAAAAAAGGTGTAATATTATGAACACATAAGGTCACGTCGCATAAAAATTTTGCTTTATGTTGGTAAAATAAGCAAAAGTTGAGTTGTTTGGTGTGATATTACAGCCTTTGACAGGTACAGCATAATTACAAGGGCAAACCATGACATATTTTCAGGGAAAGCAGGTCGGTGATGTCCCAATTAGGGTGAAATGACCAGCAAAGTGACAGCTCGAAAATGCATCTCATCCTTGGCATACGTCCTCAGAGTGGGCTTCATTATGTCGCCTATACAAGACACAATTGAATGGCAATGTCATAAGGCACTCCAAAAAGTCTTGTTAGAATTCAGATAATAATGTTGTTACATGCCTTGGTTGCTAAGGGTCATTTTCTGATGCAACTCCAAGACTTCTGTGAATCTAAATATAATGGGACCAGCAGTGGTCCAAATTATGGTACCATTTAAGGTCACATTCTTGGCATCCGACTTGGCACCCTGGTTAAGCTGAATGCATGTCAGACGATAATGTTAAAGAGGAGGCCAACATGAGGACACTATCCTCAGGAGGTCCTTCAGGAGATGGCTTAGCAATCAGGCGATTTAAGAATCCGACACTGAGCATTCTATTGCAAGATACAGTTTTCTTTTCGGTCATTATATACAAATGATCCATAACTGAATTACAAGAATTATTAAGAAAAAAAAAAAACATTTGCCCTTATAAATAACACTCATTATATATATATATATTGTGATGGAGTAGTGGCATTACCATCATAGCATCTATTTTTATTGATCTGAAAGCTAAATTGGACACACGATTGGACTAAACTCTATACTGTTAAAGCTCATGATAATTATGTGAACATTTAAATGGGAGGTGCAGCTGGCTGACAGTCATCACTCTTTCTCAAACCTCCAGATTTATTTAAGTACTGCATAACAATGCTTTTGGGAAACATGCCACAGAGACAAAGCGCCTTGCGTACCACTTACGCTCTAGAAGGCACCATGCCATGTCTTATTTTTCCTTGGTACGTTTCTCTAGATGCTTCTTGGAACATTGTGTGGCTTTAATTAGATGTTCATTAGAAGGTGTCTTGTATTTCCTCAATTAGTCCCTGTCATGGCAGCAGCGGCACTGCAGTAATCTCCGTGATTAAACTCTACTCTTGTTTGTCTGGGCGCGACGTGCCAGCTTTCTCCGACGGGCGCTGTCCTGGAGCCCTGTCACAAAGTGTAATGATTCTTTAGCATGCCCCTCCAAGGCTTCCCAACATCCTGCCAGCCTAACAGCAAAGAGCACTCATTTTAAATGTCTTCCCCATTCAACCCTTTGCCATTTTCAATTATACCTTTCCACCCTTCCATTTGTGTAATTTTCTAATCTCACCATAGCTGGCGTGACGCTGTTTTAGTGGTAGCGCAGAGTGACAAACGAAGCCATCAGGATGGAAGCTCAGAAGTGTAAGACATGTCAAAGGTCATGACTATGCGGCTGGCTCTTTAACTTCCTTAAACTGATGAACGTTATTCATGTTTATTATAATTTAATTTGAGTGTGTTAAAATTACAACGTTTTTCCCCCCCTCCAATAGCATGTTGGCTCACTCATGTTGCCATGGCTATAAAGGAAACGGCCAGTGTATTTTTTTCTTCTGATTCTGAAATGACAAATAAAAAATGACATTGGACTCAAATAAAACAAATTAAAAAGCTAAATTGTCAAAACTTGTTAAAATCAAGTGTCTTAAAAACATATTTAATTACCCATTACCTGTAAAAATCCACTCCAAGACATTAGTGACACAAAATGAAAAGTTAAAAAAAGGAAAGAAAAATATTAAAACATTGCAAAAGACATCATAACGTCTCCATTTTGTTAGCAATAGGTCCACTTGCTAAGCTGAAAGAGTGGCTCTTGTAAAAGCAAAGCAGTGGTGAAAGAGGTCAGGGCAGACAGATATGGGGTGCAATTACTGCCTCTGAGAGCCATAAGCATTAAGGTCTATTAGGTTAAAGTGTCCACCACTTCGGTACCAAAAAGAGCACAAATAGCTCAAACCGTGTGTTTCAAGGGTTAGCTAGTGTTCGGAGAATATGATGGACAATGACCTGAAAGGCTGGGTGAACAGGTTTGAGTGAAGTTCATGACACGCTTTGAACAACAAAGAGTAATAGATTCATACATTCTGTCTGAAAGGCTTCAGAAATGAAAAGCTTCAGAATCACTATTGTCAAACAAGCAAATTATGAAATGGGAAAATGTAAGGTTTTATAATGTGGACAGAGCACATAATACCTATATATATTGTGCCCTACAGACATTCAAGATCTTGCACAGTAGTAAACATAAAAAGTAGCTTTGGCCACTATTAATGCAAGAGTAATGAAGGCCTTCTGATCTACATGAAACCTGAGAAAAATAAAATGTTTTTATTTTTTTAATTGACTACTTTATTTATTATCTTTTTTTAAATATGTAATACATTCAGCACTAATGCGCTTTTTCTCGTTTTATTAGTTTTAGCGATATTTATCTATATCTTTAGCTAAGGCAAAATTTGTAATTTTCACTTGTTTAGGTTTAGGTTTTTCATCTGATACTTTAATTTTAACTTTAACTTTAAAAACAATGTTTCATTAATTTAACCAGTATTGTTGTTGTTAACTAAAACTTTAGGCAGAAATAAAAAATAAAATGACTAAACAGCATATATCAAATTGTTGGTGCAATCTACAATACATGACAATCATATTTAATATATTTTTTTAAATCATTCACTATAGCCAAAATGCATCCAGTACAACAAACACATATTCACCATCCCATTTTCACAAATCTTGCATAACACACGCTCGGTTGCATGGCCGTTCTAAAGGTCTGTGTAGGTCTCAGTGATTTTCTCGAAGGTGTCCCTGATTGCAAGGTTGAAGTGCACTCTGCGTCCCGGTAGGATAAAGGAAATGAGACATCAATTGGACTCTGCAGCGTGTACTCAGCACCAGTGATTCATTCGCAACATTCAGGAGGCATTAGAGGCACTCATTTCCTACCCCAACTCCCCCACAGCCCACGCTGCCTTACTGTGATTAGGTAATGCTGCTCGTTATGAATGTGATGCCCCATTTCCACTGGCAAATCAAACAGCTCTGGATCAACGGGCCTTAACTTTCGGATTCATTAGACATCTAAGAGAGGTCTTAAAGCGAAACATCTGCTTTCGGTTTCGTCCCAAATACCTGTTCCAAGCCATCAGCTCTGCGCACGATAGGCTGCCAGGCCACGCGAGATGAACCCAAGTTTGATGACATCGGCTGAGGTTGCTTCGCCGCGGGTCTAATGAAGGCTTAAATGAGCTGCTATATTGATGGGTAAGGAACGGTGGATGAACTCGACGCATGCAAAGTTCATATCGTCTGGCTTTGGCAAGCGCAATGCTGACCTGTGAATTAACTTAGCAAGAGAGAGATTTGTTCAGGGCTTTTTTTTCTCCCTTACACCATATCGCTCCCTTCCTGCTACTAGTCTGTTCATTTGATTTTATCCCTGCCAGCATATTTGCTATGTGCAGACGTGACAGCTTAATAATGTAAGCTGAGGTCTTTCCCTTCAAAAACATCCTGGGTTTTGTAAGCCATCTGTTAGACATCCTTTAAGCCAACACTTTGTGTTATACTTAACGTCACTCTTCCAGGGCACTCTTATAATGGGGTAATAAATAGTGCCAAGATCCGTACTGATGTTCGTCTCAGTCCCTGACTTTTTGGGTTTAAAATATTAGCGGCATAGTATGTTTTACACCACCTGTTTGAAATCTGCGCTTGAGAATCATTAAACAGTGGCAGGTTGACAAATAACTCAAGGCTCTTATTAGAAATGCACATTCAAAACTCTGCATGCATGTTAAAAAATATTATTTGATGGCATCATTTAGAAGTGTTACCAGTGTTGTTTATTATGATTGGCTCACACAGCAGCACAATGCAATCATAAAGTGTTTCTCACATGATAATGAACAGCACTATAAGGAGTTTGCCGTGCTCATGGACACCTTTCATCAAATCAGTTGCCACGAGGCCATGCACATACAGATTGCTTTTTCAGGATATTTTGTATGTTTAAAAAAATCGATTTATTTTAGACTAAAAATAGAAGACTTAATGATATTACAGCGTAGTTTAAATTTATATATCATGGTGCCGCAGAGATTTCCAGGACAGCACTTGCAACAGACCCACAAACAAAAATGCAACACTACCTCATCAGATTCCTCACTGTGCCTGCAAGACTCAGAGAGAGAGATTTTCTGGTCACAAGAGTTTATTTTAAGAGTTTCCAAATTGATCTGGTATACGCTCTTGTGCAGCTATTCTGTAGTAGTGCTCTATAGCTAAAATTCAATATTTCTTTCTTTATTTATTGATCTGAATTGCATTTAACATATGCTTTAGAAAACAGTTCTTATAAAAAAAAAAAGTGCACATAGAAAATAAAGGACATATTGTATAACTGTTAAAAGCATCAAATACCATTACACATGATAAAGTGCAGTTATAATCAAACAATTGACGAAATGCAAAGAGCATTAGTTTGGCATTCCTTTGCCACAGATAAGCTAGAGAGCAGTTATTGATTCCAATTAATTACTCGACAGTAAATTAGACAGTGTACCATAAATGATTTCATGATTTATGGAACTCAAATGAGGAACTGTATAAAAACAAGTGGCATTATTATTCAAAACATACAATAAATTAAAAAAATAAGCTGTTTCATTTATTATTATAAATTACATAATAAGCCTGATTCTATATCCTGCTTTGTATTATGTTATATTATTATATTTTATAAAGTTGTTGAAATGTTTTCTCGTACACCCGGTTCAAAAAGCTGAATTTCTAAGTAGAGCAAAACAAAATTCAAAAGGACTTTAAACCCAGTTAACCTAGGTGCAGAAGGTATTTAAGATATCCACCATACTCTCATTAGCCCTTTGTTTTATTAATTTTAATTTCTCCTGACAACCATGCCGTAACATCCTCCTCTAATCTTAGAGTACGTAAAGATAATCCTGCAAACACTTGTCTCTGGCAATTTACATGCTCGCCTTTTCTAACTAAAGATAAATGTCAAAAAAGGGAGAGAGGGTGGCACAGAGGGAAACTGACTTTTTTTCAATTACCTAATGGTAAGTGGGCTGTTTACAGTTTTTGCCAGCTTGTTATCATGCTTGGAAAGTTTGCAGCATTTTAGTAAAGTGTTACATGTTTGCTCTAGTCTGTCTTTATATCGAGCGAGAACACCAGAACAGACCGTAGCAATTCTTTCTCTGGAGACCTCGGGAAAAAAAACTCTTTTGTAACACCTCCTTTGATGCTTCTTTGACAAAGAAAATCCTGAGGCATCTCTTTACGCAGTCGCTGAAAGACACTTCTTCTACAGGAGCAACGTGACAAGGTGTAACATTCCATACCACCATGTCAACAAACCGACTGGCTTCCATCATAGCAGTGAGCGCCACTTCCCAAGACAAAACAGCCAGCCTAAAGTCTCCAGGGGCAAGTCGGAATCAGCTCAGATATGATATTCCTGTCCCTTGACCATGTCCACGCTAGAGGGATCAATGACTGACATCTCTGCAGAGGGTTTCACCTCTTGAGGTTGAGTGAGTGTAGTATGTCGCTCGAAGGCATGCCATTGGCCATGGCCAAGTATTTCAAGTCAGGAGGGCCCACGAGAGACCTTTGTTAAAATGCCAATGAGAAGCAGACAAAATAAGTACATCAGTATGACACACTTGTCACATAGTCAGATGTCTTCAGATAGCACTACCAAGTCTATATCTTGTAGTGTAGAGTAGAGTATTTTTAAGCCTGAAGTAAATAATACATACAGTAGAAAGGGAGTTGACTAGTACTTGATAAAGAAAAAAAAATGTAGAGTGAAATTTTATCATGTTTTATGCGATATTTTAATGTTTTGAATAGAATTGAATAAAATCAGTAGTATTGTAAAATATTGGTACAAATTAAAATGACTTTTCTATTGTTAATATTAGTGCTGTCAAACGATGAATTTTGCTTTTATTTTTATAAAAAGTTTTTTATTAAAATAATATACGTGTGTGTGTGCACTTTCTATATTTATTAGGTATAAATACACACACATGCATGTATATACTTTTAGAATATATATATAGTATGTGTGTGTATTTATATACACCTAATGAATATACACAGTGCACACACATTTATTATGCAAACAAAAACTCTCTTTGGAAATGATTAATCATGATTAATCGTTTTACAGCATTAATTATTATATTCTTTAAATGAAATGTATTCCTGCAACATTTTCAGCAGTTATTATTCCAGTATTCAGGAGTCACATGATCATTCATAAATTACTAAATACACTGGTTTGGTACTCAAGAAATATTTCTTACTATTCTCAATGTTGAAAACAGCTATGCTGAAATTTTTTTTTACATTTTGATGAATAAACAGTTTAAAAGAAGAGCGGTTACAACACAAATCAAATCAAATATTCAAAATCAAGTCCTTGGTGTAGCTTTCAATGCATCATATTGAATAAAAGCATTAATCTCATTCACCAATCACATGCAGAGTACCATCAGAGTAACAGTTAAAAATACACTGAGACTGATGTATATTTGAGCTAATTAATCATCTCAACATGCAAGATGCAGTATGTTTTTTTGTTACTGTACATACATGGCAGTTGTTTAATCCCCCTTTGCCATCCGTTCAAAGTGAGACAACAATATCACCCAAACACAGTGTGTCCATTATTGTCCTCACGTCAAAGTTTCTCCTTCTCTGTGTGTTCGTAAGGTTTGACTGAACACTTCCTGCTGTATCTTTGTGCGTTGATAAAGGTAGCAATTAACATGTTGCTTCCCCACACTGCACAGTGGGGCTCGTATTCAGAGCTTTGCCTCGCTAATTACAGCCCATGCCTTGATCTCAACCTGTGTCCTTCGCACAGCATGGTGACCCTCCAATCAACTGCTGTTTCTTCAACCACTCTCCTCATGTTATGTATTCATCGAGCTTACACACATCGCTAACGTATCCATAACGTATCCTCGAAAACGCTATTCCTCTTTGAGCTTCGATGTTCCTGAACATCTGCAGGAAGAGACACTGGAAGCATCACAGAGGTTGAGAAGGAAATCACAGTGCGGCCCAAGGCGATAAGTGCAGAGCGCACGGAACGCTTGCTCCTTGCTCTACTCAATTCCCCCCCAGAAAGAGTAGCGGTGCGCTGCGGGGTAAGGATGGATCTGGAGGAGGGAAATTGTAAAGAGAGGCCAAAAGCTGAGGAGATTCGCTTTACTTCAGTTTTTTATTCACCTCCTTCGCCTTCCCGCTCTTCCCCAGCCCCACTGACCTGACAGGACCCTCTAGCTATATGCTAACCGTTCCACGGTTCCACTTGAGTTCTGCAACCTGCGCTAATTATATTTCCTGTGACTTATTTGAAAGGAAATAAGGTGAAAATGATGAGAGGTATACCGTTTCTACCAAGCACTAATGCGTTCATCATGCTGCCGTATGAGACATAAAACGAGTCAAATGGAAAACAGCTTTGAGATCCATGACAGGAGGGCTGTTATGTTTGCGCGAACGCGCTCAGCAGACTGATGTGTACACATGTAATCTATGCCTTGCTGCTAATGAGGACATATTTGTTTTTAATGAGTATGTGGGCACAAAGATGGAGACAAGGACAGCAGCTTTTGAATAGAAAACAACAGGGGATAAAATGGAGCTCGGCGTAGACTACAGGCCCAGTGGGATTCGCACATGTGCGTAAACCTACTGACACACACTCTTTGCTCAAAGAAAGAGGGCTTTCGCAAGTGCACACAGAGGAAAACACAGTGCGAACTTGCCTGCGGATGTTCACGAAAGATGCAGTTGTGTTCTCCCACTGCCAAATAAGACCCCACTGGAGTGTCTTAGACATGCAGAAACACACACTCTCGACCTCAGCTATCTCCTGGAAAAAATGCATTGTTCAGGAACTTATTCTTTGATAAACAAGTCAAAGAGTAACGATACTTCCTCTCGGAACCTGTTTGGTGCATCCGAGGCGATGCGATCGCAAGCCGAAGCCTGTTTCCATCAGTCAACATACAGCTGCACCTGGAGGGTTCAAAGACCCTGCTGCTACATCCACGCTCCGGCCTTATGTTAACGCCTTGACTTGCTCCATCTAACGCACCTTTGAGAGCACGCACCTGGCAGAGACCGTATTTTGCGCTTAAATAATCAGTTCATTTGTACTGATTTAGGACCAAACTGAGGCCAGATGACCTGATCGAGTTTTTGAGGACATAGCCTCACTTGCGGGTGCACTACTTTTCACAAAATTTGAGATATGTAGGACATGTAAGAAAAGAACATATGTAGTTAGATAAAAGTTTATCTAAACCATTTGTATGCAGGTGTAAAGTGCAACACACTCCATCATTTTGCATCTAAAGTAGCATAAAGACCACTGCATGTGTATCATTACTTTCTGATAACTCTGAGCTTTCAAATTACACTCTTTTTATGTTTACGAATTTGATAGACACTTTTATCCGAAGGGACTTGCATTGTTTTCAGGGTATGCATTTTTCTTTTTCAGTTCTTGCTTTCCCTGGGATTTGAACCCATGACCTTGATGTTTCTACCACCATGCTCTACTACTTTATCTACAGGAAGGAATTTAATTATGGAATGCAAACAACAAATGTCTCTTTGAACTGTAGTCGCCTTCAGAATGGCAGAATGATGCATGAGTGAAATGATCATTTCTTCCACTTTACTGTATAACAAAACAAAACAAAACATGAATGACCATAAAAAAGGCACTTGATGTTAACATGTTACATTTACCTCAGGAAAGTCCTTCAATGTCCATCGTTTGTTAGATTGCTTGGGGAAAAAAAGATCTCATTATTTTTTGTTAAATGCATTATGATGTGACTTAACCTGGTGTCTTGCATGTTTAATGTATGTTTGAATGCATTTTCTAATGATGTACTATTTCTTGTAAAGAGAAGACATTTAGTGACCATTTTATTTGAACTCCAAATTCATATACATGCATGCAAAGGGAAAGTGGGTGAATGCATGTGTAAGCATGTCTCGGCATGTTGACTAAATCGCTGTCCCATAATACCCTTTAACAACATCTATATTGAGAGCACTGTAAACATTGTGCTAGAGCTATCTATGACATCGTTCACACTTTTGCCACGGTCATGCCCATCATATGATTCAAAGTCTTGTTGTGTTACTCAAGCTTTATATTGAATCATCAACACATCAGTGCCACTGCAAGATCATTATAATCTTGAACGACAGAAAAGGTCTGGATGTTAAAGAATCTGCACAGAGAACCCAGTTGTTGGGCATAACAGGAAAAGGTCACATTAAAAATATTGCATGGCTATTTGCCAAGACCGTTGCTTGCGGTAAGGGTTTAGATGGCCTTCGTGCCTCTGGGCTAAATTTACACACTGTACAATTAATTATGGCTTGTTTACTTGTGGAAACAGGAGAGGTTCTGCCACAGAATCTCAGTACATCATTTCAGTACGTCCCAAGCAGCGGTGTTTTAGTTTAGGGTATGGATTTAATGGGACAGTGATGTGTATTAGACGCTATATTATTATACAGACCATTGGTTCTGACCTTGCTTTGCTACACAAGCTATATCATGTGTCCAACATGACCTTGCACACAAAGCAAGGGAGGTTACAGGTCCAGACTAGGGCATGTAGCAGTTCTTGTACACTGTCCAAACAAACGGAGGGAACAGAGAGATAAAAGAATGCAGTGGTGACCAAAGATTCAGAAAGAGAGAAAGTTCTCAGTGTAAATCGGTCCGGGAAAAGGGGGCTTTTGGTCTTGGTTGTCATCAAAGCCTTTCACAGTCTTGTCTGAAAGTCTCTTGAGGATGCTGAATCTATGGCAGAAGTTCACTCACACTTTATACAGATTTCTTTTCACTGGGTTGGGACTTGAGAGGTTCAGAAAGCATGATTTATAAAGCAACTTTATCTGCAATCCAAGAAGGAACATATCAGAGGGAAAGTATGCTTCCCGCCAAAGAAAGCAAATAGCTTTTTTTATGTGAGCTTTGCAGAGCTGGCTCAGTGCTTTAACTGAGTTACCGCCACTTTTTCTGTCGATTTCTGAGACAAAAAAATGAGTAAAACAATCTACAGATTTAAGTTAATTAATCACTGTGTACAAATGATAGAAAACTCAACCCAGTGATGAAATTATAAATGTAAAAATGTTTAAATCAAATAACAATATGTTTATATATGTGTTGTGAATAAAAGATAATGATAATTTGTATGTCATAAATTCCACATCTCGTTGGACTTTTTGGTGACAGAGTTCCTTATTTGTAAAAGCCATTGGGCTCTCAACGGGATAACACCAAGAGGATTACACTTTGAAAATAAAGCTAACGCTGCATGTTTTGTACTAGTTAACAGTAGTTTTGATGGATTAAGACGGATTACAAGATTGTTTGTCTTCTGGTAGTGATCTAAATGTAAAGTAAAACTGTGAACATTGGTGCCTTGTTATGCCATGTTTGAGTATGCGGTAACATAATGGGCTCTTTACATCAGAATAACATCAAAGCATCAGATTAATTAATTAATCTACTTACATTTTCAGTTTATCCAGCTGCATATAAATGCTAATCATTAGATAGGATGCTGCTTACTTGGACACAGTGGAAGCAGAAGACTTCTTCAGATTGAGAAAGGCTTGAGATATTTGCTGCCGGGAGACGAAAAGACAGGCCGAGGAGAGGCAGAGGAGGGTGTTAGGGGAGGCCCGAGGGGGGAGGGTTGGCACCATGATTCAAACTCATTTTGAAACATCAGAACTTCTTTTCTTAAGTCAGCATTTCAAATCAGAGCGTGTCCATACTCATTTAATGCACCGTTTTGCAAAGTGATAAATTTATGAATTCGACATACATCCTTTTGGCTCTAGATAGGGAGCGCAGCGCAAGGAAGAGAGAAGCGAGGAGGATTTAAGAGCATTTCGCAGTGTCAAACATCTAAACCCACGGGGATCCACGGCACAATTAGACCAGGGTGAAGGGGGGGAAAAAGAGAAGAGGATCTTAAGAGGAACAGCCTCATTTCTCGTTTACAGTAACGTGGTTATCTGTCGCGGGTGATCCGTTTAAACGGTTCGTTTGCGGGGATAAAAGCCGTATGGAGGAAATAAACTTAGTTCTGGCTTAATCTTCAAATCCTTGGTGGTCATGGAAGATGATCCCAATTTGCTTCTGAGCAGCACTGTCAGATCTCACAATAATAAATAATTTAAGACTTTAAGCACCAATTATGTTTGATTAATGTTGAAGCATTTGGACTGTGCTCCATGGCTGGCTGATACGTGAGTTTTCTTGATCAGTTGTTGCACCTGATGAAGTCTGTAGCCCACGCGGAGGGAGACAGACTTTAATCCTTTTTCCGTTTTCGTGTATCGCTGAACAATCGTGCCATTAGACGATTAGTAAATATACCTCATTTTCTTATATTAAAGTTCTCATTAGAATTTCTTGGTTACACCTTTTTAAAATGTAGGTCAATGAAATCAAAACTTCTCATGTTAGTTCGCCCACAAATAAAAACTCAATCACTTACTCCGTCAAACCTCTTTTCCTCAACGAAACACAAAATAATGAGGCATTTTGAAAACCGTTCGAGGACTATAGCCTTCAAGCTTTACACAGGAAACAGAAGCACCATAAAAAATTATCATAAATATGCTCCACATGACCTATAAACTATATTCAAAGTCTTCTGAAGCCACATTGGTGAGGGACAGACCAAAATGAACAACATGAGCGTGAATAAATAATGACAGACGATTCATTTTTGGCTGAACTAGAGGGGAAAAAAAACATTTAAATTGATTTTGTTAAACATATACAGTAGTAAAAATCTGACTGGATGCGCAACAATCAAAGTCAAAGCTTTTTTTTAAACTTTGCGTCGTCTAAAATCACTGTAACATTACTCTAATGAACACCATCTCATGGAGCACTCCTTTAGTTACAACCAAAAACATTTAGTTTTGGCTGGGGTATTTGGCAATTTTCTATTTTACAACCTGCCATTTGCCGTTCTGGGACTTATTCACCTTGTCAAACTCAACAGGTTTTCCCAGGTGACCCCATTATGGTCTGGTGAAAGGACAGCTAGCCTGTCCCACACGGATGTTTTTGATTGTGTCCTGTGGGGCACTGGAATTTTTTAACTGCCATTGCCATGAATATCTAACATCAGTGAGATCTAATCAAAATAAATAGATGGAGGGCCGATGGCATTTTAGCTTCTGTTCTTGTTTGCACACGAACAGATCAGGTAAACGAAAATTGCATATGTCTCATGCTACGATTTTCATTAGCCATATGGGATCTGTGATGCCTAGAGTGACAGCGCTGTGCAATCAAGAGCTCTTCACTTATCATTTCATGACATTTTATCCACAGCCCTCTGCTCAGCAGAACAAACAAACAGAAACACATGGAGATAAAGCCGCCCGGCAACAGCACATTGTGGTTTTGTTTGTTTTTCCAGCACGTGTTTGTCTTCTCCACAGCCTTGTGTTGATCTTTTGTTTATGTCCAAATGTGCCTCAGATGATTGTGCTGAAACTAGTTTCATCAATGTTAGGATGAATTGCACAAATTTCACATTTTTCTGCTTATTTCACCATTTAACAGTTTCAATAAATTAATACATCCATGGTAAAAATGTGTAGTTATTAGCATTGGCATTTCAATCTAATCCTGAGTGATGGCTCGAAAATGAAGCTTGATTGCTTGTTGATGACTAATTATGTGTACAGTGAAGTGTTTTAGAGCCAACCTGTTTTTCGGACAAATCTCTTTTATTTCAAGCTCGGAACAGTAAAGAAAGACTTTCTGTCAGCTCTTATATGACCTAGTTAGTCTGATGTGAGTGTGTGTATGCCTGTTAGAAGACATCAATGTTGAAGCAAAACTACAGAAAAGTAATTCAATCAAAATGCTTGACTTTGTTTTGCAGGCAGTAATGTTTACATTGAAGAACCCATGTTGATTTTGAATGTGCAGTATTGTCCAGTACCCAGTGGAATTCAGTGCTCAATACCTGTATTCAAGCAAGAACAAGTCACATGTTACTGCAATGGTTAGTTCATATGCATGCCGGAGCCGCAACACTATCTTGTGTTTATTTCTAGAGAGGCTGGAATCTGCATTTAGCATTTCAGTATTAACCCTGAAACTATCAGAAATCTGTTTACCTGTGTCAGGCATGCAGTTTAGTATGTGACCATTTCATTCAACCTGATAAACCTGGGAATGTGGGATGTGTACTGTATATTTAGATCTGGATGCCAAAAGTAAATGTGATGGTAAATATTGATTTTTACAATAATCTGTAAAAGTTACATTTTTAACTTGCTTTCATTTTCTTTGTCTTTTCACCAAATAAAAAAAATAATAAAAAAAAAAAAAAACAACAACTGTGTTTTCTCATTGTATAACTAACTTAGTTACTCCTCAAAGTAAACCTCTGCTTCAATACAGCAAATCCAAGAATGCAAAATGAGTGCATTCTATCAATCCAAGAGCCGAGTTGTGTCACTTCAAAGAACACAAACCACATGCACATTTTCTAGAGGACAGAAAGAACTAGGGTGTATGAGTCTCCAGAGACGTTTAAGTCACAGTGGCTCTCTCTCAATTCACAGCAGCCAGTCTGAGAAAAGAAAAATGCTCTCCGACGTTTTTCGCCGCCTTAGAGATGTCTCCGAAGTTAACGTAGCATATAATTCCACCACTCCCCTTTCTCTCTCTCTCCCTGCGGCTGTGCGGAGAAAATAAGCATATTATCAAATTCTGCACTCAAACGGCATAATTTCTTGGTTGTGTGAAATGGCTGTCTCTTCAGGGAATCCTTGGCCTAATGCTGACTGGCAGCCTCTCCAGCTTGGTGGCACAGGCGAGACCCGAGCCAATGGGCTGGCAATACGGCGACTGTCATCTGCCTGCTGCCCTCTACGATGTACACAGAACCCGAATGCTGCTAACGTTTCCACTGATTAAGGGCAGAGGGCAGACATTTCTTACCGAAATGGGCTTTGAGGATAAACACTGGGGCCTTCAAACAGGCTTCTCTTTCAGACGTCCTTTGAAGGACACAAGATTCTGGTGAGGCATAGGGGAAATTATAGGGGTTTGTTGTTGGGCTACATGGCAATCCAGAAACCTCATCGGCTTCTCCAAGTAACAGAGACAAAACTCAAGGGGGAAAAAAAAGTCCCAGAATCCTCTCAATTCCCTTCAAAATGCTGGGCGCTAGGCACTACGCTTGAACACACAATCCTTTGTACGACGCCGTAATACGTACCTCCTATTTCCTGTCCTGAAACCTCTGATGCGTGTCCCTTCACATTTCGCTTCTTCTATAGTCGTACTTATTTGTCATTTCCTCTAAAATTGAGGGAGTCTCAATACAGCCCTCCTGACACCAGAGCAGGTTAGAGCTAAAATGATCGGGGAGGCAAAGCAAACACATTAACTCACATTTCAGAGGAGGAGGGACCCAGAACAAACTGTCATTGTCCTCCATTACTATATTCAAAATGAGCCCCCGGAGTCTTTTGTAAGTAAAGGGCATTAGCTATATGAGGAGACAATTCATTTCCACTACAAAAACATAGGCCTAGCTACTGTTTTTAAATAGCACACTTTTCTGCTGTGTTACGATGGTCCTTCAATTTTTAAGAGCAGTTCGAACAGGATTTTGCATCTCTCATGTTGTTGGCAAACTGCTTAATCTAGACAACTGTTCAAAACACTCTGATTACTTCATGACAGATAAAAGCAAAGGTTCTTGCAATAGGTATAAATTCACATTTTTTCACTTTCACAAACTCCACTTTGCTGAAATTAAATGTTCCGCCTAAAACAAACAAGTTGTGTTGTCTATTTTGGTCAGCATTTTATAGGCATGATATTGTCTGAGCTGTGAAAGGCATTGTGGTCAGTCAGAGGCAGCCTCCTCTCCATCATCATCATTAGGTCCGTGGAGCAGGGCCTTTGGATAATGAGAAAGCAGAAGAGGGTGGTGGCAGAGGGTTTGGCGGCCACTGTACGGTAGTTTTGGCATCCATGCTCTGACAGCATTTTTTAGATGGTGGGTTGAGTTTAATTTGACGTCCTTGTGTATAAGTACACCATATTGTTTGGGAATTAAGTGCAGCGTCTAGGCCTGTAATTACACGTTCACAATAACTGGTATTCACCGAGGCTGGAAATAGCTTGAAGGGTTCCGGTCTGTGCTCTGATGCCGGCGAACTTCATAGGAACGGGCTGTGTCTCCTCTCAAATGTCAAACAGTTCTTATTTTAGAAACAAAGGGTTGTCTTTTACTGCTTACAGATCTGGCTGGGCAGAAGTTCATTGTTCAACGGCTTCCTGATAAACAGAGTCACTGTGTTCTATACTGTAGACGCCACAGGAAGAGAGAGGAGATGAATAAGGGGGCCTGCAGAACTGACTTCATTTCACTTCGTCAATGTAATTTTATATGGAATCGGCAACGCCCCACAGGAAGTTCAGTTGGAATTCAAACAGGATCGACAAGATAGAAAATTCAACGAATTGTAATTTACAGAAATTCCGCATAGGCAGCGCATCCAGGGATTTGAAGTGTTTTTCCCCACATCCATCCATCCAACCTCACTTGAATGTTAAAAACATTAGTATACTACCGTTAATATTTATTTGGAAGGCACTAATACTTTAAGAATGCATTTAATTGATCAGAAAGTGTTATAAAATCCATTTATAATGTTAGAAAAATTCTATTTCATGCAAACGCTGTTCTTTTGAACACTGATAATAACTATCGGAATGGTGCACAACCCTGTCAAAATGTGCATTGGTTGCAGAGCCATTCTGAACAACCAAGAGATAGAGAGAACATGGATGCTCAGTGGCCGTGCAGGTGCGTCATCTGTCTGCGTTGTCATTGACTTTGGTGTTTCTAATAGGCTCCCCAGGTGGTACTTTACATGAGACCTAATCAGTCAGTGAGGGCTCTACTTCTCTCAGCCTTGCCCAGCTGGAGGGGGAGGGTTAGACAGCCCCGTCCAGACAAACGGCCTGCTGGGACCCTCCACACAACCCCCTCTCTTTACCAGCCGCCTACGGCTCTCAGTGACTGGCCATATTCAAGGACACAGCAGTGAGCCCCGGCCGCATTTAAATCTCACAGATCTGTGCTCAGTCTCCATCTATTTTCTTGTTTTTGTCCCATTCTGAGCACATGAAGAATGTGAAAGAGAGAGAAATAGAAATCAACAAAAACGCGACTTACTCCAGAACCGCCGACAATGTTCAACCATGCAGTCGGCCGACGATGCCTGCTGTGAGCATGACCAATTGCTCTCTAATGAAAGTTAAAGTACTGAGGGCCCGAGAACCTGCTGTGCTAGTCTGGCCGTGTTATTCTATTTAATATTCCTTGTGTATCTCAACAACGCTTGCGTCCTCCTCCATCGCCTTCACCTTGATACAAATTACAGGTGTCCTCCCACATAAGTCTACCTGGTGATGTCAAAACTTCACATTCAAAAAATCAGACCTGTAAATGCAAGAAATAATAGCTCTCCCTATGGAACAATTCAAGTAACAATGCCACTTATCAATGCAACAATGCCAGTATAGCATATAGAGAAAGTCAAGTAAACTACCTTACTTTTTCACTTGATACACAGAGAGTTACAAAGTACAACACAATCTGTATTCGATTATCTTATGATAGATATATACCAAACAATATTCAATGAATCATGAATTAAATTGATTCATCACCAATTCAAAGATTCACTCCCCTATTTGTGTGTCACCATTATGAGGAAAAAAAAAAAACTTGAATCTCTCCACTCCTATAAAGCTATCACAACTGTCTTTTAACCTGTAGGCCTCAAAAGTAGGAAAACAAAACACAGCATGTTACTTAGTTTAGTAACCTAAATGGGATTTACACAATTCAACTAAGGTCCTAAAAGAAAACATATAACTGCTCATCAGAGAGGAGGTTGGGGTATCTGAGAGCACTTGTGGTTTCCTCAGGCAACAAGAGAAGCCATGGAGTATTGATTGGTTGCAGCAAGCCTTCCAGCAAGACTCTCTCCATTCAGGAGATACTTCTGTTCATACAAGTCAAGTTGTACTGTAAGGTTTTTCATAATTGTTTCCCCCGGAACAATATGCTTCAGAAAACAGCTGCATGCGAATAACATAATTTAAAAGCAAACAAACTAGGATGAATCTTTTACAGCCACAAAGATCACTGCAGTCATTACTGAAGTAATTTGTGATGCTTGGTGGATAAAGCAGTGTTCTTCAGGGAGGAATCTCTCAGTTCAATAAAGAGGGTCTGAAGTGAAATATTTATGTAATGGATGACAACAAACCAGATCAGAGCAGGGACTTGTTCAATTGGTCTAGCTTTTCAGGTAACCATAGTGTGACAGGGTGAGGTTCCAATGCCTGTGTAGAAGTCATCTTACCCGGCCCACTTGCTGGAGCCACAAACTGAAGGAAACTGCCGTAATGGTAAAGCCTATTATTTAGTCTATTGTCCGCTAAGGAGGAGGATGTGGTCTTGTGACAACATACAAGAATGAACTTCTTGTTAAATATTTATTTCTATGCCTTTTGTGACTGAAGGAAAGTGATTATTTCATAGAAATTGGTTTTCTACTTAATCAACCATTAACTAAACAAAATTATGCTATGCTAGCTAAAATAGACTTTATCATTGCCCCGTTTCACAGACAACTTTTAGTTCCAGACTAAAAGTTAAGTCTGAGCTGTCTCAGCTAAAAGAACCTTGCTTGGACTGATCATAAAACATATCAGTACACACTAAAGTTGCACACAGTAATGGTTTTTTTTTTCTAAGGCACATTTATAAAACAATTACTTAAATGTCCTAATTGAACTATAGTAAGTAACTAACTATACTAACTATACTAAGTTTGTGTATGATCATTTTTGCTACCCTAAACCTTAAATTTATTCTATGCATATCAAAACAAACAAATAAACAAACAAAAACTATCTCTTCAAATCGCCGTTGCATTAAATGTACTTGTGTATCAAAATCAATTACTGAATTTTTAAATTGAAACAAAAACCAACCAATGAATCATCTTACTCACGCAAAGTGACACATTTGCAAAGAAACAGCAGACTAATGCAATGCTTTTAATCATACTTTTCATATCATGAAAGGCAGTGGCAATAGTAATCGCTGAATTGGAGAATTTCTAGATCGCCAGGACTCCCGCCTCGGCCTTCGCAAACACGCCTGGCTCGTAGGCAGCGCCTGGAGGCGAGCGTGCTGAGAAGTCAGACGTCGGTGAAAGTTTTACACTAAACCTACTTTTCCAAGCCTATGGAACAGCCATCCTCAAACCTGTTTACAAGAAAACACCACATCACAGAACCTGCTGTGGGGTAATTTTGGAAGCGACCAAAGGCGTGCCATCAGCGCAGCGTTCTCAGACGCTCTGAAACACAGCCGTAATGAGAGGCGAAAAAGTTTTGCAATTCTCCTCCCTGCAGTGTGGCAAAAGCGCAGAGAACTCGGCTTGAGCGTAACGCAGCGAAAAAGCCGCATCCTCTCTTCCACTGTGAGAACAGAGGGCACGTAAAACAAACAACACACTAAAAATACTAAGTTTGCCTATACAAACATGCTGCTTAATGAGCCAACGGTTTAGAAAGAGAGACTCACTCGTAGAGCTCTGCGTAGTCTACCACACTGATGTCTAGAGGAGAGACGAGATCAGAGGGAGAAAAAACACAGAAGCACAATGAAAGCGTGGAGAAAGAGAGGCAGAAGACGACTCAAACAGTGAGCAAGAAGAAGAGCAGGAAACAGAGAGAGAGCATATTCCACACATCTCTGAGGGGGGCTAGCGGGAACTACCTGAGCGAGCACTGAGCAGAGAAACGAACACGAATGTCGAGGCGTTTCTACAGGGTTATGCTTGATAAACTGAGAGTTTCCATGTTTGAGCACATCTTTCAGCACTCGTACCATAGGGCCGCTTCATTTCTCTAGGCTGTGCTCTTATTGTGCCGCAGACCAGAAAATGGTTCTGGTAATGCTGTCTGGGGTGATTTGATGGTTAAGGACATGTTTAGCACAGCCCAAGCAAGTAGTCATTACTATAGTGGAATTTTGTCTTGCATTTTCTGAAAATGCTAAAGTTCATAGTAATTTATCTGTCCTTTGCAAAATTCTCAATTTATACTGTAAGTATTTTTGCCATGTGTTCAGTGATGTCATATTGTAGAAAGCACACGTCAGTTTGCATTGCAATCCTTTATTAAAAAAAGCATCCTGTAAAATTAGGAAAATAATTATAGTGTTAAATATTGGCAAAAATTATTTAGATTTGTTCATTGCGTTAGATTTAGCGTATGGATATTACTTAATAAGGTAATTGACTACATGCTGTATATGATGCTTTGGCTACTTTTGATGAATTCTTATGTCCACAAAGTTGCTTTTTTGTTCTATATATAGAGAGATCCAAAGTATTGCTGTATGCCCAAAGCAATCATATGCAGCATCCACTTGGACAAGCGTAAGAATAAAAGGTAAGGAAATTAACAAAACTTGAAATGAGAAATACTTGTTGAATAGTCAAAAAGAAAACCAAAAAAGGGCAAAGAAAAGAATAATGATTTGTTATTAAACTGTAGATTGTGAATAATAAAAATGTACATATTTTACTGATGTTAGCTCTGGTAGAACACATAATGAAAATTACCATACGGTATAAAATCAATTAATACATATTATCATAATTAATAATGTAATGTTCAATAATTAACATGCTGTAAGTAATTGTGCTGTATGCTGTTAGTTTTGCAGTAACTACTGCTTGGAATATAATCTTTGCATAAAGCATTAAATCTTGCTTTTTTAATTTTCCATTTTTTTAATCATCATAATAAAAAATAATTAAATGCTTATGAGTAGATAAGTGACATAGCATATCCACTCACACTAGCATTGAAAATACATGCCACTAACATTCTTGCAGTGCATGTCGTACGGTTCGAATGGGGCTCATATACTGTAAGCTCTGCTGTAACTACTGCCATAGCATGAACAAAAGACTCATTGAGGAAAAATCCCCCATCTCTCATTCTGACATAAACAGACAGCAGTGTATAAGCAGCCATATACTGGACACACTCTGCCAGCTCCGCTGGCGAGACAGACCTCACCATATTCCTTAAGAGACTACTACAGTTGTCTCTGCTACAGAATGTCTAATATTGTGCACCTGGCAAGCAAAAAATAGTTTTATTTTGTAAGTTGCAAAGTGACAATTTTCTCTCTCTCTTTTTCTTTTAAGGTTAGTACTGCCAGATAATTTTGTTGTTTCAGCCTTTTTATCCATGTTTGACTTCTGCTGTGAATTTGTCTCCACCGCTATGCATGAAAAGGCTGAGTGTGCAGTGTTTTAAGTCCAAAAACAAACCCAGGAATGTTTAATTTCTTACATTATAAAACTCTTTGGACATGGTCAGTTGAGCTAGAGATATAATAAGTTTATAGTTGTAGCGGATGGCAGCTTTAATGAGAGCAGGCAGCTGAAGAGTTGTTCTTAATCAAAGCTGATGAGGCTTTGGGGCACATGCACGCTTTCATAACAGAGAGAAAAACTGGAATCATTTTTACAATAACCTATATGTCCTCTTGTCACAAATCATTAAAAGGAAATGAGCGGAAAATGCAGCAACAATTACACAAAGAAAAAAAACCAGGGAAACTTTCTTCTTTCTTTTATGGATTACGTTTCTGGTTACATCAAAGCAATTGTGAAAAGATAAACAATTAACCATTGGACTGGGAATATGTTCATAAATAATGTATTTATTTTTTCCCTCCCTTTCTCTTAGAAAATAAGTTCTGAAATGAGTAACCTTATATAGATCTAAAAGTTTTCATGCTGTGAATTGACACACAAGACATTAGCCTTTCCCCTAAAGGCCACCAGAAGAAAAGAAAAAGGAATAGCAATGACATTTGTGCCTACCAAAACAGACAGACAATTACTGCAGAGAGGAGACTCTACACCAAACACTGCAAATGTATAATCATCAAATTATTGGCAACCACTTTCAGATATGGAATTAACAGGGAACTTCAAAAACAAGAGCCTAGCCACAAATTGTCCTTTTTCATTTCTAATCTTTAATAAAGCACATAAACAAATATAAATAAGCACATCTTTATATATAAGAAATATAGACAGTATAGAACATTGTAAATGTTATTAATAATAAGTAAAGAAACACTTCTACTAATAATAAGTATTATTTATTTTGCTAATCTGTTTTTAAGGTTCTGTTGTCGAGGTCAGAACTATTCAGAATGCATAATATTTTCTAGACGGCTGTAATAACCTCATACCTTTAGCTTAACCAGTGGTGTAGTAGAGGTGGCTAAAGCAATATTACTTTATAGTAGAGAGACCTGGGTGGTCCGTGAGCATGTATGCGGAGCACCGGTCGGTCCTCTTTGCTCCGGTTCATCGAGAATGGAGAGCTATTCTCCATCTCTCGCTCTCACTCTCTCTGATGAGTCAGCCCATTCTCCCGCTCCTCGGCCGTCCTGTTTGTTTGGGATTTGTGGTCTTAGCCAAAAAAAAAAAAAAAAAACAGCTACAGAAGTAATAGAAAAAAAGGGAAAGGGTTAGAAATAAAGAGAAAATGTTGTTCAATATTTGGACGTCTTCTGACTGTCTGCTTAAATATTGCCCCGTGGCTGTCGGGATGGAGTGAGAAACAAGGGTTTCAGTAAGACTGACAATGAGATCTCTGTGGCGATGAGGCAGACTGTTTATCTGTCTGTCTACTGGTTTATCGGACTGTCAAATTATCCTTCTCTGCAAACATCTTCCCGCTCCGTGAACATAAATAACATATGCCGCGTGAGTCACGTGACTCTCTAACCGGAGGTTAACAGGGTTACCTAATGAGATGAGATGTTTTTGACCGTTTCTTTAAATATAGGGAGACAGCATGTGATTCCCTTGCATTATTCATAAAGGTAGAAAAACGTGTTTTCTGCACATACAGACAAGATAATGTCAAAAATATGTATGTGTGAACCGGGTGTAGCAAATGTGTGACATTTTTTTTTATTTTACAGAACTGGTGCAGGAAATTTATGAGACACGGTGACAGAGATATATTACAGTTGAACAGACTTATAACAGTCGCACATCAAAGCTCTGAGTGGGGTTTGAACCGCTGCATTTCAAGCAGAGAAAAACCGCCATCCTGCCAAGACCAACAGGCTGGGCTGCCTTTAAATGCAACGACTCTCTTGAACATAAGGATACAAACTGATTCAAGTTTCAATGGTTCACTGAGGCTACTGTTTATAAACTAAATTACACCGGTTCGGAGCCAGAATCACAGGCCACTTCAGTTTAAAAAGTTCAATCCCAGCGAACAGCTTCCAAAGACATTTGCATCAAATGATTCACAAGCTCTTGAAGCATCACCAGCGAGTGTCAAATACGATTTAGGATCATCTACGATGTAAACCAGTGTTACAGCATCCCCCTCCACCTTGCAAAATAAATCCCAGCCTTAAACGTGCCACGTAGGAACACATCATAAATATTTCACATAGGCATCTGAAAGGAATCTACGACATAACACGTACTGAAAGGCCTTTACGGTGATTAAAAGATTTGGCGAAATGGTTTAGCCAGAATAAATTATTTTTATACTCGCCGCAATGAAGTCGTAGTCAGCTCTGTGTGCCTTGGGTGGGGGCCAGAGCATAAAATTCCCTCCATTTAGCCACAGAAATGGTTGCTAAGGAGTTGGTGTATTGACCAAACAGCTCACTCACTCCCTGCCATTTAGGTTACGGACTGTGGGCTCGAATTGTCACAACCGTGTTATTCATTGCCCCTGACACGCTCTGTAAGAATATATAAGTTCAAAACTTGACAAGTGTAAACAGACACCCTTCGTGCGACCCGTTCCAGTCACTTGAAACGCAAAAAAGACTTTCCACTGGGCTCATTTGTCTACAGTTTCTCTCACTTTGGTTCCCGGAGCGTGACGCACAGATGATCTGCGCACATGCGAGCTCAATAACAGGTTCTCTACATTAATGACTTAATCTGCATAAGGCTCTTTGATGTTCTGACTGCTCTTATTAGAATATGAAAGCCGTTTCAGATGAGAAACAGTTCTGTTTTGTGTCTGGATTCAGTTCTTTGCTGTGTGTGAATCCTTTGTGACTCGCGCCGGGTGTTTACATACCGAATGCCTTCATGGGCGCATAATCAGGATGGGGTTGCATACAAATGCATTTAAGTAATAATCGTTAATGAGCGGCTAAAAAACAGGGTTTAATTCAGAGGGAAGCCCATTTTGACATCTTCCACTGTAAATTTCCATTCAGGGCCTGTTCAGATGACACATTAGGCTCTGTAATGTTTAGCTGGGCAGTGTCATGCGAGCTCTGCCTCCTCTTTCAGACTATTTTTTTTTCCTCACCTCATCCGAGGACACAAACAAAGAATTGCCTCAGACAGGAAATTTCCTTCATTTCGATTAAGCAAAAAAAAAAAAACAAAAAGGGGAGTTAGGTTTAAGTAGGAAAGAAGGGGAGGAAAAAGAGCTACAGTGAAGTCACAGCCACCCAGGATTTTGGAAGACTTGCAGGGACCGCATGAGGGACCAACATCCGACCACTTCACACAGGCGCTACGGGACGTGTGGATACACCTCTGTGTGGTGTAAATACACTCGTGCCTGATCCCTCATCTGACTCCACTGCCAAAGACAAGTGTTTAAGTCATTCCTGCCTGTGCATGTGAGATTGCTCTTTTATCTCAAGATCTAAAATTCCTAATTACCGCTTGCAAATAGAAAGATACTGTAGTTGTTATGTAGGTATTGGGATTAAGGAGGTAGAATATGGTCAAATGTCATATGTGCTTTGTAAGATCTAATATGGAGCCAATATGCTGGTAATACGCATGCTAATAAGAAACAAGTTAACAGTGCTAATTAGTTTTTAAACTATAAAGTGTTACCAATCTTTGATAGTATTTTTATAAGATAAGACATTTGTTTTATTAAAATTCTAATAGTAAGAATATGCAGAATATACAGATCATTTAAATTGCATTTCAACTTCAAATGGAGATGGACGGTATCTGTTGTTCACTACATAATATTTAACCCAAAAATTATTTCTTTATTTACTCATCAACCATATGCATATAATGACTCTCCACAGCTGTTATGCTCCAAAAAGCACTCCAAAAATATGAATTTAACTCTTGTTCTAAGTTTTTCTGGAGCTAAAATGTCTATTCACTGACAGTGTTACTATAATGTCTTAAAATATTTTTTTGAGAAATAATAACTTAATTCCCTGATAGACATATGATAAATTCTTACAATAACTTATGGAGCAGTAATGTCTTTATGCACTCATAGTCATATGATAATTTCTTAAGATAAGTTATGGATCAATAATGCCTTTATTCACTGATAGTTTACTATATTGGCTTACTACAGTATATGTTAATAAGCAACTAAAATGTTTAACTGTAAAATAAAGTGTTTCCAAAATTTGCATAATGTCAAAATGTGGCAAATACTAATGCAGTTTGCCGACAATTATGTTTTATATGCAACAATAGTCACATGGACAGCTTTTAGGATAACTTTATGGTGTTTTTTTGGTCACTTCATTTTATCTTTTCTTAGTTACTAGTGTAACAAGTGCAATGATTCTTTAAAAAAAAAAAAACAGCTTGTGGGACTGGAATGGAATGACATGAGGGTGAGTAAACAAAGACACAATTTACATTTTTGAGTGAACTGTGCCTTTAAGAGGATTTAATAAAGTCACCTTTCAAACTCCTTTATTCTTTGACTGACTTGAAGAGATAGAATCACTCCTAAAAGGGGATATATATATATATATATATATATATATATATATATATATATGTGTCCGGTATGTGTGTTTTAGGGGAAGCTGGAAATATGAGGAGCTGAAAGCCTTTGCACATAGGTATGTGTGTGTTTGTGTCAGTCTATCGTTCCTGTGTTTGGTTGCAGAGATGCAGACCTGCATCTATGTAAACGTGTACCGGTGTGTATGTGTGTGTACGTGTGTTGAAAAGCTACGCGTCTAGTGCGGAGCTCCAGCGCGCCTTTCACATGCCAAAGAAAACTGTGGTCGGAAGAGGCCGCTAATAGAGCATGATGCACGTCACCTGAAACTAAAATCATCGGCAACCGAGAAACCACAGCAGGCAGGCATCTCCCTGGCTCCGCTATTAAAGTCTTCCAGAGCCTCCTGGGACCAGACCCTTTGCCCAGACCCAGACCCTCATTTCCCTGCTGGCCCACCATGAGCCTCCACTGCTTCCGCTCGCGTGTCTGGCCTCCTCACGGTGCAGATGGACAACCGAGGTTAGAGCTGGACGAGCTGTTAACAACTCTATAAACATTCCTCAAGCCTCCGTCTGACGGTCTTCATCAGAAGATATTTTGGAGAACGTTCTATATGGACGGTAGATTCTATTGTATGACATTCTATAAATTGCGTTGTACAGGCATGCAAAAACAAGACAGTGAGTAAAGTAAAATTTTATTTGTGTTTAGTGTGAACATAAATGTGTATACTATAATATTCTCTGAAGTGGGAAAAAGGATGTGTAGGATTGGAACGGTTCTTCTTCCACTCATCTTAACTCACAAACAACTCTCGCTGACAGTGTTTTTGAAAGAGGTAATGACACAGAAAAATATTCATCACATCCAGTTTACTTCACTATACACTGATGAAGCCAAATGTAACACTGATTATAACAATTAAGTGATTGATCTTAATTAATGCAAGGTTAAATAAAAACTAAAGTAAAATAGTCTATTTTTAAAGTATGCTTACTTTATTAGTGTTATCCTGTATTATCTTCAATAGATACAATGACCAATTTTATATATAATAAGCTATTCATTGCATTCAAAATCCACTTAATAAGTTCTTTGAAACTTTGCATGCTGCAGTTTCAGCTGCTCCCCCGTATCCAATGAAGAGTGCTTGCCAAACACATTAACACTGCATATGCTCTTAGACCTGCGAGTCTGAATCACCCAAAGTTTGCTCAAAGTTTAACTAAGCTTTGGCCGCTTGTAAAAGCCAGTTGTTTTTGTGCCAAATGTCTTTTATGGAGCACTTAGAGTCCTCTCAAACAGCTTCATGCGTTCCCCCACTGTCTGCACCTTCTGGGCCATCTCAATGTCAGGGTCAATGCCTTCATAACACATCTCAATTGATAAGCCACCATACCATACTGGCACATAAGCCTTTATTAAACAGTAGCCCAGGGCAACACTTAACCATAGGGTTCAACTTCTTAAAATTAGTTAATGCATTAGGCATCACTAACTAAAAATAAATGTACTGTATACATACATTACCGTTCAAACGTTTGAGGTTGGTAAGGGTCAATGTAAAAAATGTAATAAACTACATTTATTTTCATTTCAAATATTATTCAAATCTAAAAAATACTAACTTTTGAATATTAGTGAATTAGAATATTCCATCTTTTTTTATAGATAGACTGCATATCAAAACACTTGGAAAGCTGCTCGACCAATCAGATTCAGGAATTACCAATTAACTGTTCTATAACTGGGTGCATTTAAAACAGTAGTAAATAATGAAATAAATAAGTCACTTGGCCCACAATTGAGAACAACCCTCTTCAGGTAATTTACACTTAAGACCTTTGATCTTAAGCATCATCTATTAAATTGTTTAGCGTTCATTTGCCAGTGTTTTGATGTCGGCAACAGAATCCAGAGCTCTTCCTCTCTCTCTCTCTCTCACGCACACACATCACTTCTGCCTGGTGGCAGCTTGTGGGTGGGAGAGGAGACGACTAGTGTCAATAGTGTCTATTAAAAAGGACCACACAGGCCAACGGCCGGCCATGATGGATGATTATCTCAAAGTGTGACAGGTGCTGGGATGGTGGGGGAGCGCAACCTCTCTCTGTCAGCTCCTGTGTGTGTGTGTGTGTGTGTGTGAGCGAGAGAGAGCGCGTGTGAGAGTTTGTCCCTTCTTCTGTCAGCAAACCACTCTTTGTGAGCGTATGAGGCTTTATCCCTCTCTTCCACTGTCTGCCAGCTTCTTTCACATTTATATGTGTGTGTGTGTGTGTGTGTGAGACGGCCCCCCCTACCTCCACCTGCATCCACACCAACATTTCTCCATGCTTTCTGTTGCAAACTCCCTCTTCTCTATCACCTGCTTTCTTCCTTTAAGGTTTCGGTCATCCTGTTTCTCTTAGTCAAGATCCCCCCCGGCCCCCTCCCTGTTGTCCTGCTATCTCTCTCTGCGCTCTCTGTATTGACACTTGGGAGATAACTCTACATGGCTAATGAGGCTGTGTAAGGGTCTTTCTGCCTGCACTCTGTCTCCTAACTGTCCAATCTCCCTGTCACCGTGGGTGAGAGTGGCCTATCTGAACCATTACAAGCCATCCTGGATATCTATCTACTCCTGAGTCACCACACACACACAGTCCATATAGATGAAAATGCACACTTGCACTCCATACACAAATGCACACACAGTGTTTTTTACACTTTTTAAAAGACGTCAAACCCCTTTAATGCATTTTGAACTTATGTGGGGCAAGTAAAGTTTGGCTGACAAAAACCTAACTACGCTGCACAAAACTAAATCACTGCATGATAACGTTATTTACGCCCAACGTAGCTATACTATGATGTCTCTAAATAGTCTCTTGTCTGTTATTCAGCTGACTGACATCATGTTCCTATGAGTTTGTTATGTTGCATACCAGACATTATTTTCTCAGTGCATGTAAAATGGTATTAATTTTGATGAGCAAATATTATAAACAAAATACTAATGAATCAATTTTACTCATTAATCAGCTTGTGTTGGAATCAACATATTTAATCAAATTTATTTGGAAAAAAAAACAGCAAAATGTGGAGCAAAATATCTTATTTGAAGTTGTTTAAATTGTCCATATTGTACATACTATGCAAATAGTAAATGTATAAAATAACACAAACACACACACACACACACATATGCACACATAAATAAATAAATAAACAAATAAATAGAGAAAATACATTAAAAGAAAAAAAAATAGGTTTGAGACATAACTAAGGTCATTTTCTTTTTTCCTCCTTTTTTGTTCATTTGTAAAATAGTTGTTTTAATTATTATTCTTAGTTAAAGTTAAGTTTAATAAAGTTTAGTTAGTTAACTATGGAAATCTAAAACAAATGTTGCCTTAGCAGTTAAAAAAATGTATTTCAATAAATTTAATAACATTTTATTACAAAGCTTTATAATATTTAATCATCATCATCTTAAAGGGGCCTTTTAAAGCGTTTAAGCGTTTTTTTTTTTTTGTTTGTTTGTTTTTTGTGCAGCTCTTTCTTATTCTGCTTTCAAACTGAATCAGTAATCACCCTGCCAGCTTGATGCCACAATGAGGACCTCTGAAATCAGTTGCCTGATTTCAAGTCTAAAATTAAAACATGCTGAACAAACCACTCTAACTGCTGCGCAAGCACATCCATGCAGCGTAAACCTCAATACTGTCACAAGCGCTGTTCAGTTCCCGAAACACCTTTAATCTGCCGTTGTGCAACCAAACTGTTATGGTCAGGCCAAAGACCACATAACCTCACTTCTCACGCTGAACTTCCTCGTGGCCCTTTTAAAATGTAATTGATAGTCAGTAGTCACCTGTTACCCATTCTCTGTTCTTATTGGTTAACCACGTCATGAAAAAAAGCACATGGCAATGCTATATTTTTAGTTCTTTGTTACGGTACGTTGTTCTTCATTTTAGGACGAGTGGCCATATGAACTCAGCTGGCTTGTTTAAGTGTTTTCATAGTTTTCAGAGTCATTTGTATATAGGGTTTTAGTAACAGGTCTGTTAGCATGGCCTTCTGCCACCCACAGCCGCGTTCATAATCCTCTAATAGAGCCAGCTGTCAAAGATGTGATCGCACTGGGGTGGTCTATAAGGAGAAGCAGTCACATCCACACCGCATACCATTCTTTCAGCTGAAAATGCAAGTGTGACAATAACTGTGACAAAAAAAGATGAGTACTGAAGTCCTTACGGTCTTTTGTTTTACATCTTTAATTGTCTGCAAGGCTCTGTCGGCACGATATTCCCAATCAGGATCCAAAGCCTGACAATTTTTTTCTGGTTTCCCTCCTTACTGTACTTTGGCAGATTTCATATGGCTGTAAGAATGGCATTATGTTTCTTTCCTCAGCGTTGGCAGAGTTATTATGCGCTGGTGAGATCGAATGAGGACAGCAAGAAGAAATGCAGAGAAAGCATTCTGGAACGAACACTGAGCGAACAAGGGAGGAATGAGGGGTTCAGTCACGTAACCGTACCTATGGAATGTCGCTTGGGAAATTCATAGAAAAAGTCCTTCAGTGAAGCATAAGACTGGCCTATTTTGAAGTATGTCCAATTAGCATGAAGAAAGACCAAAATGAAGCAAAGATATAGTATAATTATTTAAAAACTGCTCTTAAGGAAAAGAAAATCTAATCCCTGGACAATATAATCCTTTGGATTGCTTCATTAAAAACCGTTTTGGCATATAATATGCCTTAGTCATAGCAATAGAAAAAATAAACCATTAAATAAAATAATATAAAATAAAACATATGCCAAATCAAAGTGGAAGGTTATTGCCAGTTAAATGGTTCCACTTATTATAAAATGAAATATATTTACAAGTGTAATAAATAAATAGAAAAATGATAATTTCTCACTTTCAAACCAATCCTAATATTGACATATTGAGATATGCCAGACTTTCCAATAAAAGAAATATTAAACTAGGTTTCTCAACCCCGGACTTTATAAGCTCCTTCTTTATATAAAGCATCTTAAAATCAATTTTAAGATGACAATGCATTGTCCTAGACTGTTTAATGCCGTGGTAGCAATTGAACTCTCTCATCATGCCCCGATTTAAAAAAAAAAAAAAAAACTTTAACTATGTCATAGACGTAAAAGTTGCTTAAATAAGATCATCTTTTATTCCAGAATCTGATCATTCAGTGATAAAATGACGATTCTTGAATTTTTGCATAGCTTTTGATTTCTGACACTCTTTGAGGGACATACTGTATGTCAGGTTGCAAATACCCAAAAGAGGAGAAGAAAGTGTTACTCTAAATGTGCTTTACTAGTTCCACCCATCTTTTTCTCACCACCCTGCTTTGTTACACATTCTGCGTAGCGCATCATTTTAATCTGTCATTAAAGCTAAACCATGAAGACAGAATGTAAAATGACTAGTCTACCCCTCCCCCATGGGCAGATGGTATCTCCCTGACCATATCATCTCTCCCAAAGGAAACTCATATCCAGGCACTATGAAATGACTCCAAAAGCATAACAAATGAAGGAAGATAAAGGGTTGGAAAAATTGAGAATAAATTACTATAAAGGGGGAACTGCTTCACACCCTGTCCTCCACTGAGAACACTGGCCAGAGTGAAAATCAACTTAAATTGATAAAACCTTTTTCCTCATTATTTTAAGAGAACAGATTTGAGGCAGGGAAATTGATTAATTGCACAGCCTCTTTTCAACTTCAAAGAGCACAAAAACCCATAACGCCATACTTGAAAAAACTAAAAAAGAAAAGACAAAATACTGCCCACAATACAAAAATCTGGTTAAAGAACAAATTAGTTAACCAAAATTGAATTATTAAATATACTTTGCACGCCGCACAACAGATCATAATCCGCTGGCAGAACCTGATTTTGCTGAGTTCGACGTGTCCTTGGAACAACATTGTGATTAGCCAATCAGATCTGAAGAACCAGTTTACAGTTTTTGTGTAGTTTAGGCTTGCAATCAGTGTTTGGTGCTTGTACATCAGTGTACAGTAAGTCATCTATCATTTCCTCTGATTTTAGGCATTGCCCATGGGTAGGGTTAGGTTTAGGTTTAGAGATATGGTCAAAACTAAAATGTTTTTCCAGGGTCAACAAAACATGTTGACCCAGGAACACGTCGAACTCAGCAAAATCAGGACGTGCTAATGCTCTGTACCAAAGCGATGAGATTATTTATAGGTTTTTACAACACTGAGAACGATTTCTTACGTACCGCCACTGAAATATTTCAAACCCATTCAGGAGTTCTTCAATCTTAAGCCCTAAAGCAAACAAAGAGCAGAGAGCCCTTATTTCAGGGCGACCCTTTCCTAGTATATGCAATGCATGGCGAAAATCCATTATGTCAAAACTCATTTCCTGCCTGGCAAAAACAAATAGCCCTTTCAAATGAGGGAGGAGAAAATGGCAAATTTCTTTCTTTCCTTATTTTAGAAAAAAAAAAAAAAGACACAGACCACCTGGGAGAAGTGTAATATTGGGAGAGATGGTGGGTTTGGAAGGGGGAAAAGATTTTATTATTGATTATATGAAAACTTTGGTTTTTCCTCAGCAGGTACACATTTCTATCCAGTGTTGAACAAAGAACCTGAAAGGTAATTATCCACTAACAGTATAAAAGAAAGGTACTCATGCACACTTATCTGCGTATATTCGTACGGAAAGAAAAATCAATATCTATGTAAGATTTAATTTGTCTCTTAACATAATGAATACAGGCATGACTGTTATTAAGCATGTACGTTCCAAGAACATAACAAAAGAATTCAGCACTGCGGTCATGACAAGGGCACTGTTCTTGTTTACGCCGTACATAAATCTTATCATCCCCAAATAAACTTTTTGATAGTTCACCAAATAGAACTAATGACCTTGAAAGAGGAGCAAATTAGCAAACACACAGAGCCATCTGTGTGCCCTGCAGGCAGTCAAATTATTTCGTCTTTGCCAAGGTACTCTAATGAATCTCCTACATTTTACATGTAAATCTCTGTCTAATCTCGCTGCTGCCAAACGTCTGAAGCAAATAAATATATAAAACCCAATTACGGTTTAATTAATAGAAATCTCGTGTTCTATGGAATTTGTACCTTGGCTGGGCATCTCTAAGCTCTGATGCAGACTCACATCTGAGCTTTATCAGCCTCTGCTGTTTAAACAAGCCCTCAGGGTCTGAGCGGAGCTTCACCAACCTCAGCTCTTAGAGTAGCTTTAGTGAGCTACCTCACTGCCCACTGCTTTCTAAGACAGTTTCAGAACAATTTGAATACAGTGTGTTCAAGTCAAGACAGTTTGAAACTCCGAGGGAGTTTTTGATTTTGCTTTTAGCCTAGAGGAAACGTGGTGGACACAATGGATGCAACGTCTGCAGTTGATGGTAACAATTTGGATAAATGATTATTTTCTTATTGGCATTAATACTAGCTAAGTTGCACATAAAAAGGCAACTGCTTTGTAAAGTTGTTACTTTACAACAACTTCTTTTTAATAATTTTGTAGAAGTTTTTGTAGAAGAAAAATCCTTGCTTTTTTTTTTTATGATAAGGTAAATCTTGTGCCAAATAAATCTTTCCATTTCCATTGATTTGTAAGCATATAGGTGTTAAGGGTGTGTGTGGTTCGGAACACACATTTAATAAGCAATACTTAGGAGAAGGGTCTTCACATAGCATTTACACAAACGATACATACACCTAAATCAAACAAGAATGGATGAAAACTCAGGGACACCGAGCTACTTATATGTGGAAGACATTCAAGGAAAATAACAATACACACCTGAACATAATGACTAATTAAAAGGGAACTAGGTCACAAGGGAGAAAACACTGAACACATGGGGAAAGACAACAAAACAAATGTCCATACATGTGACAGTAGGACAATATACAACTATTTGAATGATCAGCAATCTGAAATTTACGCAATATCTTCATGAAACATGATCTTTAATCTTAATCTATAATATAGTGCTGGGCAACAATTAATCACATACAAAATAGACAAGACATTTCTGTCTATGTAATATATCTGTGTGCACAGGCTGTGTTATAGTAGTCCATATTTGAAGTGGATCAAAATAGTTTAATAATTTTTATCAACGACAGATTCAGATTCCATGTCAGATTCATCAATGACATCATGATCACATGGCACAACTGATTGGTTCTTTTTGAATCAGCAGCCAATGACCTTGTTACTAAACATTTAAACACTTGGCTAATGCTTGCTATAGCAGTTGCAGTACGCTTCAGAAACCCAAAACTCCACCTTTATAGATCTGTTATGGGTGATTCATGTATGCTTTATATTGGTATGTTTCTTACATGCTCACAGCAGCATGCTGTGGATGTATGGGCAGTAGAATGTCTCAGTACTTGCTCTGCAGCAGCAGTGTAAACCTACACTGCCAAGAACAAACACATTAACATTGTCAAGTTCCTTTGAGAGTTGTCATGATAGAAACACAAAACTCAATCAGTGGGTCAAGACAGAGCAGGAGAGCTAACTTGTAATTGAATTTTACGTATTTGTTAAGGTAATGGCAAAAAAAGATATACATATACACAGATATTAGATATAGCAAAAATTGCTAACAATTTACAATAAGAGTACATGAGTTATGATGTACTAATACATGAATTAACAATTACTTGACTGTAAACACATGATGAGTTA
>JAUMHP010000046.1:13206894-13222080 GCA_032361065.1 Enteromius trimaculatus
GATCGTCAAAATGCGACGAAAAATGGTCTTGACCAAGCGTCAAAACGTTGACGAGTTGGGAGTGAGAACGTGTTGCATGAACTTCTCAACAAATACATTTTCTTTGTTCAGACAGACTTTTCAGTGGCAGATATGAGGGGTTATATTGAACTTCCTTTCCATTATATCACAGACCACAAATTAGTCAAACTAAGTTCCTTGTCTCAAAATCTGTCTGATGGGTGTCACTGTGCACTCTATGTTTTGACTCACAGCACCATTGGTCTGTGTTTGTATAGTCAGACGTGATAAACCTGAGGCCTTCGCTGGTGGCTAGAGCTGGGGGCTGCTTACTCACTGGTGTTAATGAATCACAATGACTGTACTGTATAAGTGGAGTGGTGCTAGGTTGGAAAAAAGCAGAATGGTTTGTGGTAAGTCAACTTGAACAGAATGTTTTTAAGGTGCATGCTTAGAAAGACCTGATTTTTTTTTTTAACTATGCAACTGCCTGAAAGTGTACTTTTTTAATAAAATTTTTAGATTAAACATTGTTTTTTGTTTTGTTTTGCTTTTCTTGGGAAGGATCCTAGTAATTCCATGCATACGTTTTTGTCAAACAAAAAGCTCTATAAAATAAAAAGTAATACACAAAAAAATAAAATAAAATAAATAAATGCATATCAAGAAAATGCATGTTTTTTTCAGCATGTTTTTTCCACTGTATTACGCTGATGTCGCACATATCTAATATAAAAATGCAATTTCTTTCTCAGCTGATCGTTTTTGTGACTCATGTACGTTTATAGAATAAACGTGCAATAAGACATAAAAGAGAACTTAGATTAGTATCGCGTGCCATGTGACAGACGCTTTTTTTTACGTATGCGTCGCACTCACATATCTAGTTTGAACTGATATGGTTTTAAAACACATGATTTCAGCAGTACAGACGTGATAATCAAAATCAAACAGATATTTTTTTTAGCAAAGTATGTGAGGAACGACCTGTAAAGGCACAGCCCTATTTTAGAAAAGGGGGCGGGAGGCAGCAGATCATTTGCATTTAAAGAGACAAGCATGAAAAAGGCATTTTTGCTTCCACTCAAAATAGACATTTTTTAAAATTATATAATAAGTGATGTGTCGGGTATTTTGAGCTGAAACTTCACAGACACAATCTGGAGGCACCTGAGACTTATATTGCATAGTTTAAAAAGAAGCATAAGGTCTCCATTAAAACTCCACAACTTCCTGTTTCAAAAGAAAATGCATTTAAAAAGGGGGGAAATCTGTTTGTTACTTAATGGGCGTTTTATACATAAATATACATTAAAAATTAAATATATCAAACAAAACAAAAAAGTCTAAATAGATTTTTTTTTTTATGAACTACAAATGAATGATAAAGTTCAAAAAGATGTTTCCGACTAACTCTCAGCAATACCACATGGGCACAAATTATAAGACCACTAAAGTTTGTAGACAAGAGCAAATAATGGTTCTGAGAAAGTAAACGCAATGGACTAATTATTTCCTCCGGAGCTAATTTTCTTCTTTTAGGTTTCCCTAAAGCCAAAAAAAATTTTTTATATATTAATTTCCTCCAAAAATCATGGGTCTTTCGGGCCTATTAACCAACCCAGTGGAGCCCAATGAGTGAAAATCTTTTTATGAAAACTGCAAACCCCTCATGGTCTAGCTTTCCCAATTCCTCTGAGACTTCACAACAGATAGATGAAACAAAGAGAGGAAGATAAAATTTGGAAAAGGTCCGCAGGGTCAGCTTTTCAAAAATGGAATGGACAGTAAACAGCACATTTCATTTTGCGTTTGCCAGAAGGCACATTTCGACAATTACTCAGAGGAATTTAAAAAATAACTGTATTTTCTAAACATGTCAGCACTTTTTATGGCATTAGTTCACAAAATTGTTTTACTTGCATATCTTACATTAGGAAGATAGCTGGCAATTAACGATGGCAACTACATTTTATAGTGTTGTGGATGTGCAGTTAACCAAACTTTTTCTTTATTGTGCTGCTTCTGTTAGGTGTATTATTTGTACCCAAAAGATTATTTGAGCAGGTAAATGAATCATGCAAGAGCAATTAAGCAAGGGTCTCTTACGATCAAGAAGAGGCTGTACATGTACTGTATTATTTAGAGTAGCCTCTTCTTCCTCATTCACATGGAAATCTATGTTTTGATCATGGTATAATGGCTCTTAACTGACTGATTTCAGACAACACTCAAACCTGCTGTTCTGCTGGTCATATGAAATAGTATAATGTATTTAAATGTATAAATACAATGGTCTCACAATTTGAAGATGACAGGTGTCTCATTTAAGCCAGCTGAAAAGGTCTTCTCCATATTCTTTATAAATCTAACCCAATCTAACATAAAGGTGTGTTGTACTAAATGCTTTTCCAGGTGCATTTCCCAAAAGCAACTATGGTCACAAGTTCCATTGTTACAATAGAGTTAAATTAAAATCACAGCCATAGTTAGCAAGTGATGTTTTGGAAAATGCATAATTGTAGGGTCTCTAAACTTTGTTCTGGAGGGCTGGTATTCTGCAGAGTTTAGTTCCAACCCTAATTAAGCACACCTGAACTAGCAAGTAAAGGTCTAACTAGGCACGCTAAAATCCTCCAGACAGGTGTGTTGATGTAAGCTGGAGCTAAACTGTGGCTACGTCTACACTAATATAGATAAATTTGTAAACAGCGTTTTCGTCTAAAAACGCATTTTAAATGGACTGACAATGAGCTGGAGCATGTACAAACTGATATAATCTGTATAAATAGAGCTGTCAAAATTGAGAGCAAACAAAACAACTGCTGTACAATGCCGTCCACCATCTTAGTTGACTAAAATGCTTCATCATTTTCGAAAGCCTTTGTTTTCCCAGTCCACATTGCAATGCGAAAATGGCGTTTTAAAATTTATCCACTTTGAAAAGCGTTTTCTAGAAGCTCCGTTTTCCTTGACCAAAAACGCAGTCTCAGTGTGGATGGAAAGCCAAAACGGAGAGAAAAAGTGTGGACATGGCTTATAATAGCCCACCATGACTTAACTTGGATACCTCTGTTCTAGAGCTTCACGATTCTTTGTCACTACTTACTTTCACTGAATGGTAAACAACAACATCCTACCTAACATCCCCTCTTATATTGGGCATAAACTCCGTTTATGCCATGGGGGAAAACAACACAAATGAATAGAGGCCTTGTTAGGCACTTGATCTTCACTTTTCTTTATAATTTAGATTTTTGCTTGCTGCAATGCAGAAAAGTTTGTGGCGTTCTGTAACCTCTAATAAGTAAAAAAACAAAAAAAAAACTGAACTGAACTAAATTTAAGATTTATATTCCGTCAAAGAAACAAACGGAAGTAGAAATCTCAGCAGGTAGCACACAACATCAGAACTCTGACAGCAATTATGGATATACAACTTATGAAACATATCAAGCTTAATATTTGCATTTATATGCCATCCAAATAGGCTAGAGATTACTTACCCTACAATGACCTGTCCTGTCTCGTCTGTACTGTTACACAGTTCAGATGGGGCTTTACAATACTATATTTATGTAGAACAACTGTGTCAACAGACTCAGTACATGGGGGGCTGGAGTGCCATCCAATCTAGAGTGGCACCTCCAGTTGATCATAACAAACTGAAGGTCAACACCATGCTTTTCCAATGAGGGGGAAAGGATCATTTTCCCTCACACCAACTCCACCCACTCGGCTATGACGTAACACCGACCAAGTCTGTATGAACAGTACAAATTCTCCTGAGTATCCTGGCTATAACAACTTAGATAACTTCATTTGCCAATTAAGTAACGCAACTATAGTTAACTGAATTCATAATCTTATTTCAAGAATGAACTTTTTTTAAAGTTAAAACAACATCTACTTATTTCAATATTAAATTCAAGTTGTCCTAACTAATCACAAGTCTTTTTTATTTGTTTTTACAGCAAATACATTCACAGACAAACTAATGATCTTCATGTGTACACTAAATCTATACATACAGTATATGTTTTTATATTGTACCAATATTGGAACAAATGTATAGTAAAATGGTAGTGTATACATATGGAACAACAAAAAGGTGAGTAGATGATGAGAGAATTTAAATTTTTGGTGAACTAATTGTTACAGCACACTTACAGGGGGTTGTCAAACCTTACTCTGACCCTGCAGTAGTATCCTCATGGCTGTTACACAGTTGCAGGTCAGTCTCAGGATTCCCTCGTACCTGTTAAAACAAACCAGCCCACTGCTCTACAGGCCTTTCAGCAACCAGAGCTCTATGAACACTCAAAACATTCAGAGTCACCAAGCATGGCCCCGGCCACACTCTTTAAACACTTGTTAAACTTACACTTTTTTCTGCAATGTCAACAGCTTCCAATCACCCTGCAGAGAAGGTTCCTACTGCTCCGAAACACTGCTGCGAGATGAAAGGGAAAGCAGGAGGGAGGAAAGGCCAGAATAGAAGCTGTCCCTCTACTTGCTCTCTTCTCATGAAGGGCCTGATTGAGAGACGGATGACAAACCCAGCCAACCGTGCCAACCACCCCGCCCTCGAGTGAGGCCAAAAGCCCCAAACTAGACAGCAGAGACCAGGGATCACAGTTACATTCCTATTACCTGTGAAGTTTTGGCAGCACCATGAACTTCAAATGGAAACGTTGGGCAAATAAAAGGGGCCAAAGCTGTCTGCACTCTCTCCCCGCAGATGGATGGTGAAAGGCAACTCAAGCGGGGCTTAGACAACCGTGGCCTCCAACCTTCTCTGGAAAGTGTAGTCTGAGGAGTTTCCATTGTTTTAGTGATGGGGGAGAGGAAGACCACCGGTGGAGGTGTCCATTTGGATTATCATGAGCGCTCTTAGCCTGTGAGCTTCTGCAGGCGCCACAGCAAGGCATGGAATAACTCTCTTCAGCTAGTTGGCAGTGGTGCTGGAAAGCCAGGACAGAGACCAGCCAAACTGGACTTCCCAGGGATGATTGCATTGCCATTTTTACTGCATCACAGAAAGCGTCTTTCCAGCTTCATTTCCACACAACGCTCTCACAACATACCAGCAATCTGACCTTAAAAACAGGACTGACCAATCTCACTCATGCAATTGCTACTGTTTACCAAAATATCATAAAAGCTTTTTACATTTTCAAATGCAGGTTTTTGATTTGAGTTATTGGATAATGCAAAATGACACCAATGTTGATGATAAGGCACATAAAGAAGATCAAAGTATTTGATCTTTGTATTTCAAAGTAATCTATACTCTTCTAGAAAAGACAATTTCTGAAACTAACGTAAGATAAGATCATTTCTAAGCAAAACTTGGAATTGATCAATATGGATATGAGCCTTGACTGAGATCAGATCTCACGCCACATCTCAGCTCGATAAGTTAGCATGTAACTTTTTAAATGTTGAAGAGGATTGTATAACGACAGCATTTTGCTTCACTATTTATTAACCAATAAGACTACAATATATAAAATGATTTTGTGAAAGGAGAAAATTAGGCAGAAAATTAGTATATAAATAAATAGAAAATAAATAGAACTATACACAAAATATCATATTTCTTTTAAATCATAAAGATATCAGGTTACACTCAATTTCTGACACTGTTTTCTTTATATCTGTATTTGATAAAATCCAACTAATTGTGTAGGTGCCTCACACACATGCACACAGCGTGTCTGTTCTAGTGACGGCATTTTGACTTTTATTTCATTTATTTATTTATTTATTGTCATTTATTATCAAAACCAAAATGCAGCAAACACAAAAACACTGCTTAATTTAAAGGACTGATGTTTTAAGCAGATATTGAAACACAAAGCCTTGTTTTCATAATCAACAATAGTTTAGCAACAATATGTAACAATTGTCAAAAATGGAAAGATTAGGATTCTTGTCCCAGTGCCAATTTCACTTTAAATAAATGGTTGTTGCTATATAATAAATGCCCCTATAGCTTAATTTGTGTTTTACCTAATAATGTAATATTTATTTTTAAACTTTTCATTTTTGTTCTGTTCTGAATACCATTTAATACCAATAATTACATTTAAAGAATTTGTTGTGTAGTGAGGGAAATTAAATATATGACTGTAAATATGACTGTTGTGTTATATTTACGGGTATTTTTATTGCATACATTATACATTTTTTGAAGTAAAATGACGAGTGTTTTCAGCCACCACGTTGTTCAATGTACAGTCATTTGTATGGTGAGATAGGCAACGTGCAAATATTTCATGAATCACACGTGAACTCAAAAGTTGATTCTGTACTTGATTGTTCGACTGACAAATAAGGCCCATTGCATCTTGTGCTGCAACACAGTACCCTCACCTAAACTTAAATGACAGAATCTCTTTTGCCGAAGAAGACAGAGGAGGGCCTCCACTTACATAAACAACCGACAAATTAGCTTTGCACCTGTTTTTCCAGCCTTTAATGATGTTTTTCACCCTCCCTGGCATTACCAGAGATGAGAGTAATTCATTCCAGGACCTGCAATAATAAGGTGTTCCTAGCATATCGCCCCATTTCTGTGAATCGCAGCGGAAATAAGAAAAATGATTGTGGGGGGACAGGAGGAGCGGACTTAATAGAGGAAACCATTTAGACATTACAGTCATTTTAATGTACTTATGTCTGCCTAAAATCAGCCCTTGAGTGGCACACTGCTACAAGTCACAGAGTATTAGTCCTGTCAGCACAGGCTTTGAGAGTTATTGACTGAACAGGTAGCTGCTCTCTTAATGTCGCATAATGTGCCCCAAGGAAAGTGTGACTAGTGAGCGAAAAGGACTTGTTTGATCTCACGAAAGCGAACGTCATAATTGTGTCAGTTAAAATAACAGCAGTCGGTTACGAGTTCCATTTAACTGGGATTTTTTGTAAGGCTTTACCTCGATAGACAAGTGACCTCTTTTAAACCTTGCATTTGCACTTTCTGGTGGTCTAATAATATACATAACATTGTTGTATGCTTGGCAGTAATGACAAATGGCAAAGACGCGGTTCTCAGCCGCTATTGTAAGTCACTGTAAACAGGACGGAGGTTGTTTTCCGGCTCGTCTCTGCCTTTTAATGCCTATTCAGCACCACATATTCATTTTATTTGTCAATTATGGGTTCAGAGACAGTGAAATGAAGCACTTAGACGGCCTCATAAGCTTACTAGCCGCCCAAATTTGGCTTTGTTTCAACACAACCTTTGCCAATAACAAAGTAGAAGCCAATCAAAGCAAATAGCCCAGTGGATCTTTACCGTATAATTGGGATACATGTAATCATTAACCTTGGCGCAGAGCGAGGAAGTTAATGAATCAAATCAATACCTCTCTCTTCTGATCCATAATTATTTGAAAAGAGATGAAAAATTAAACAGGCCCGGCCTATGAGGTTATCAAGCCATGCAATTAGCTTGCCGGAGGGAGATTACGTTACCTAGATACCAACGGGAGAAGTGTAATTTCTCTTTCAGATGAGAGTTTTTTAATGAAGAGTGCAATTACCTAAATAGGTCAGCAGAAGACATGGAAGCAGTTTTCATCCCTACCTGTGAGGGAGAGATTTAGAGAGATGGAAAGAGAGAAAATGAGGGGGGCTTTCCAATGCATGGGTGTTGAAAAACGTACGCACACACACACACACACCTATCCCCAACTGTTTGGATCATATGTCTACAAGTGCTGCTCATTATCTACCCAGACACTGCGTATACACAACAACAACAACAATGATAAAATTCATTATCTAGCATATATTCATATGCAATAAACAAGTTCTGTATTTATTATGTCAGTGTGGCATGCATGTCTCTTAGAAGAATCAGAACAAAAGATATTCTGAATATTTTTGTTTACATTATGTTTGTTTTGTGATGTTTCCTTTATAATCAGCCAGTGGAGAGGTATTGCTTAAGCATGGTGTGTTACAAAACATGACTATTTTTGAAATTAGAGATGCATTTTAAATGCGCTGTTTATTCTGAATTCGTTTTCTGAAAAAAAATACTTCTTTTCTTTTTCTCTCTGTGGCGATATATGTTGTATGTCATTCCCCTCTCTGTCCACCTCAGTGTACAGTAACAGAGGAAGGGCATGAAGATGTTGGGATTTCTGAAAGACTCGGCTCCTCTGGATATCTGCTTTGATTAGCTAGGAACACAAGCGCATGGTCTAAACTAGGTCAGACACACACAGGTACAGTAAGCTAGTGATGACGTCCTCTCTACGTGTGCTCTTCGAAAATAACAGACTCAGCACTCTGACATCACTTAGACAATCAGGTTGAGGTGAACTTGAAGACTTTTAATAAATGTGACATGAATTATACACACATAAAGAAATAGATGATTAAGTAGTCAAGTACGACAGGAGAAGAATTGTGTGCTTGCATGAACATGTATTGTGCTACCTCATCTCGTGGCATAAACATACATGGGTGCACTTTTTAGTGAGACATGAAATACGTACCAATAAGTACATATCACTGCAGTTTCAAAAAGAAATGAACACTAGTAAGCAGTAAAACTCTGACACCTTTTATGCCTTTTCACACAAATTTCCATTAATAAAGCATGACTGTCGTGCAATTACATGAAGAATGTCATGTTATGACTTCAGAACAATATAAATATGCTGGGAGATTTGAACGTAATAAAATGTGCCAGGGTTCACGTATTAAACCTGTGTTTTAGCACCACTCAGTGGACATTTTTTCTTTGAAACTGCATCGAAACACGCAGTAAAGTACCTAAAATGAAGAAACAAATTATTGATTAATGGAAAAAGCTACTGGAGAGCTTCCAGGTACCCAAAGGCTTTTGTTTATTATGGGACTAAAACTGGGTCTTCAGAGTTGCAGAAGAAACATATGAGATCCTCAGAGAACAAAAAAATTCTAAAAGAGACCAGTTTGATGATTTCAGGATCCTTAATACAGTAGTTCTCTTCATTTGAATTCTTCAGTGTGATACATCATGTAGTGCATGCATTGTCACTGGCAATAATCCTCTAACTTTATTTAAACAATTCCACTGAGGTGTACAGTAAGTGTAATTACAGATTTTATATCATCCATCAGCAGAATGATCACAGAGCACTTTCTCCATTACGTCTCCAGAAGACCAGTAGACTACAAAAGGGATGGAGAAAACACAATCCAAGATTTCTTGGATAGAGTTAGATGAAGGGATAAGATTCAACTGTTGGCCAAGAGAATTACAGCCTACACAATGCATTGGTAATTGATCCCTGTATTTGGGGTTTTATAAGTAGTAGTTTTGGGGCCAGCTATAAATGTGAAGACAAATGTTAAGTGATGGGAGTATACACATGTGCTTTGATTATAGCTGTTTGGCACCTTTACTGTAAGCTATACTTCTGCCCTCTGAACCTAGTCAACCCAGCAGAAGAAAATCACTTGAGGTTGAACACGCTTCCTTTGAACTAGTATCTTTTGCTTGCTTCTGAACAGAGACTTAAAGTTGGACGCTGGTCGCTGCATATTTTAAGTACACCATCAATCATTTTTCAGAACTTCCAGGCATGGCAAAATAAACATGTACCGCATGGACTGGAATCACAGCAATTACAAAACTAAATTCCCTATTTATTCAAGCTGAATTCTTTCACGTGTTTCCTCAGAATAAGAAATGGAAGAAATCACTTTAATTTCTTCAGGTGTATTATTCCTTATACAGTTCCAATTAAGTAACACACATCTTAGTTGCACTCAGCAGGTAACTAATGTTTTGCTAGTGAAATAGAGTGCAGGATTTAATGATACAAAGATCACGTCTATACTGGAGGGGGTGGTGTTTAAGAAATCACTATATGGGGTCTGTAGCCCTTTAAACAACACTCTAATAAAGATTCATAGTTTCACTACAACAACGTTGATTATTTTTCCAAGCAGTTTGATTTAATAACAGAGTGTCTTATTGGTTTAATTGTCATGAAGTCTACCTACTCATATCTTTCTGTTCTGTGCTGTCTCTACACTTTACTTGGTTATCAATCTTTTATATATATATATATTTTTTTTTTCACAGGAGTGTTGGCATCTAACATCCACATGCCATATGAACTATGTGACCAACCAAATGTTCTCCGTTGCAGGTTTGCAGAATGACAGGTGCTTCAGAGTTTTCAAACGGCATGCCAGCGAGTGTTATTCCCCACACCAAACTTGGCAGCAACATCACGACAGCCTCTGAGCTGTGACTTCAGCAACAAGAGCACACAAAATGCGTCAAAGCAAAGCTTTTAACGGCGCTAGATTAGCAGACATTTGGTTTTAGCAGCGTGTCAGAGAGAAGGAGATGCTCTGGGACCCTGATGTCATTCTTTCTTTGATATATGGATATTTTGGGTAGCAAGTGTATCGATTTCGTCTGCTACAAGGAGCAGAACTGAAACGAGGGAATCTCTGATCATTTTTTTTTTTTTTTTGTATCAAGAAAATATATGTATTATTTTGTTGTAATGAATGTGCACCTGGAGTGAACCTAATACAGGAGTAATATGTGAACTGTCAATCGAGTAATCGAGTCATGTTGTTATTGTTAACTACAACTAAAATATTACAACTGAAATATTTTCTTACAAAATAAAATACAATAGAAGACATGGAAAAAAATATGTGTCTAAAACTGAAAACCCAGTAACATTTGGAAGGATATTTAACATATTGTGAAATGTAAATAAATCAGGTAATAAGCAATCATAGTTTCTTCATTTTTATATCATTAAATGTGCCTATCATTGGCATATTGTCCACAGTAATGCTTTGGTAACATAATTGGCACTAGGGATGTACATTTTTTGAACATTTCCACTATTGATCGTCGTTTAAATTAACAATCAATTAATTAACCTTGCCTTATATTGCAGGGGCATATCCAGGGCATTTAAATCAAGTCATATGTGTCTTCCGCTTGGATGGTTATGAATTTTATAATATATGATTTTTTTTCCCCTCCAAATCCTCGCCGTCTCCCTCACTAGATTCACAGGTTAATTTTATTGTTGTTAATTTTTAATGATTGTTTTCACATAACGTGGTAAACTTCGTTACTACAACTTAAATTGTTCCTGCATTCAAGTTAAACCATGGGTTTTCATGGGAAATTAATTTTCATCAGAAATTAATGTTTGAACAAGTTTTAGGAACGAATACATCTGTGCTGTTTGCGTCGGCAACCCTGTCAAAGTGAAGTGCCCGATAGGCAACAGACATGAAAATAAAACATGACTTATTCATACATTTCAATAAAAATGAACTTTGTGTTGTATCTGTTTTAAAGTTTGGATAATATTAAAAGCGTAGTTTGTACATTAGTAAATTACTTTCGTGAAAGACTCACAGTCACTCACAGCTCTTTGCACATGAGCACGCACCCCCAAATGAAACTGATTGATCAACCACGATAGCTTTAATCGATTACATCTCTTATCGTCAATTAATTAATCGATCATTGATTAATCGTTGACATCCCTTATTGGCATATTTGTTTAATTGTTTAACGTTGATTCAAAGCTTAAATATAATTTGCAACACTAAATCAATGTGTTAAACTGGTGGCCTGGTTTGTTCAAGTAAATTCATTAATTAAAGAATGAACAAAAATCTAAAATTCAAAGACAGAATCCCTTCAGCACATATAGGTGTAGTGAAACTTCTGTTCATTGTACTGCACAAGACAAGCAGAGCTCTTAAATTTACTTTCTCCTTTACTTTTGCCCCTCTTCATCGCTTCCAGTCTCGCTGGCCTGTTGAGCTCCGGTACAGACCCTAAGGGCCCTCCTGCACAGATGATTAAAGGAAAGACTGCCCCCTACAGAGGATCCAGGGCACTGCCCTTGGCTCCCTCCTCCCTCCTTCCCTCTCCCCGTGTGCCCTCACACTCTCCGTGCTGTTCTGACCCACCCTGTACCAAGGAACCAATGAGACATGACCAAGTTCCCTCTCTGAGGTAGCACCGCTGCAGGCTAGATTTCCTAGGAAGGCTGATTATCTTAAGAGAAAGAGAGAGAGTGAGAGAAACCGGCCTCGGCCTTCACATGTAACAAAGGCACAGCGAGGCAACCAAACAGTGTTTTGAGAGAAGCGATCCTGCACCTTGAGCTGATTTCATGGCTGGAGCAAAATTACATGGCGTTTGCCAAAGCGCAACTGCACTGCTTATTACCAAGGGATTCCTTCTGAACGCATCTCTTACAAAACTTGACAAACCATCTCCGCATTGATTTTTATCGGTCTGTTTGCCGCTTAAAGATGAGAAGGCTTTTGTTCGCTGCTGAACCCTACATGCCGTTTACCTTCCCTTCAGGGCATTTTCAGTGCGTTCCAGGCAGGGGATGAACTTGCACGCTGATCTTTCTGGTGTGGAACGGCAGAAAACTCTGTAGTATGACAGAAGCGTTACGGAGCCAAAGGTGGAAGAAGTGCAAAGTTTATGTGGTATCAAACACCCTCAGCCATCAAAGAACGCGCTCTGTTGCGCATTTGTGAAAGTTACAAAGCCATTTTCTCGAGATTCTTCCCTCCGTTTGTGCGTGTGTGCGCGTCTCTCGCGCTTTCTCCCTCAATCTCCCCACTCGGTCTGTGTAGGAGTTTTGTTCTGAGGACGGCGAGGTGGCTTGTCTTGTTTTGAAGTTTGTCAGTTTGCGCAAGAACATAGCAGCCTACTCTTTTGGCACCTCGACGCATGCTCTCACTTCTTTCCTCGCAAACATTTGCCGTGGGTGGGTTGCTTGGTTTTTTGCCTGCAATGATCTATCATTATAAGGTGTGTGAGCTCAGCGGCGAGTGTAAACTTGGTCTGCTCCGTCTGTCGCGCCACCGCCCCAGTCCCTGTTAGCTCAGCGATTTCAGAGTGGTCAGGCCGTCTTGCCACAATCGCACGCTGGCGCCACAATCGTGTAGCCCAACTGCAACCCTTTGACTCGGTAATGAATACATACTGAAAATACACAAAACCACCTCGCTCTGTCCCGCTGCTACCCGGTACCAGAAAACTAACTGGACCATTCTGAGAGCGGGACCGCTGACCTGCTCGCCCCGGACCCGGCTGGACCGTGTGGTCTTCGGCCTAACACTGCTGCACTCATGGAGAGGGGACTGACCGCTAACCCGAGGGGCCGTGTGATGCCATGCTCCGCGGCGATAATAAGAATGAGTGTTTATGGCGTGTGTCACTGTGTTTGAAGGTGTCCGCGTGTGTGCACACAAGCCACAGGTCATAAATACATTTGGTTAAAAACCTCTGCGGTTTCACTGACCACTGCTTTCCTAATTGTGAAAGAGCAGCTATCATTAGCCTAGTAATTTTCCATACGCTTCTTCTCTCTACACAGGTGCTCCAGCCTTACTTTTCAACAAAACAGGTTGCAGTCTAATGTTGTTAATGTTATCAAGAAGATAAAAGCAACACACACATTTGTACATCTTTGTGTGGAATTAATACATATAAACACAAATGTTTATACTGATCAAACAATATTTTCTATCCACTAACCTAGACTTACGCCTCTCAGACAGAAATAAACATAAATATATATAGGCTGAAGCTTTTTTTCCCAGTACCATTATTCAATCGACAGAAAGGGTCTCCTGTTAATTAGGTAATAGACAATGTATAGTCAGGTGATCATTATGGCAAAACAAACAAAGACAGAGTGATCAGGAACCTTTCCCAATGCTCAGAAGAGGTTTATATACAAAAAAATATTAGACTGCAGAACACCCTGATTAGAATCAAGTATTCCAGAGAGGCATGCAATAAAAGTGATTAATGGCATAATCACAATTTTGTCTCAGGAGGGCTGTTGTGAACAGTTTCCTAACATGGCGAAGATCCTCTATCCATTTGTGAAACAAGCAACATTCTGTATGTACAGCAGTTAGCAGTTAACAACTCTAAAATTTGTCCAAATGTTGACACAGACAACCAGATCGGCCTATTTTGGGGTATTTATAGCCGGTGTTTGGCAGCACTTGAAGGCAGCCCAGTACTCCTAATTGAATGTTGCTATTGTAGGAACACTAGTCATTGCTCGGAGATAGACATTTCACTTCTCACTGTTTTTCACTTTCAAATTCACAAATGTCCTTTTTTATAACGCCTGCCGACAAAAAGTAGCCTAGTCATTTTTGTTGTCCTTTTTTCCAGGGATCAGTTGCATTAAATAACGGCACTGAATCACACTGTAAATGAGAAACATGCAAGAATATGCCCTTGTACTAAGTTTCACTTTAATTAAATGAAATGCGATCTTTGTTCTGCGGGGAATTGAACATTTAGTATAACGTGTCTATCAAATAGTAAATCAAAAGCACCTCTGGACTCTTTCTTCTTGCTGATTTACAGTGCATTCTTTTTACCCTATATCCCGCCATATACATTTCCCAATATATGCAGCAAAGTATTTAAATAAAAGAAGCAGAAAATGCATATTAATGAGAAATCAGAATCAACAACTTTCAAATCCGAACTACACATAAATCTGGTTTGCTTTGACTGTGCACAATATTTAGTAAGTGATCAGATCAGTTTGTTCTGAAAGTAGTCAATATACAGCATCTACATCAGTTGCCATAGTAATGAGTTAACCAGAAGCACAAGAAACACAGACACACTAGAGTCGTTCTCAATGAAAAAAGAAAACTGAAAATTGTTCACACTTTGCCACAACATAAAAGAGGTGTAGCAGAATTTGCACATGTATCTGCAGCAGGACCCCATGACTTCACACAGGGACTGACCGCTACCCAATCATGAGCATAGGTAACACTGACAAACAACCCCTCACCCACATTTACAAGTATATGCCATTCTCTCATTTTACATGTCAGAGGACACTTGTTAACTTACATCACATCCTAAATGAAAAAAAAAAAAAATAATCTATGAATGAGGCATTTATATAGCGCTTTATTGTGTATTGCTGTAAACTCAATGTGCTTCTACAATCATGTGAAGGGTCTTTCTTCAGCCACCACCTGTGCCTTCAAACGGTGAAGTATTTGCAAAAATCGTATTTTAATCAGATTTAAAATCAGATAATGTGTTTTAGATTAGGTTAGTAAAAACTGGTCTACAAAGAACTAAATGGATACAATATATACTGTATATATATATAT
>JAUMHP010000046.1:13222180-13247804 GCA_032361065.1 Enteromius trimaculatus
CTATTTCATGATACTATTATCATTATAAAAACTGATATATTAAGATAACGAATATCTTATGTTTTTTATATACATATATATATATATATATATATATATATATTTATTTATTTATTTTAAAGCTGCAGTGAAGAAGAAATAGCAGCAGGTGTTTTCTGATTGAATGCATTGTGACTTCTATCTAAGTATAACTGAATATCAGAAAAGAAAAAATATATAGGATAAGACTTGATAGTTACTGATTAAATGGAGACGAACCAGAAAGGGCATACAGTATGTCACCAAAGAGAAGCAAATTATCATTTTACCATATAATAAGATGCATTTAGAAAACAGATTAAGTTTCCATTTTATGTACAAATAGTCAAAAGAGCATTGGAATAAGTTGTTCCATAAAATAATGGAACTGACCTCCAAAAAGGGAAGGTAACTGATGGTGAAAATGGCACCATGTGTGCTTGCTAAAGCGAACAAGAAACATCATGCCAGGATGGGAATACCTGAAGTGACATGAAGTTAGCAGGTATATAGCTGCTGTATTAATTATTCACACAAGTTAATTACAATTCAAAATAGAAAATGCTACGCTACTAGAATTTTACAACGCTGCACTTCCAGTTCATTTTATCCCCTAATTCCGCGACTTGAAGAAAGAGTTTCAAAGTTTAGTTTAAAAGCCAATGCGTGTCCCCAGTACCCTTCGGCCAGCTCTGAGCATCTCTGCAGCATCCACCCATCAGTGACCTATTTGAGCAGCTGTTGGTTGTGTGGTCACTAAGGACACGGGCTGACTGGGACAGACAGATGTGAGCCGTGAGCCGGGTGGCTAAAACCCAGAACACAACCACTACCTCGACACCTGCTCCTAAAACACCAGCAGCCGAAGAAGAGGCCTCAGAGGACAGTGGAAGGGCCAAAGTAAAACTCTTAAGAAAGACTCTACTATCTACTAGCCAAAAAAAGTTAGTAGTATGTGATCAAACACTTTTTTTTACAGCGTTTGTATAAATAGTGTGTAAATTTTTCACCCAAATAGGAATTCTGATTCTGGAATCAATTACTCAGCCTGATGGTAAACTATTATTATGAGTTGTCACAAGTAAAAATAGTGACTACAACATTATTTGAATATTCTCCTTCTCTGTTCCACAAAAGAAAGTTTGGAGGAATGAATCTTTGAGATAAAGCATGCTAAAAGCTACTGTACACGAATGACCTTGAGTACAAAACGCTGACCCTATTAAACTAGTGCTTCTTTCTCTCTCATTATATTGTATTAACGTATTTACCCATAGCTTCTAGTTGACACCATCTCTTCACCCCCTTTCTCCCCACCAAAGTCAAAGTGACAGTAAGTCTTCAGGCGACATTTAGAGGCCACAGGGTCAGGGTGAAGATGATTGTGTTTGCTAAGGGCCAACGGAGGATGGCCAAAGCCAGAGGGGGATATGGAAAGGAGAGCAGAAAGGAGAAAGAGAGGGAGCCAAAAGGAGTGAAGTATTCATTAGTGAAGTCAAGCTGACGCCGTCACCTTAGCGTCTTCTAAGGGACCTGCTCTGGGCCTCAGCTGTGGCCAGCAGCACAAGTGTGTGTTTGTCTTAAGGGGTAAGTGTGTGTTTTGCACTATGTTAGGATTGACACTGTATCTTGTGTATGAGATTGTACTTTTTACAGTGCCATGTTATTGTAAGTACTGTACAGCCTATCTTGGAACATTAGATACTGCACAGATTCAAATATGCATCTGATCAACGGAGAATGAGTTTTTGTTTTGCATCACCATGGTTGATGTGTATTTATAATTTATGAAGAGCCCTGTACTATCCAACCCAAGCAAGATAATAATTCAGGCAATCCAAACAACTAGCAAAAGCTGGTTTTCCGTTGCTTTGTGGAGTATATTTTACAAGGACTGTCAATGGAATTAAATATTTAATCAAATGAATCACATCATGCGCTGACCTAATTAATTGCAGACATTAATATTTGCTGATAAAGCCCCAAAAATAAAGATCATTAAAAGACATTTCAGGTTTAAGTTGATGCAGAAATCGAACCAGAAGCCTTTTAGTTTCCACACCATACTTGCAACAGCCAGTAAACAACAACAAAATTCATAATTACAGTTAATAAGATGAGAAAAGAGGTACTATTTATAAGTGGCAGCAATAATTAGACATTGTTATGAAGATAGTTTAAGTGGTCCAGCTATGGAATTCACGACGGCCCCCCACCATGTGCAGTTCCAGATGCCATTCCATTCTAGCCAGGTTACACATTTTTTTTAAATAAATTAATAAAAAATAGCTTTTTTTTGGTCCAAGTGGCTCAGTTCCAGAGGGTTTCTGTCATCAATAGAGCTGTACATTTGTCCATATGTCATCTTTTTGTCCTCTCCAAACCAGCTAGCAGGGACATGCAAAGAACTAAGCTTTGCCAAGACACTGGTCTTGAATATTTTCAGCAGTCAGTTCCCATATCATAAGCATTTACACATCACGTAATCTCATCAGTGTTGCCATGCATACACAATGGATCAGAACTTCTATCATTAATGTTTACAATTAATAAATTAAATCAAATGGAAATAAGTAGTCAAAAAACCTTGAGTCAAGTCTCACATATCAAAACATACTGTATATGTATGATCAAGTTTATAAGATAAGTTAATAGTAAATGATCCTTTAAGTGAAGCCAAGGACCATCCCTACTTTTCAAGGACTGCTAAAAATCTGCTAGGGGTCTTGACAATTGTGATATTTGTATTCTATTTGTAGAAATGTAAAATATCCAAAAAAATACTGAAGAAAAATGTCATCTAAATTTTTGTTAAAGGTACAAAGACTTAGAGGTTAAACAAACACCACTCAGAACTGCAGCTGAGGAACAAAAGAAAGTCTATCCAATTAACAAATTGCAATTATAATTATTTATACAAAGGAGATAATTAGCATGAGTGAGGATAATTAGATATTGTCATGGTGATAATATCAGCAGTCCGGTGATAGTGACCTGTGCTGATGAACTTGAGACATTACATTTGCAAGAATAAGCCAACAAACTGAAATGCATGAAAAACATTAGATTCCTTCAGCATTTTCATCATTCAGCCAAGTTGATGTACAGCCAACCTCAGGCATGTTAGGTCTGTATTTTTTCTCTTCCACCTGAATGCTTAATTACCTAAATGAACTCATTAAGTGCTTCATTGGACAAATTTAACACGTTTGGCCAAGGTCAAGCCTGACGAAGATTTAATGTGACCCTAGAAAGCCAGTGAAACGAGGTCTGAGTAGCCCACTGGTGTCACATCTGAACAAGATGTGTTAGTCGGAAGAAGGCAAAAATAGACAATATAGTTCTATGGTTTAATAAAATTAATTAGCATATACTTTCTTAATTAATCACTTTCTTTGTACTTTTAAAGATGGTTTGACATCCTGTTTTGCAAGGAATATTATTTAGTGCACATCCAGTTAACATCTTTACTGTATTTTACCGTACATTATGTGATGCACTTAAGAATACACCAGTATAACAATGGCAAAGAATCATAATATAACACGGTATTATGAAAAAAAAAAAAGAACATCATGTGTCTTGTACTTAATGCTGCATTGGAAAATGAAATTAACTTTGCTCCCTACTTTCAGTGTTTACACCGTCACAAGTGTAACAAGATATTTAATGAGGAAGAGGTTGAAATTTGCTGTTATCTATTTGTGATCAAAATAAATGGTGGAGAATAAGAATTTTCACATTACTTTAACTGTGCATGCCAAAATATTGAACAGAATAGAATAGCCAATATGTGTCAATTAATCATTTACATGTGATGTTGATTTTAATGTTTTAGCTTTTTTGTTTTTTCTCGGCAGTGTTAGTTAATATGTGGTTTCAGTGGGGAAAGACAGCATCTAATATGCCATTACAGTTTGAGAAAGACACCACAGAAAAGAAGTCGCAATACCCTGTCAGCTCGTAAAAAAAATTAGGCCTACTTTAAGATTACCTAAATTAAAAAGACAGCATAAGCAGGTAAAGTCAGAATCAGTAAACCGCTGGTGTCTTAATCATCGCCCCGCAGAACCTTGCATTACATTCTCTGACAGTTCCGTCTTACACAGAATCAAGTGTGAAATGTAGGGCATCTGCGTTTTACGCCCAGCCTTGGTATACCTTTCTTCTCAGATCTGGTCTGGAGCTGCACTGCCGTTCTCGGGGACCATGGGGAAGGACAAGTCCTGGCTGTCCTGGCTCTTGACAGGGGAAATAAATCACAGCGCACACCGGAGGATACCCTTCCAGGCTGCAAGCTGGGAACTTCATTATCCCGCCCCTGCTTCTTATTACTATGCATATCGGCTCTGATTGGTCCTGGGCTCTGACATACCGCAGCCTACTTCTGTCAGCCTTCGAGGAGCAGGGGATCAGTCTTCTGCCACAGACAGTAAGAGAGAGTGAGAGGGGGATGAGCGCAACTTTGAATGGGCCAGGAAACCCTGCTGTAGATGAAAATGAAGAGAAAGGAACGGGATAGAAGGAGAAGGGAAAGAAAAATAAAGAGGAAATCCTCAGGAAGCTGCTGACTTGGCTCTTGCTCAAACTGTCTATTATTTGTTTAAATACTAGACCACAATGAAGATCTTAGCGCCAAGTGGTTAACCCTTTGGGTTTGTGACGAGTGCATAAATGTTCATTCCCAACATTTGATCTGTATATTAGGCATTTAACTGGAACACAGTTCTGTTTTGATTTGTGTATCTTCCCACCGTTTAATTTTCCTTCAGAATGCTGAAAATGCAGTAGTGATTCCAGGCAGCGATTCTGAAGGGATCGACCCTGGATTCTGGTCCATGTATATTGATTCTGTTGATACCTTCTGTCTTCATGCACGGAAAGTCGAACTTCTCTTGCATGTAAAACGTATTATCTATATTTGGTGCTGTTGACATAAGTAGGATAATATTATTCAGACTGAGCAGAGGTGATTTACCTCAATAGAAGATGATGTAGCATTTGAACCAACCAGGTGCAAATTATTAGTTACATTTAACAAATAATCTTTAATACCGCTTCACCATCCCAATGGGTAACTCAAACTGCAACTATGAGGGTCTGTGGACCCTTCCCCCAAAAGGCAGCTAACACCTCAGGAAGGCAAAACAGGCCTCTGATTCCATGGCAACCGAATGATAACACCGGTTTATTGCTTGAAGGACTGTGAACAAAGCAACTCTGAGTAGTTTTCCCTTTTGAAAAGACAATGGACTTTTCCCTAAATTAATTCACAGGAAAACTTTCATCAAGAGTCATAAAACTTCCCTCCAAATTATCAACACACTATTGTCTATTTGACCCACAAGCAGTGTGACCTCAACATGTTTCAAAAGGCCCCATGGTGGAGACCCGCCTTGCTTTTTGCAGTCTTGTGAGACAATAAGATGAGGCTTTAACTCCACGGCAACACCTACATTTTACGCCAGGCCGAGGCCTTGACTCTCCATGTAACTCAATATCCACTCTCTCTCAGCTCTTCTTTCATCCACCAATCATCGAAGTCAGGACATCTTTGGAACTAGTTACTATTCAAACCAGGAAGAACCAGATTGCCAATACAAAACCTTGGAACCATCAGGACTTCGAGACTGCATCGGACCCTCACCAACGAGGCAATGCAAGTATCGTACATATAACTGAACGAAACAGAGTTTTAGTATTAGTTATGGAATCCGTTATGAAGGCACTGATGGTTTTACAGGTGGTCAGCTGACTCTTTTCATAACTTCAATTTTCGCTTTTCCTAATGGTTTACCCTTAAGCCTTCTTTGCACTTTCCCCCCGTGTGAGTGTATTTATACGTGTGTGTTCAGTTATGTGAGTTAACACAGAGTTAATAAAACTTTTGCACAAATCACATGAGTTTCTGATTCTGTCTTGCAAATGAATGTCCCTTTACGATTTCGCCCCTTGCTACATGCTCTAATGCAGTGATACTGTAAGAAGGTATTTTTCTGTGGCCACAAAAAATACCTTCTTACAGTTTATATTAACTTACATGAATGTTTGCTAAATTAACAGATTAGTTGATGGTAATATGCAATTAATTACAATTAAAAGTAATTATTTATATACATTTCCCTTAATGAGCTAATATGCTACGAGGAGAAAAAAAAAGGGAAGATTGCACGAGGACATGTAAAATTCTATGTAAATGTGAGTCTTTTCCAAACATTTTTCGAGAAAACAGCGGAGATGGTCTGCCCAAAAAAACGTTGTTAACGTTGTTTGTTGTTCCTGGGCTAATGAGCCACATGATTCTGTCATGTTCACAGGTAGCTCTTAATACTAAATATAAACACTGTTACCATCTTGCCACAGGGAAAGATGATCATTATCACTATAGGTGAAGATTAAAATGACACATTCTAGTACTAAAAACGCAATGCAGAGCATGCTAAAAGATAGCAAGTCTCATTTAATTAGCCCTCTGATTGACGAGTCTGTTTCAGTAGCCAACACTTTCCAATGCATGCCAAACTTTAGACTGTAAAAGAAAAGGTTCTCATGGCATCAGATTCTCATTTTCCTCTCGAAGTCACTTCAGTCATGACAGAGCAGTAACCCGATCACATCAACCGTCTCTGATTGGCTCACAGAAAGCTAGTGGCTACAGAATGCCTCTCTGAAGACACCTGATGTGTGACTGCTGTGAATGTGGGTGATAGCAGTGCTGTGATCTTTTGTATCTGGTTTAACTCCAGAGCTGGGTATGTACAGGCACAATTTTGACATTGCCAACACAAAACCATACAATAGAATCTGCATTGTCTGCTCTGTTATTTTCTATTGTGTCTGTCATGTAAGGACACCTCAACAAAACTATTGACCTTAACGTGAGTATTTATAACTAGAGTAAGTATACATAAAATAAATAAATAAATGAAACTATAAACACGCAAATATTCAATATGCATGCATATTTTTGTAATCTGTTTTCCATGTTATGCTTACCAAGGCTGCATCTATTTGATTAAACCTATATAAAAAAAACAGTAATACTGTAAAGTACAATTCGAAATTTATGGTTTTCTATTTATATTTTGACGCATTTAATATGTAATTGCTCTATTTTAATATATTTTAAATTCTAATTTATTCCTGTGATGACAAAGCCGAATTTTCAGCAGCCATTTCTCCAGTATTCAGCGTAACATTATATTTCAGAAATCATTACAATATATTGATTTACTGTTCAGAAACCTTTCTTCGATGTTGAAAACTGCTTACTATTATACTTGTACTGCTTAATATTTTTGTGGCAACTGTGATCAATTATTTTAGGCTTCTTTGATGAAGAAAAAAGTTCAAAGGAACCAAGTTAAACCATTTATTTTAAAAATCAGCATTTAGTGCAATAATGTATTGGTGAATGAAAGTATTAATTTCTTTATAAATAAATACATTTTATTTACTCCAAGCTTCTGAACAGTAGGAGAATCACTGAAATAATTCACAACCACTATTTCACTTTTATAGTCCTGAGTATATGAATGCTGCACCTTGACTATTTTTCCAAACTTTATTCCCATGATTGAATTACTGAATGGAACCAGTACCTGTCTGCATGTGGATCGGTGAGAAGTGCATCCATACCCCCTCTCTTCACTCACCATGAAGAAACGAGGAGGAGGAGGGAAGATTACCTCTCGCTCCCTACCCCCCGTCCCACCCACCCATTCCGGGCACAGCATGGGAATCCCTGGAGCTCAGCTGGGCTAATTAGGGTGAGTTGTTAGGAGAGAAACACAGGTGTTAGGCTGAGCCACTCGCTGTATGGAATGATGACTGTTCCCTTACCCTGTGCACCCCCAGTAATTTGTTCGCACCCTGTGTAACCATGCATCTCTCTGCTCCACTTCTATGCACATTTCATTAATTCACTTTATGTGCCTATTCGTTCTCATTATTTATTGCCCACACAATGTTAATGTCATTAGCAGGAGCCACAACAATGACTTTGCCTGTGTAGTCCTTACCTGGGCCACAGGGAGCTTGCTGGATGTGGTTTATTGGGTCAAGGTTCTGTGTGAGGCAAAGCCTTTCTGTGTGAAAGTGATCATGCAAAAAGGATGTGCTCCAAATCTCACAGTTTGCGTCACAAGCAATTCGATTAGCCAAAGCTTTGATACATCATGGCCAGGGGTTCAATTGGCCCAGACCCTGGGGCCGATAGCAACTATATAACTGTAGAGGACGAGAACAAATTACGCAACAGCATATTATGTCTGTTTTCATTCATGGACCCTCATCAATGTACTCTTGTCACCGCCCATCTCATATGTTGTCACGCTACCCACTCATGTCTCCACCCCCCTTGTTGGTTGTCTTGGTGTTTGATTGTTGGCTCCACCCACTGACATAGTTTCATGAGTATAAATCCCGGAATTGTTTGTATGTTGTCACGGTTCATTGTCTATGTTACATTCATTCGTGTTCTCTGTACGTCGCTAGTCTGCCTGTCGGATTATCTGTTGTCGAATTCTGCCTGGATCTGGACTTTCCCTCTGCATCTCCCCAAGGACTCTGCTTAACGGTATTTTGACCCTTTGCTTTGTTTATGACCCTGCCTCTGCTTGTCCCTCAACTACTGTATCTGCCGGCGATCGACTGTTGTTATCCTGACGCTGAGCCTTTATTAAAATACCTTTTTGCACTTGAACTCGCAACGCCTCACGCCCCTTTTTGTAAAACACTAATTCACTGTGAGTTTTCCCTTAATAAATTTTTTAATTGCTGCTTATTAATAGTTAATAAGCTAGATTTTAAATTTAGGTAGTGGGTAGGATTAGGGATGAGGTCATGTAGAATAAGGTATAAATATGTGCTTAATTACTAGTAATACTAATAAAAATTGAATGGCAGTAACAATTAAGTAGTTGGTCGTGTTTTGAGGTATAACATTTCTTAAAAAGCAAATCAGAATATAAGAAAGAATTAAGATCATGTGACACTGAAGACTAAGGGAATTATGCTGTAAATTCAGCAAATTCACCCTCAAGTACTTCCAAAGCTGTATGAATTTCTTTGTTCTGCTGAACATAAAGGAAGATATTTTGAAAAAAGTTCATGGGTCACCATTGACCTTTTTTTTTTGAGCATGAAAGCATGAAATGTACTTTTTTTCAATTTAGTACTGCCCTAGAAGCTAAAGAAGATACTTACATGTTTGCAAGAAGAAAATTAAGATCAGTTTAGCCTGATCTTCAAATTAAAAAAACTTCACCAATAGGCACTTAATACTTTTATAAAGTGCATGTATTTATTATTTAGCCTATGTAAAAGTTTGACCACAACGTATATATTATAAATATATTATATATATGTGCCACATTTCTCCTTCATACAGAAAAACACATTCCCGGTTGCCCTCCTCTAATACAGTAGTATTCTTGCCATTATTCTTGTCAACATCTTTCTTGAATACGTGAGATAGGGGCATGCCATATTATACCAGAATCCCGATCAGATATGACCTCTCATCATATCCAGAGAACATCTAGCTGTTACTGTTACACAACAACAATATGTTGTGATAACCTACCTTTCTGAGTGCATTTAAAAAGAAAACTTCAAGAAGTGAGCTGAACATGAACTTTCAAGCTCCTGTCGTCACTGGCTTTGGGAAGATAGTCCCTGTGCTCCGTACTTTTGCCACCTAAATAATACATACAACTCCTCATATCATATTTATGCACACAAATCGACAGAGAGTCAAGAAAGCAGCCCAGAGACAGAGACGCCCGGGCTGATTCACTCAGGAACGACGTGTGGAAAAAGAGGGTGTGGAGAGAAATGCACACAAAAGACGCGAGGAGGGTGAGGTGCACCATTAGGGGCTTTAGTGCACAGGCATCGAGGTGGAATCAGAGTGAATCAAGAAACACTCTCTCAGCTCAGAGCCGGTCCTACACTCAGCAGTGCTCACCCAAGCAAAAGCTTTAGCTCTGACTCAGCTCATAAACAGAGGATACCATTCCTGCCTCGTGATGGACGATGAATCAATTGCATCATGCTTTCTCAAGAGCTTCTATTTCAGGTGTGTCGGGAGAGAAAAGAAGAGGAATGAAAGACAATGTAGTTGCAGCCAGCTGTGAGTGTTTTCTAGCGAAGCAGGCTATCAGCTGACACGGAGGACCACAGCGCTTCAAAACGTTCCATTTATGCTGTGCTACCTGTGTAAATGGAAGAAAATATAGAATTGGTCTGCAGAAGATGATTCACTGAACACAAGGTTAAAAAAGAAGTAGTTTTGAGAGAGCAGCAGAGCCATAAACTGAGCCCACAGGAAAGAAATACCTTGTTTCATGTAGAGCTCATTGATATTGCAAGAAGCTCAAATGAAGTCTTTTGCTTCCTAAATCCCTCATTAGTCTTACTTGTCTTTTTAACAGTGTCTCAAACTGCTCAGATTTACTAAGATACTAACATCTGCTGTATGTTTTATACACCTACTTCATGTGAACAGTTTTATGGCCATTCTTCTTTTTTCCCCTAAAGAATATTATTATCTCTATATTTTTTTTTTTCCTGGAAAGAAATGAATGCAATTATTCGTCAAGGATGCACTGTGTTGATCAAAATTTTACATTTTTAATGTTACATTATACTATCATTAGAAAAAGTAGATTTTAAATAAATAGTTATTTTTCTACTCCTTAAAGGGGTCATACGGTGGAACATGAACTTTTTCAAGCTGTTTGGACTGAAATGTGTGAGAGTGTGTGTACACAACCACCCTACAATGATAGAGATCCACAAGTATTTTCATTAAATTAAAAGAAGAAGATTTACTCTCGATATCTGAGTGACTGAAGACGCAGAGGATTAACGTTACGTTTGGTTCTGAAAGGAAACGCACCCTTGATCAACCAAAATGCGTTTATGTTCGCGCAAATCATTCATGACCCAGCCTCACCTACAGAAGCAGTGAGTATAAATAATGTCTTTTAATGAATCGCTGCAAATGGCCTTTCCTAATAATGTGCTAATTAGCAAGTTTCACTATGAATACAGCTAAAAAAAAAAGATCCTTCAAGAGTGCCTTGAAAAAGAGGGGCGGAGTCAGATTAAGATTTAAAGGGGAAGCACACAGAACAGATTTCTAAAGAGCTGTTTTTGACAGGGGAAACACATTATTTGTGTGTTTCTTAAATACAAAATCAGCATATTAGAATGATTTCTGAAGGATCATGTGACAAAACATATCCAAATAGAAACCTATTCAAACAATTACATTAAAATAAATTGTAATAATATTTCAAAACATCAATTTTTAGTGCACAATTGTTTGCACATTCTACACAGTCAATAGTGGTTCACGTTTTTCCTGTATATATATGTGTTCTCCCCATTGATGAAGGCATTTATTCTAGTCAATTTATATTTCTAGAAAAAGAAAATCACCTTCATCTTTCTTGAATATGTTTGAAAAAATTGTTGTTTTCTCTTCATCCTGGTTTATCAGTTCAGTCAGCATAAGCAGGCCTCAGTGGTCCTGACATAATTTCAAAATTGAAAAAAATATTTACTTTTTCTTCTCATTGGGGAATAATCTCACTCTCAAATAGAGGAAAAACTTTGTGAGCTTCTTCCGAAGGCCCTTCATGAGAGAAAACACAGCAGGCTCTGATCCGTCTGCACCTTGAATGCACGAGTAACACGTTTAATTGATATGTGGTAATGGTGTCAAAGCACCAGAGGGCACACACACACACACACACACTAACTCACACACTTACAGTGTTAGCATAGGGAACAAATGCCATTTACACTAAGCGAAGGCTGAATTCTCTGAGAGTCACAACATCTTGACATAGCCCCAGCGGTGACACACTGCTGATCAGAAGGTAGGTTTTGTGTCCCAGGGGTATGCTGTTCATTTACACTCTGCTACTTGAGTGTGGATTTCAGAACTTCAAGCTGCTACCAAACTTAACTTTTGTTCATTAGTTAAAGTCAGCTCTTTTCATTTTTAATGTCTTCAGTACTTTTCCACAGATGCTATTTGGGAAGATGAAATTTAAGCTTTAATGAGTACAGTTTAATTAATGACACAATAAAATTAGGTGGTATTTCTTTTTCAATTTTTTTTTCTTCTTCTCCTTCTGGTACTTCTAATTAAATCAACATAATGGAAATGATACCTTTCTTTTTCTAAATAAAGCCATTACATGTCATTTAAAAACAAATGTATTAAAAAAGTAATTTAAAATACACACTAAATATAGTTCAAATCTATGTTTACTGACATCATTAGAAATGTATTGATATAAAAATTATAATTTAACTTTATTTGGAGAACTACGTGTGCACAATGCACATTTCTTAATATTAAGCCGAAAATGTGCTTTAACGTCACTGTTAATGCGGATTGTTTGATATTTGAAAAATACCAGGCTCTAAATGGAAAATAAATCGTACCTGAAATTGTTTTGTAATAGTTAAACTTCAGCAGAATCAAATACACTTCAGTAGTTGGACTTCACCAATACTTCTGCAAAGTTAAAATAAAGTACAAAATTAGTTTATCCAGGTTAGCCCTTTTAAGGGGGTAGTCACCAAAAACGGTAAATTTGATGTTGCATAGCCCCAGGGCATCCGAGATGTAGGTGACTTTGTTTTTTCAATAGAACTGAGATTTTAACTGAAACGTTGCAGTCATATAATGGAAGTCAATGGGCACCAAACATTCCAAAGCTTTAAGAGTAAATTTAACCATGTGATTTAACCATGTGACTTGCGATGATACATTGAGGTTCTAAGACACGAAGCAATCAGTCTATGCTTTATGGGATGTTTTGTGTTTTTATGCATGGAATGAAAGTCAATGCTGTCCAAAAGAGGGACAAAATTTCTGCAGAATAAATAAAATCATACAGGTTTGGAAAATATGAGAATGAGTAAATGGTGACGGAATTTTACATTTTTGGGTGAACTATACCTTTAAATTCAGAAATTCAATAACATTAATAGGTTATTGACAAAATTCAATGATGTGAGTATGATTTCTAAATTGACATCATCAACTGGCAAGATGCAATCAGTAAGGTGTGAAAATGTCACCTTCCCATGCCATATCTGCACAGGCTCTGGTAGGTGAAAGCATGGTAATCATAAAGACCAGATGTCAGGTATTATTATCTTTAAATGAGGTGTATACATTATGAGGTGCCTAACCTGATAATGAAAGTCTAAGGTTGCCTCAGGTGAGTCTTGCATGTGAGACAAAGAACTAGAAGCATTTAAACATAATCACAACTTGTTAAAACTTGTTTGAAATTGAGAGAAAGCCCCACAGCCAAAAGCTTGTGCTGATATTTGTATTATGCAAATGAATATTTCATCTGCCTCAACTGGGAATCTAAATCTTACGAATGCAACATGATAAAAAAAACCAAGAGACACTGTATTTGGGACTTTTTACATCCAAACAGTGTACCATGTGAATAGTTTCTCATAACGTAATTCATCCAATTTAGCAACCATTGTGTGCTCTTTTTAGCATCCACCTTTTAGAAATAGATATGCAGTAATGTAAGTGGCCAGATCCTATTTGGCCAAGAGTTTGATGTCCCATCTGGAGCAGAAAATAAAGAGATGCTCAGGGACGTGCCTCGCAAGTACTTGAAAAACAAGGGGAATATAAGGGGTAAAGTAAAGCATTATCCCAATGATGCTCTGTTTTCAGGGGTCACTGTTAAAAGCACTAAATTGAGCGACAAGCAAAAAGCTTTGGTTTAGTACTTTGCCTCACACCCTGTTGTCTGAAATGGGACAGGAGAAAGAGCTCTCTTGGAGCATTAAACCATTATATGTTTTCCTCCTTCTCTTTTCAGACACGATTTGAAAAACTACGCAGATGGAATGAATTCAGGACCGATGTTTTCTTTCAAAATCCCCAAAATCCTTGTAGCAACAAGCTGTGCTTTGCACCTTATTGTAATATTCCTTTGTATGGTATTTTATGTAAAGCGCCAACATTTACATCAGTATATTTGCTTTTATAGGGTTTCAAAAATCCTGTAAATGTTGTTCTTGTCAGAACAGATTCCATCAGTCCTTCACAGGCGCTTTGCTCTGAAACTATCGAGCGGCCCTAATTTCAACAGCCGAGCGTAAATCAAAGAGCCCTGGGTAACATTTCAAAGAGAACTCCCACAGAATGGTCATTTACGGGCCTATAGCTTATGTTTGTCTGGTTAAGACACATGCCCGGAGGCAGGTTACCTTCCTTAACAGTGGTGTTGTCTCGAACGTCAAGAGGAACCCTCTGTACCCACAATTCATTTCCCTCTCAGTCACGCCACCCTGTTGGCAGCCTGGCAGAATTGGCCGGGACCCGAAAAGCCGTCTCGGTGTGAATGGACATCTATTTTCACTTCTCAGTGGGACTGCCAATTCACCTGGGCACGTTTCCATGCTGCTGTCTTCAAAGGACGCAGGCCTCATCCTGAAACACATCAAGTAAGACTTCATTTCAGTAAAGATTAGGAGGTCTACCACAATGTTTCGCCGTCCTATAATTCTCATAAAAGTTAGTTACATGTGTGTAAATACATCAACAAATTTTACTGACACCTCAGGCCGGGCTGCGCTTTGATGGCTTTTCTGTATTCGTTTTCAAGCTGTGAAAAGTGAATGAAGGCTATTAGTTAGTGACATTTAGAATTGCTGTACTGCCTGGCAGCGCATTTCGAGCACCGTGAATGGACACAGCTTACACATACAGCCACATCCTATATACACCACGTCCTAACCAGTCAACGTTTTCCGGCTACAAGCAATTTGTTTTTCCATACTGTTTAATGTACTGTTATACAGAGCACAGTGTTGGACCAACGGGATTTTACGGTGTGTGGAGCTACTGATCCCATAGCGTAACGCTGCTGAAATAGAAATCAAGAGGCTCATTAGAATAATAAATTAAATTGAAGAGCTTGTATTGCTTTTGCAGTATATTGCATCATTTCATCTGGTTAGGACATGCCATTAAGTCTCATGTTGGTATTTACTAGCCTGGGCCCACCCATACTTCCCGTGATGCTACATTTTATTTCGCGAGCAAAGTTGGTCTGGCAAAGCTGCCGTTTTAGACAGGCATGAAAATGGGTCAGGGGTGGAAAAAGGTGAGAAGGGTGCTCGAGGGGTGATGTGGCCTGATGGGCCGTGAGGTGGGAGGACTCCCACAGAATAAATATTATGGTCTGATTAGTGGACATGCTGTAACTTTTGTTTATTCTTCCATCATGATTGACAGCCAGGTTTGTCTTTTTTTGTCAAAGAAATCAACATAATAAGTATTTTCTACCATTATCGAAAAATATACAGTCAACTACAAATGCTATTTGCTATTGCAGACAGAGCAAACCAGAAAAATAACATGTTTGATAATAGTTTCCCTTTGCCAATTTTTACAGTAGCCAAATAAATTGAATGGAATAATAAACCAAGCACAAGTTCTGACACCTCTTGCCCTTTAACTGAGACCTTGCCCCTCCAGTTGAAGCCACGACCAAATCCAGCTGTATTTCAAGCCAGCAATAAGCAGTTTAACCAGAGCAAGCATCGTTCTGCCCTAACACACTAAAATAACGTTTGTATTAGCGTTAACGATACTTTAGCATTAAATGTAACTTACTCTCTTAAGGGTACTTCCACATGAAGCGTCTAAAAAAACGTTTCTGTACTAGCGTCTGCAACCAGGCAACCATAAAGGCACTGTCAGTGCTTTGAATTTATAAAACAGTAATCATGCAAAATTTTACAATAGTCTATTTCAAGTTTTCCATACTTTAAATTATTCTTAAATTTAGAAATACTTTTTCAGCAGCCAATTGCTCCAATTTTACATGATCCTTCAACAATAATTTAGGAAATGCCACAGAACTGACAGAATTCTTTAGTAGCTAAAGAATTGGTTCATTTAAGTTTTCCATACTTTATGTGTCCTCATATCCACATGCAGTGAATCATTCTCTTCTTCTGTATTCTTAATTTAAATTGAAACTTGCATTACATTTTGCCTTGCATCCACTTTGTCTCAATTAAGTAATTCACACTTCAGTTTATTTTACCATATGAACCTCATGAATTCAACTGTGCGCCTTAGCAAACAGAGAATGCGTGATATACATAATTACATGAGCAACATGAAACAATATCACTCTGGGTTTCTGACCGCACCCGTAATAGTGCATTATATCTGTGCGTCACAGCAATTAGTGTTTCTCTGCTGCAAATCAAAGCCCGAGGACCAGATGTGAATGGTGCCTTTGTGACATTTAATTTCTTTTCTGTCACTAACGTCTGTAATTGAATACAATGCTAAGAATGTTAGCCGTGCGGATCAGACGGCTGTGTAATTCAAGCCACCTGGGCTCCCGGGATATTGTTGTTGCACTTGACCTTCTATGGCTTTTTGAAGGGGCCTTTGGGTTATGATTCTTGGAATAATAGTTAAGATCAGGATACAGATACATGTCACTTTTCCAATCATCCACACGCTGAGGGTTGGATTTACGGAACGTTCTCGTGTATCAGCGACTCTTGACAACTTTCATATTGTATTGAACGGGTTCAATTGAGTAAAATCTCAAATTAATGTGTTAACATCAAAATAATGAATAAATCTAATAAGGGATAATGTAAACAGAAATAACTCTCTGAATAAGACCATAATGGTTTTTCATGTCAGGTTGGAGGACCCAAGGGAAACACTTTAGACTGAAGCTATTGGCTTAATATAGACAGCCATTAGGCTTTTTTTCAGGGGCTTTCCAGTGCTTGGCCAGTCTCTCCAGCTAATGGACATTCAGGAAAACTGTGGCCGAAAGGTTAATAAGAGATTCACACATTCACATAAACAACTTTTTAGTTTTCATTTATTTTTCCTACCTTTATTTTTTAAATAATAAGCAAAGCTCACCAGGAAAAGAATGTTAATAACTTGATTATACATAAAATAATATACAACTGTGGTTCACTGAGACCGGGGACAAAACATTCTGCCATTAATTTTCCAAGTGGATCACTCCTAAGACAAGACCACCAATATATCATATATATATATATTTATATATTTTATTATTTGTCCCATGTCTTAAGAACCAGTGAACTAAATGTTCCCTTCATATATTTTCATATTTAAATAAAAAATCAAATACATGTTTTATAGAATTTTTCCTAAAACATTTGTTATATTCAAATTTCTAGTATTCGATGCCTGTAGAAACAAACTGTCACTAACATAAATAAGAAAATGCAGCCCGCTTCGCTGTTATAAATAGCAAAGGTCATCAGTAGGTCATTATATACTCATCTTAAAGTTGTAAAACACTTTAAGAGCCAAGAAATAAGCATGGCCAACATGATTACTGTTGTGGTGTCCCTGCAAAAAACTCTGATAAACGCAAGAGAGTGAGAGAATTACTGTGAATTAGTTTGTCGCTTTGACCGGCCCAGAACGTCAAGTCTTGGCTGGATTTTGAAAAGGCATTTTTCCTGCCAATTAGCCTCTATGCTCTGTGCTCCTGGCATCTCTCAAATCCTGCGCAACCTGTTGATATACGGCTGGCAATTTGTCACAATCTGCCACAGCAGTGATATACAGAAAGTCCCTGGTGTGGCCTCCCAGAATGCCCCGCTGCAAAAACTCAGGTCCGTGGGAACAACAAATGGGAAGGAACGCGACGCCACTTCCCACAGGCAAAAGACAGCTGCAATCCTGTAACCCTTCCCTAGACGGGCGGCATACACAAACACACACGGGGGGACAGTCATTCTTAAGCACTTGGGATCAGGCATTGAAATATTGGGTACAAAGTGGGTACAGAAATAAAAAAAAAGAAAAATGAACAGCATGTAAGTACCCAAAGGATGCAGATATTTTCTGCAAAACATCCTTAAATGCACAAACATATACAATGCATTCACACACAAACACGTTACGTCTTCCCACTCGATTTCTGATAGCACGGGAGAATTTATGGCACTTCCGTTGCAGTGTCCTAGATTGGCTCCGCACATTCATCACCGGAGCCCTCAGAAGGAAAAGCTGTGGCCACCGGCTGTCATTCAGCTCGGCTCCCACAGCGCCACAGTAGCACTGATAAAACAAACAGCGCCGGACTTGCAAAACCCACTCGTTAGACCCCTCTCTTCTCTCTCTCTCCCGCTCTGTTCTCTAAGGGGGTGTAATCCTGAGGACTGGGTTACGGGCTTAAGGAGAAGGGTTGAGCGCTGTATGAGCTCACTAGCCTCAGAGGAGCAGATCTAAGGCCAAAAGTGTAGAGAGGAAGTTGCTGGAACATTAATCTCATTAATTTAAGCACAGTCATCGTTTTTCCTCTGCTGACTGCCTGTTCTCTTATACCGCCAGAAACACACATATAAGCTTACCTGCCATCACATGCACATATAAAAATGGGATTCAAGAAAAAAACAAAAAAAAAAAAACAATACCATATGTATGAGAGTCATGAATGTCTTTCTAAACTTGAATGACTTTCACTGTTCTCTAGAACACATATCAAATAATAAACTAGCACGCTATTAAGGTAATGCATTACCATTAAAAAGCTTTGGGTCAGTAATATTTTTATTTTCCTTCATTATTTTTAGGAAATTTGTGTTTTTAATAAGCAAGGAATAACACCATGAATTAATCAAAGGTGACATTAAAAGGCAAACATTTTTATTTCAAATAAATTATGTTTTTAGAACATAATATTTATCAGATTATATTAAAACAACGTACCATGGTTTTCACAAAAATGTATATTAAGCAGCAAAGTGCTTTTAAAAATCAAGAAATATTTCTTGAGTTTCATATCAGCATATTAAACCATTTCTGAGAAATTATGTGCACATTAAACTAGAAAAGTGATATTTTAAATTGTGATGGTACTCAATAATTTGGCTCCATTTGTTTAAATAAGATTTTTATTTAATTATAAAATAATACTACTACATATAATATACTACATTATACTACATATAATATTATAATTAAAATCATAACTGAATATTTTACAGTCAAAAACCAAACAAACAAAAAAACACTAAAGCTCTCTAGATCAACATGCACTATTAAAGCAGTGTATTTTAATAGTGAGCAGAGGAAACTATTTACAATGAATAACTTAAGCTAGTTCAGACAATTCAGAGAATTTGAAATACAGCATACTCCATATAGCACTTCTGTGATACTATTATGGTCTTTTTTCTTTTCTTTTCTTTTTATCTTGACAGTTTCCTTAACTTTTATTATATTGAGAAATCACAGCCAGTATATTCTACAATCTTTCCAGTTTGGTGTTTCACAAAAGAAAAGAAAAAAGTCAGGTTTAGAATACGATGAGAGTGAGTAAATGATGCTAACTTTTTTGGGGCGAACTACACCTTTAAAACAGGTCAACCAACCACCAGGCGAGGCCATAAAAATAGTTCCACTCAGATGGCTTTTTCCCTGTCCAAATCACAGATGGTACCTGAACTAAATGCATAATCACTTTCCTGACTATGGCACAAAATAAAACCACATCAGCCCTCCGAGTGCGCTCCGGTCATTTAGAACTGCGACTCCTGCACACGACCCGACTGATCAAAGAACATGGAGGAGCGCCGCTCTCGCCCGAATGCTCCTGGTTAAGATTGCCAAGGTACAGAGCTGCCCTCATGCAACCCGCTGTGAGTTAGTCACGCCTGGGAGAGGTGAAGAGAACCCCTCACTGTGAGCAAGGTATTGGTAATGAGGGGTGGGGAGAGAGGGGTTCGGAGCAGGGAACAGCACAGAGAGCAAGAGTCAGAGAAAGGCAATTAAGTGAGTATCACAGAAACTGAGAGAGACTCCAAGGTGCTGAACCCTGGGTGGTAAAGATCAAGTGCTAGCAGGAAGTCATTTTGTGGTTGTAGTTGTATGACGAAGGGCAAGCGGAGCTGCGGTGGGAGCTCATTATCTGACAGTGTATGATGAGTAGCTGGGAGGACAAAGTGAGCATATGCTTTTGAATGCAGTTTTGAGTAAGAACACTTGTTAGACATCTGCAACTTCAGGCATCTGCAACAGTGCATTTGCCACTCTCAAATACCGCTTGAAACAACAAGTGGCTTAACCTGAACCTATAGACAGTAAGAAAAAAAAAGAGCAATAATGTTCATTTAATAAAACACAGTGTTTCGCTGGGTCTCTACAGCTATTGTGATATTCAGTAAAACACCATGATTGTGAGTGTGAGATTACTCTGAGAACACGGTCTAACAAGTAATATCAAGCCATTCACATTTTAGACTTATTTGGTCGGCTATTTAGTTTGTCTGTCAGTTATAGCCTATCCTAAAAAAATAGGTCCAAAAGCTTATTACATGGAAATGGACATAAAAGTGAAACAGACTGACAAAAATGTATAAGTTTTTGAATTGTAAATACGTTTTTATACTTACCAAGGCTCCGTTTATTTGTTTATGAATACAAATAAGAAATATATTTTTTGAAATATTACATTTTTAAAGAATTATTATCTACTATATAAATATATAGATTTTTATATATATAATAGATAGACATTCCAGACAGATGATGGTGAGATCAGATCTTTGAGTGGTTTAGTCAGATTCCTTATACAAACAAAAATCTCACTGGATTATTACAATTAATGGCAAAATAAATGTTCAGAAATGTACACTGATATTTTCTACTGGCACACTACATCGAAAGACAAATATGAATGAATGAAGCATTTACATAGTGCTTTATCATGTATTGCTTTCTAATAATTTTGGCCAACACTGTACATGTTAATCATCTCTACTCTAACTCTCAAAAGTGAAGTGTTCCACTAAGTGAAGTTTTTATTGACCGTGGAATGTTATAAAAATGATAAACATTCATCTTTAAATGGCCAAATAAGAAGCAGATGTCTTTCTAAAGCTGCTCTTTGTCTCTTACCAGGTAAAGTCCACTCATCCATTTCACCCACTTTAGTTTGCTAATAGCATTTAGCTCATCAGAGACAGGGACGAGGGCCAAAATTCCTCTAGGCAGAAGACTTGTGAGAAAAAATAAAAAAAAAATCCTCATAGACGAATATCAATTGCAGCCCATTTGGGAATTAAACGCCAGCTACGGCAATTGCGAGAAGCCTGTGCGAGATCTGTGCCACCTAGACATAGACATTAAAACTTGTATCTCTCATGCTGCAGAGCTGTAGCATGTCAAAGGGAGACTGTGTGCGGCTAGGTGACTCAGATTCTGAGGTGGGTGGTATGAGATCGGGGGGAACGTGGGCGGATGAATAGGCTGTCATCTCTGAAAAACATTCCTATGAGAATATAAGCCTCATAAGCAGCTCAAAACCTCTCAGCTCATTCCATTGACATGTTTGTAACAGGTTTTCGCAAATTAAAGCTATTAGCTGCTTCGGAACAGCACAAATTACTACAGTTGAGGGGGCAGCAAAGGTAAAAATTCAAAGGCCTGTTTACTAAAAATTGTTGATGTGCTTGTAAAATCCCCGTACTTGATAGGCGTTTGGATCATCACGGTAGAGCATTATGAGGTTAAGAACACCTGCACTTACAAGATGAATCTCATTCCGCGTGTAACGCAAACCCACACATCCTATACGTGAACACACACGCAGTCTCAATTAGGAGCATTCGGATAACAGAAGTAGAACCTCTGCGATAAACGGGCCGCATTGACGACAGCTGGGGTCTTTTGCGCAATGCGAGGACGTAGACAAACGTGCCCTACTGGTGCATTCATTTCACTGTCATGTCAGCAATTGAAATACACTCTGACAGACTGAAGTGACTGAGTAACATGGCGTGTGTGAGGGAATATATCAGGCTAATCTTTAAATGTGGTTATAATTGGATAATTTGGCTGTCCTGAAAATAAATGAGTGATTCACCATGTTCAGCAAGACTGTCTTAAGGCTATGCGCTTATTTTTTTTCCCTCTCTCTGATGATAAGGTCTTCGAATGAATCCACTTGACATTTCTAATCTCAACTGGGTAAAGGCCAATGATAGTCTGGATGTAATCATAACTCATATTAGCACATGTTCAATTCCCACTGAACTGAACACTCAAATCCCAAGACATTGTTTGTCAGAAGAGCCTTACTTAAAATGGATGTGCTGCTAATTTAGTCTAAAAATGTTTACTACTGCATTACAGTGTGTCAGCGTTAAGTTTGTGTACATACAACGGTCCACTCCGTAAGGTCCCCTCAACACGCTTTATTCTGTTCATGAGAGACTAAACAGCGAAACTGCTAACAGGCTCTTCAATGCCTTTGAGAGGTCATTATACTCTACAAAATGACTACAAGATGCCACGTGTAGGAAACCACCGTATAAGCATGTGTTGCTCTTGTCAGTGTCCCAGCACATGTGTAGGAAATTACTGGTGTACATGCATCCATGTTGCCATTCCTTTGTGAATACACTTCTCAGAGGCAGTGCTGTGACCTTTTCAACTCGCGAGCATTTACATGGGAAAATGCCAGTCCTCTGAGCAACGATGAATGTGCTACCTCACAGAGTGACCTTCTGACTCTTCACTGCTTCAGAAAAAAAGGGAAGAAAAGGAAAACATTTTAGGTCGCAGAAAAAATGCCCACTCTGCTGTGAGAATGTGTGCAAAAATAAACAGCGCAATATTTTGGCCGGATCTGACTTCCGGACATGCTTCTGTGCCACAGGTCTGACATAAAATATATAATAATAATAATAATAATAATAATAATTATGCAGTAATCAGTGTCGAAATGTAGCTCATAAAATAGTCTGTAACTTAAATTCTGTAACTCTTTTGAATTTTGGACAAATTGTTGCAATTTCGCAGCAAATCTCAGAGAACAATAAAACACTTAGCAGCTCTCTGTTTTTCTCTCTATTTCTGTAAAGTTATTTCTAGAAACTCAGACTTTTTAAAACAATAAATACTGTTTGCATTTAGTAAACATACTTTTCTTCGTGGTACAGGATACAGTTACAGGATTTCTAGTTGTCACCGGTGAATTGTAAATGCAATAATTACAACAAAACAGCAAGTCAAAATTCAACAACAGTCATGAAGAAATAAGCATGGCACAGAAGAAAGTGCCTAATCCAGTTAGACCTTAGATTGAAAAAGCTTTGATTGCTGCAGTATGTTAATCTGTTTGCTAGAGGATGTTGAATGAATAAGACTGTATATACGATTTAACATTTTTTAACAAGTTTATATCTTAAAGTCTTAAAAGCTTGGTAGCAACAAATCCATTTAATGTAATTAACAATGACTATACATCTTTGGGTAACTTTATAAGTGAAAAAAGATGTATAATATGACCCATTTAAGTGATCTAAGGATTATTTCACTCCACAGGAAGAAGGCCTGTGACATATCGACAAGTGCACTAGTTACAGTAAAAGCTTTCAGACAGCACAGCGCAGCTTATAACAGCTGGTTGTTAATACAACTAAATTACCTAATTATTCAACATCATCCACACAGAAACTAGGCCAAGACTCTCCCTTGACTCTTCTATTGAGATAAAAGCTGTATGAACAAGTTCAGCCCATCTGTACTCCTACCCTGCTCTTAACTGCTCCCCGCCTGGCCACACTCGGCTGAACCCTGGCGGTTATCAACACGTCTCTCAGGAGTTAAAAGGACGCCTGTGTTATTAGCAAAGAGCAAATTGAGATGTATGTATTATCTGCTGTGCCGCTGTCTCTGGGGGACCAGGGGTCTCAAAGAGGTGCGTGTCAAATCCCACCAGGCACACAATGAAGATTCTGTCCCGAGCCTGCAGGGAACAGGGAGAGGGAGAGTCACTGGTGTCATCTCGGTATACGCCCCAGCCACTGAACCAGAGGGGTCCTGTCAAACCCCACCTGGAAGGAGCTTCTAGGAAGTGGCAGGGGAGAAACATGCTCTCTGCCACATGTGCATGTGGGACCGGTCTCCTAAGGAGCGCTTGTACAGTAATCATCATCATTGCTGTCTTGAAAATGTGTAATCAGCTATTCAGGCTGGCTACAGTGGCTTTACAGTGTCTGTCTGACTTTGCTTGCGGTGAACAGGAAAGAAGCTCGCAGGGGAGCCGCTGAATTTGTGAAGCCAGAGAGAAAAGGAAATCAAGGTGTATTGGGGCTTTCTTTTTAATTACGCTCTCTCACAAAAAGTTATTGTAGAAATACTGTGGTTGAGTAATGCTATCAGATTTCCATTGTCGTGAAACTTTAATGTGCTGCATGGTACGAAATGATTAACCTATTCACGATGTACATTGTATATCACAAGTCACTTCAAAAAAGTACTGGTTCCACTTACTCTTAAAAAGAAATTGTACCATTACAATCAGTTCTGTGGCTGAGATCATTTTGATGACTAACACAAAACATAGGACCTTATAATAACACATAAGTATCAGTTTCTGATTCGAGCATTAAGGAGTGATGAAATAAATGACTTGCAGCTCAGCAAATGATTTAGATAAACTATTCAAACTGATTCATAACTTTCTTTTAATTCAGTAAAAAGGACCAGTTCATAATAGAATTCAATATGAAAACAGACTTCTCACTGTTTTTGATTCTTTACAAAGAACCAGCTCTAATAAGTCAACTTTTTGAGAATCAGACTTCATTATTTTGCGATTAAAAAACATATAATAAACATCATTGTACTATTAAAATCACTGACGGAATATATATCAAAAAGAAAAACAGATTCATAATGCTACAGATATTAAAAACTGCCTAAAACTGGCCATATTTTCACTTAATCATCATTTGATATATAACACATATTCCTTTAGATCAAACTGTGGAGCATGGAACTAGCAACTTCAAGGTCATGGGTTTAATTCTTAGGGAATTAAATAACTATTAAAATGTACTGTAAGCTGCCTTAGAAAAAAACATTTAATTGTCTACCAAATGCACAAATGCAATTGCAATATTCCCAACATTACCAGTCTGTCCCTAAACTACTACAAGGAAAATTATGATGGCATTCTCCTACCAAGGGGTATAACCCACTTTGCACCGCACCATGCATCAAAAGCAGCAACATTCTACATAATTCTACAAATTCACCATCCATTTTGAAATCATAGCACTGAAGCACTGCCCTGTGTCGGGTCCAGAGGGACACTGCAACAGATGGACTTGGTGCGCAGGTAAGCTTATGCGCAGAACTGAAAAATCCCAAGAGATAATAAGACAACTATCTCCCGCTGTAACTGTTAGCTTAGTGTCCCCAATGAGTGATGAAGCATCTTTCAGAGATCAGAGGGAAAGCACAATATGATTTGGAAACATGGTTACATATGCAAGTTGCAAAGAAAGATAACGGGGGCTTAATATGTGTCTGAACGAGTTGGATTCGTATCCAGCACCTGTGGAATTAAGACTTGCCACCTATTTTAGTTGATGTCCTACCTCATATGCCTCAGAAATAAATTTATGCTCTGACCTGCATATATAAGTTTGGGAGAATTAAGAATTTTTTTTTTTGTTTTTAAATATATAAATATATATTTCACCACAGTTCCACGTATTTTAA
>JAUMHP010000046.1:13250086-13262158 GCA_032361065.1 Enteromius trimaculatus
GGCGCTAATCAAAGAACCGGCTTTACTGATGAGATGCGCATAATATATCGTACGATACATATCGTGCAGCCCTAGTTCGGAGTCTCATCCCAAGATGGCTGCCACACCAGAACCAATTCACAAGATAGCTGCCTCCCCTGAGCCACTGAACAAGATTGGTTGCCAACCCAGAGCCGCGTCACAAGATGGCCGCCAGTTCAGAGTCTCGTCACAAGAGGTCTGCAAACCCAGAGGCATTGCACAAGATGGCTACCAACTCAGCATCGCTGCACAAGATGTCTGCCAACCCAGAGCCACAGCCCCAGAGGGACACCAATCCAGAGTCACAGCCACTGCCCAACATGGCTGCCACACCAGTACGGTGCCTGCCTTACATTCTCTGGAGTTTTCCCCAGGGGCTACAAAACCCCCAGGGCCATCGGTTTCCCCCATAGGCATACTGGAGGCCGTCGAACTCTCGTCTTGCCCAGTCACGGCTATGAGGGCCACCTTTGAATCCTCCTCCTGCCCAGTCATGACCAAGGAAACCGCCCCCTGAATCCTCGTCCAGTCTTGTTCTGGCTACGGAAACAGTCACACTTCGCCAATTCAATTCAGGGACCAGAGATGTTTAATAGCACCTTGGGTGCACAAAGATATGTAAATACATATGTTGACAACAAGTATGAAAGACCATCTAAACCCACGGAATGAGCGTTTTGATTGGACGAACATATATTGGTCCTAAGCCTTCCACAGAATATATAAATGCAGATAAATACATTTAGACCAGTGGTTCTTAATCCTAGTCCTTGCGCATCACCACTCTGCATATTTTGCATGTCTCTATTCGTTAACGCACCAGATTCTGATAATCAGCTCGTTAGAGGAGAGCTTCGTGCAGGAACTGCATTTCTGATCTACATGGACCCTATACAGTGTCCATTGCTCCTTACTCCTTGAGTAGGGGAAATCTGTTAAAGTTTACTTCACTCTGAACATTCATTCATGGATTTGCACTGTAAATTAATGAATACAATTTGATATTTTGTATTCTTCTTTGGAAGAAAACCGAGGTTGCGAGGCTAGTTTGGTTGCATTAACAAAGGCACTCGCTCTGTGGTCACCTAGCAATGCAGGGAGGGATACTCTTAACAGCCAATCATGTAACAGTATCACGTTTGGTTACGCCATATCGTTGTCTCGTGCTGGTCTGCTGGATTCCTCTTCAAAATAAGTGCAGCAGTGAGCGAGGAAATTGTAAATAAAAGAGGAAAAGTCAGCTCACCAGTATGGCAGTTTATTGAATATTACAAGTCTGACCGTAGTCAGGCCAATGTCGTCTGCAAATTAAGAGCGTCGTCACCGCCAAGACTGGTAATACCTAAAACACAGCCGTATTCAACCAACAACATCTGCAGCTGCAGCACCGCACAAGCAACAGACCACTGTCGAGAGCTACTCTGCATCAGTGCCTTATTATAAAGAATCTAAACGGTACAAAGATATAACGGAGGCAGTGGCATTATGTTTACATTTTAATTATTTGGGTTTTCAATGGTTGTTGACATTTCTGTCTTAATAACTAAGGGGATAGTGACTAAGGATAAGTTTAAAATAAAAATGTTTAAATGTAATATATTTTTCTCCTGGTGCTTATTTTAAATGGGTCATAAAACATATCAATAATTATCGTTATCGACCGATATGAAACACTAATATCGTAATACAGTTTTCAGCCATATTGCCCAGCCCTACTTTCAACCAGCATAACAAAAAAATGTTTCTAAAGACAATCACCTATTTTAAGATTTCAGGTAAATTTCAGTTCAGCTTCAGAAAGTTGCATAATTCCAGTTTTCACAATGCACAATGCATTACAGACATACAAGCCAGAAAATGATACATTACTTGGTCATGCATTCTCCTAATATAATGTGTCCTTGACCACCTTATTTAGACAAGTGACCTATCATTTTATCTCTAGTCTTCTACCCCCTGGTAAAAAAAGGCCTTGGTAATGTCAAAAAACCTGCACTTGATGACCGTATGAATAAATGGCACATTTACTAATGTCCACCACTGAGACAGAGAGCGCAATCAGGCATAATTGTGTTTCCGCAAAACACATCAGTGCCCAAAGTCATTTGCTCTTATGTGTTTGAGTGTTTGACAGGTGCACAAAAATCAAGAAGAGGTCGACATTAAAGCAGAAAGCAAAGTTATGAGATCTTTAAATAACATTATAAACATTGCAGTTTGTGGAATGCCAGCTATATTTACTTTCCCGTAAGCTTGAAATCTATAAGGAAATCAAAAACCATAGAATAAATAATGAAAATTAAATCCAGTTTTAAAAAATACATAAATGTTTCCTTTGTATACATTAAAATAGATTTTTATTTCTAGATTATGGTTTAGTAAAGAACTCACATCTCATTAAATGGTCGAGCAAAGCACAGTGACAGACAGTGTCATTACAAGTCAGCCAGGAACCTGTGAAGATTCTAATTAAACAATCCCTAAGGTCACACTACAATAGATAGCCTTGTGACAGCACTGTAGACAACCACATACATACACACACATTGGGCTTTCATGTGCTAATGCAACTTAAACATTTTTTTTTTTCTTCTATCCCCCTAAATCTACCCCTTACAGTAAACTACTGGCATTGTTAGATTTTCAACAACAACAACAAAAAAAAAAAAACATCAAAATATGATTTATAAGATTGTTTCCTCATGAGGACAAAAAGGATTTTGGATATTGCCATCTTTGTAGGGATATTTGGTCCCCATAAGATATAGCTGAACCACACACACACACAACCGTACTAAGCTATCTACATGGGGACATTCAATACAGTTAAATTGATAATTATTACAATACCGTAACCTAACCCTAAACCATACCCTACTGCTTTTTCATTTTTTAAAATGAAAGGAAAATACAATATAAAAATGACTAGCTGTATGAAAGTACGCAGGATCTGGTGTGAGTCCAGAAGTACAAAACTAGCATATCTGTGAGATACATGTCGTGGCAGATGTCCACCCCAGAACGTGTTGTAAATGAGCCATGAACGAACAGGGAGATAGGGGATGGAGGTGGGAGGATGTGGATGTGCCATCTCTCAGACAGCTAGACCTACTCTGTCCCCAGTAACATCTGGTAACCCATCATGCTCCACTCCCTGCCTTCAGATGACCCAAACCTCAAACTCACAAGGCATTTCAATTCCAAATTCCACCCTTTATCTTGCCCGGTTGACTAACTGTATAATACCGTTTAATTGTATAATAATTAAACTTTTTCACCTACTTTCCATCATTATAAACTACAAATTGAAACTATTATGTAAGCTACACAGTACATACAGTTTATTAATTGGATTACATCACACACCATCTTCATATAGAATAACCTCAATGGGTCCTGGACCTTCATGATACAGAAAGCAGTGACTCATTCCTTTGGATGGAAGCCAAGACAGATCCATTGCTTTGCAACTAATACAACAGGAAGAGGTTTTTGACAAATGCCTGTGTCCCATTACATCCCAGAAGACCAGCGTCTAAGTCATGGAGACCAGCACTCAGAAGAATGTGGAACTCAATGTCTTCATCTTGTACCGTTACACAGCACTGCATGAGAAGGCACAGCACAAACACAAGTAGGTCACACTATAGAAGAGCTGCAAAGTTCATAGAACGATGTTCAATCAAATGAACTTATTGTACAGTGCCTTATACGTTTTGACATTACTGTTGTGTGAACATTGCACACAGTTCAGAAGTGAAAGTGAGCTGTCAGTCAGGCAATCCAAAGGTGTTACAAAAATAATAATTCTTATTTTAACTGAAATGGAATTCATTGTGTGTGTTCATTTCGTGGTTCTGTTTGACAGAAATATAACCTGTTTAGGTTTTTTTTTTTTTTTGGTACTAAATAAAATAATGGAATTAATGAATTAATACAATTAATTATGTAATTAGTTATATTTTGTTTTAAAGCATGAATTAATTAATTTACTCTTGTATGTGTGTGGATTAAATTACTTTAATTTGCCATTTATTAAACTCTTATTACTTTTTCTCAGAAGCAGACTGCTAAATGTGGCCAATTTAAATCACTTTCTAACTCAGTCACTAAAAATTAGCCAGTTAATAAATCTAGAGATATACTGATATTAAACCTTTCAACAAACAATTAAAACAACAAGGGAAAAACACTAAAAACTAAAATGTTAAACATTTTTATGCATCACAATTTTGCGTAATATTATATTTAGCGGCTTTTAAATTATTAGGGTTATTAAATATTACGTTTACAAGGATATTAGATGAACTCTGCAGTATTGTTATATTGTGTATCTGCATTTGAATGAAAGATATAAAAAGAAAAATCTAGTTGACACAAACTGAAATAATCTTGACAAGGGTTTCGTATTTTCAAAACACATTTGACTTTTCACTCGTTTCTCACACTGTGGATATCTTCATTGGTAGAACATCAACATTCCCCATAGCTGCGCGCACACACGTACACACAACTGCAGCAGGGTTAACAAAGACATCTGTGACTCACCAATCGTGTGAACTGAGGGAGACACGTGCAGCCAGCTGAGGTTGAGAAGTGTGGGAAGGAAATCAAAAGAGGCCCTTCAAGAGGCCCACCGGCCAGTGGCAAGTGCACAAGCCTGCTGAATTATGAATTAGCTGCTGATATCCTGTGACTGAGGCAGGGAGTAAGCACTTCCTTTCAGGGCCAGAGAGGAGCTTGAATACTCGTGCATTATTCATGGCCCAAATGCGCCTGCTATAAGGACTCGATATTTGGAGTCAAGTGTAAGATTATCTTTCCACTGAATGAAAATATTGCAGCCTTTTGTAACATTAGAATTGAGCAATTGGCAATACAGAAGGACTCTGTACGGCAGGACATAGCAGACCCTTGGACACATACAGTATTTGTGTAGAGTCTGTGCTTTATTTCTCTCTGGGAATTCCTGTTTGACTGCAGGGATTGGCAAGTGTGGTTTTTACAGGTTAGGTCTGGGGTTTACATTAGCCCTACTGTAGAGAAATGTGTCTAAAGTTAACTCTCAGATGTCAAATTTGTAGGGGTCAAATTGCATGTTTGCTTTCTTAATACTTCCATGAATGTGGAAAACTACTCCCGGCACCTGTCTACTTAAGCTAAATAAATTCTCTCCACAAGGTTACTATACCTTTACTCATTTTGAAACAGTTGTCAGTTTACACATGCAGAAAAGAAGCCTGGGCCTCCCACAAGACTCACTTCAGTTAGAAGCCAAGTCGGCCCCAAGAAAACACAAAACCACATCTCCCCATCGCTTGCTTGATAACCACTAATCCATGTGTTTCATACATTAGAAGCTTTTGCTTCAGTTTGTTCTGCTCCTTCAACTGCCAAGACCGCTTTTATTTTTCTCGCCGCATCCCATTGCTTTGAAATACAGGATAATATACTGAAGTCCAGGGATTTCTCTAATTGGGCTTAATTGGGCTTGTGTGACTTGTGTGGAGCTGAAGACAGTATTCCTTTCAAATGTAGCCACATTGTTGGCTGCGTCTGAAACCTGGACATTGCTGCCCAGTCAGTCACTTAATAATGATGTTTTTCTATGAAGGTGCCTATGATATCAACCATTTCACTATAACATCATGTATATATAAAACAAATCCAAACCAACACAAGAGACCAATTAAATGTTTAGAGACTTAAAGGCAAAATATGCAAGATCTTTAGAATAAATTATCCAAAAAACAGTTGCACGGTGTTACATATGTCACTTATGTTGTTCCAAAAGTTTCCAAGGATTTGTAAAAAATTGGATAGCATGCACATGAACATAATTACATTGTTTACGATTAGGGGAAAGTGTGCGTATATGCATTATGTACTCTAAAATGGCGGAAAAACAAATTAAGACATCCGAGAGCTTTTTGACCCTCCATAGACAGCAATGTAACTAAGGCCCAGAAAGGTAGTCCTTGTGACATCAGTGGTTCAACCATCATTTTATTAAGCTACAATAATACTTTTTGTGTGCAAAGAAAACAATGGAGAAAACAATGTAGTCTATAGAAGGTCAGAAAGCTCCCAGATTTCATCAAAAATCTCTTAATGTGTGTTGATGAATGAAGGTCTTATAGCTTCGGAATGACATGAGGGTGAGTAATTAATTACAGAATTTTCATTACAGGGTGAACTACTTTATCCCTTTTAGCTCAATGTGGGTCAGAAAGGCTATACTTCAAGTTAATACAAAATAGCACACAGACTATTGAAATGCAAGCCTAAATTAAATAAATAAATATGTAAAATAATCTCTTCACACAGCCATTAAAATTTGTTATGGATATCTGTCATTTAATGCAAACGCTTTCAGTCAAATATTTCTGAAGGCAACTGAACCATATGTTCGCCAGTCATGTTGCAGTTTGTTTGCGCCTCAGATATCAGTTAGTTGTCTATGACAACACACGCAGAAAATGGTTACCAAAAGACATTACGTTCGCTGAAACGTTGGAATTCAGAAAAGCAGTTAAAAATGAGGCTCCTTCTCTGACCACAATGACTAACCATGGGTGGCCACTGAATTGGTTGTCTGACTCAATACAACCTACATCTTTAATATCACTGCAAAGCCTGGAGACATCAAACCTCTACTTACAGCACAATTATGAGGGCTCATGCTACATGATTAGGACTGATTTTTATTTTCTTAAGTAGAACAATGGCTTACTGTTCAACATTTAAACAGAATCACTATAGTGGGCTATAGTCCCTGGCCCTTCACACAGAAATAAAAATGGGGCTATATAAATATTGTTATTATAAAGAGAGTGTCAGGTTAAAGTCCACCACACACAATCCCCTTATTCAGCCTGAACCTATCAGTTTTATTTCATTACAGGGTGTTGTTATTGCGTGGTGAGGATCACTGCAGACTTATGCTTTGACTCTTATGGCTAGGCATGATTACACTGGATAACTTACCACCAAGATAATGAATGTGAATATGTCAAAGTGGTTATTTGGCATTTAGCAGAGCTTTTTATCCAAAGCCAGTGGTTAGTATCATTTTGTCAGCTTTTATTAAATTTCTCATAATTTCAACCAGAATCCAGTGGTTACTGGTTTGTTTCATTTGTATCTCAGCACTGTTATATAATTGTGGTTATCATGGATGTTATTGATTTTCAGAAATGGAGTACAAAGTACTTCATTACATCAAAATATGCAAGATAGCATGTGATTGGTTGAAGTATTTTTTAAGGACACATTTAAGCAGTACACTCTGAATTTTTCAAACCTTAATGAAATTTTCTTTTTGAGTCAAATTTTGAGTTTTGAATGCTGTTGCATTGACATAAGTGATAGTACACGTGGGTTGTGTATAACTTCTAGTCCAATTTAACTCTTAGACCTTCAAATTGCTCAGTAATCCCTCTGCACAGTAAATGGTAGCATAATCTCATTCTATGGTTCATGTCCAATTATTAAAAATTAAGATGAACTTTGTCATAGAATGCAGTAATTATAGTCCGATGCCTGCAAATGCACCACAATGACCCCTTAAATAATAGCCTTAGACATGCAGTAACCTTTGAGAAGAGAATATCTGGGTAAAATTCCTCACCATAACAGAGAGACCGGAAGATGTTATTGTAGGGCCATGGAACACCCAGAGGCTCTTGGGAAAATGAGAACAGCAGAAAAAAGCAGATTACTATTAAAAGCAGAACAATAATGCTGCATGACGAATGGATCGTTTTTATTTATTTTTTTCCTTTTGTATTTAAAATATTCACAAACTTGCTTACCATGTAATGAATGATTTGATATTCCGGTTCCCAAATATGTGTAAATGTTGATTAAACACCTATATAAATGATAGTGATCATGATCTGTAACATTGAGCACAATTTTTGGCACCCCTATGAGTAAAATATCTCTGAAGTATATTCCCATTCATGTTCACAATTTTGAGCATTCCAGGGTGATTATGGACATGAAATTATCCAGTCATGGTTTCTTGTTTCACAGAAATATAAATAGGAGGGAAAACAAAGACCAAATTCCCTTAATCATCAACGCAATGAGAAAAACCAAAGAATATATTTATGATGTGCAGCAAAAGATAATTGAGCTTCACCAGTTAGTGAAGTGGCTTTAAGAAAAGAGCTAGAGCAGTGAAAATTGCCATTTCCACAATCAGGGAAATAATTAAGAATGTCCAATCAACATAAAATGTTAGGAAACTGCCTGGAAGAGGACGTGTGTCATCCTAATACATGGCAAGCCACTTCATTGCCTTCTAAGCCATGTCGACCCACAGCTCACATCGCTGAAAAGGCATATATTTTAGCGGGACACGCAGCATCTGTCCTCCATACGATGGCAATCCTGCAGGTGATTGAGGAGATCCCTGGATGAAGAAGGCCCAGAAGCAGGGTCACTCCGAAAATTGCGGACAGCGGCTGATCTAGCCCCCTAAGCCACCCTCAAACAGTAAAACTGATTTGGAGTCTCTTCGGCAAAGCAGAGATTAACCTCTTTGCATTGGAAGAGAATGCACACTGTCCAATGTACTTCTCACTGACAGCTGCCCCTGAAAGGGGACGCGCTATTGAGCCATTGGCCAACGGGTCGAAAATATGCATTTCCCCCAGTAAAAATAATGCCACTGGTTCTGCAAAAAATCTGAGAGTAGAGGGAAACTGTGACACTTATAGCGTCAAAATGGCCCAATCAACCATGGTTTCCGGGGTTGGTAAACCTGTCGTGAACTCCTTCATGGCAGATTCTACTGAGAAGGGATTTATTATCCCAGGCGAGGGGCACCTTATTGCACCCAGGCTGGAATTATAGGATCTGCATGTATGCCAAGTCAGTATGGAGTGAATCAGTTATCCATCTCACAGCGTGTTTTACACATGTTAACGGAGGATAGAGCTCCCTCAACGAGGCACCTGTTTGAAATGGAGAGTGTTTGCGAACGGGTGCATTAGTAGGCACGAAGACCAGTAAGCTGTGATAGCCCCACTTTTCTGACCTTCTTAGAAGACCGCCTAGATGCTGGAAGTTCTCCTTCTACACTTAAAGTTTATGTGGCCGCTATCACTGCCTCTCACAACATACTGGATTGTCGCACAATGGGTAAGCACCCCTAATATCGTGCTTTCTTCGTGGGGCTAGGCAGCTGAACCCTTTCAGCCCTCGCCAAATGCCAGTATGGGACTTATCATTAGTGCTTAGAACCCACCGTTCAAATCGATGTCTAGCGACATCAAAGTGCTCTCATGTAAGACAGCATTGCTACTTGCGCTTGCATGTGGAAAACGGGTAGATGATTTGCATGTAACAGTGAATTACGCGTGTATGCAATTTGGCCCAAACGATTGTATGGTCAGACTCATGCCCAAACTTGGCTACACGCCTAAAATGCTCTGAACACCATTTAGAGCCCAGGTTATCACTATACAAGCATTCTGCCCTACCAAACTAAACACAGATTCAGTGTCACGAAAGAACGCCCTGTGCCCCGTTCATGCGCTAGGTGCTTATGTGAACAGAACTAGTCACTTTCGAACTTCAGAGCAGCTTTTTGTCTGTTTCTCGGGAGCCACAAAGGGTGGCCCACTATCGAAACAGAGACAGTCTCACTGGATTGTGGATGCTGTGTGCCTAGATTGCCTGATAGGTTTACCTGCCCCCCTCCACTAGGAGCATCCTCATGTGCCTGGGCTAAAGGCATGTCTATTCAAGACATTTGCTTCATGGTGGGCTGGTCATATCACAATACTTAATACATGAGGAGAAGGTTGAGCAGTCATTGGATGTTCGAGTCACCTAGAGACATGCCCCAGCCTGGCGTTTGCTTTAACACATGGTTTCGACTAGGTCTTCTGGCGAGACAGTTTGGCATTATGTTTGTTCTGTTATGTCCATGACTTAATTACCAAGTGATAAAATTAAATGAATGAAATAGTATCCCCCTTCTATATAGCGGCTAAGCCAGCCAATCAGGCGAATGCTCAGACCAACTGGCTATTGCGAAGCAATAGAGTGATTCAATAGGCTTCAGCATTTCTAGGAAAATGGTTTCCCCATACGTAATGTCTCGTTCCCTCCTCTCAGGGAACTGAGGTTACATGAGTAACCAGAGACGTTATGCAACGTCACCGAAAACCCATATGTGGGACCGTACTCGCTGGAGCACAGAAAGAAAAATCCCATATGTGGGACTGTACTGCTCAACGGGTTAAAGTAAGTAAGCAAGTAAGTAAATAAATAAACTGGGAAAAGAAATCAAAGATTACAAATTTAAATAATTTTATTACATTGATTTAGATTGTGTTTCATTTAAGACATTTGATTTGCCAAGAAGCAGAAAGCAGAACCCGAGAAAGATTAGTTGGACTGGTTACCAAAGTCTAAATTATCAAACTTAAATACTACAATTAGTTAAAATAGTTCAGATTTGGTTGGAAGGTCAAGGAATCTAGAAGTCAGCAGAGGGTTGCCCCTAAAAATAACTCCAGCTGGAACTATCCTGAAGGTTTTATAATTCATAATGAATCCAAAAGCCTTTCACTTGAACACAGTTTATCCATTTACATTTAAAACCATGGAGCTGGACTTGTCATCCCTCACATTAAGAATGGACCCGTGTCAAATGAATCCTCAGAATCAGTGCTTTTCACTTTATGGTTTGCTTTTCACAGTGGCTCCTCAATGATTTAACTGGGTGTCTTGTAGCTGGGATGGTGAAGGGAAAGTCACTGCTCATGATATCAAAAATTTGATAAGTAGTACTTTTACCATACTTAATTTAAAGGGATAAAAAAATAATAAAATACACTGAAATATATAAATTGGAAAAATAAAATAAGGACAAGAAATGTGCGTGTAAATGCAAACATGACATTTATGGCAGAGAAATGTGTGTGATATCTCTTGAGGGATATAAATAAAAAAATACCCCTGCAAACTCATCGAAAGAATGAATCATAACCAGAGTAATTTTATTAAATATGCACTAAATGTTAGCCCGATATTAGATCTGTCTGACAAATTAACCACAAAACAGCATTTATTGTTTGAATTTTAGAAACTGACATACCACTGGTTTCACAGACAATCAGAGCTGTTTCTGAATGAAACATGCACTGACTGATTTTAAAACATGTCAGAGACTTTGTCTTGTCTTAAAGACGCACTTTTTTTTTATTACTTAAAGGAACACTTTTTTTGGAAATAGACTCGTTCTCCAAATCTTACCAAGTTGAGTTTTACAGTTTTGGAATCTATTCAGCCGATCTCCGGGTTTAATAGTCCTTTTAGCATAGCTTAGCTCTGATCATTGAATCCAATTAGACCAGTTGCATCACATTCAAAAATTACCAAAGAGTTTCAATATTTTTCTTATTTAGAACTTTCTTCTGTAGTTATATTCTGTTCTAAGATGCTGGAAAATAAAAAGTTGTGATGTTCTAGGCCGATATGATTTGGAATGATTAGGGAATAAGCCTTCCAAAAAAAAAAAAAGTGGAGTGTTCCTTTAAATGTTCTTATTGAACTATGGCCTAATCCTGGCTTAGCCCTGTCTATGAAACCGGGACATAGAACTTAAAAAAAGTAATAATAATTTGAAAGCTAAGGCCTTGTTTCATACCAGAAGTATTTTCTGTCTGCATTGTCAATTTCCTCTTTGCTTTGCAATGTATTTTTTACTACACCATGGTGTGCAGTGTGAGAGCACCATGGCTTGCTGGACATAGCAACAGTAACTAAAGAGTGTTTTTGCAAAGAGTCTGTTGTACATTTTTATTGCTGAGATGTAATTGAAATGTAATCTTGACAGACTTTTCAGGATTAATAGAAGTACACAACCTGATTTCACAGAATTGCGTGAAATAACCACAAACTCTTAATGCATAATTCCGTGTTAGTATCACTTATTGACCGAAAATTGCGTGATACTACCACGTAAAAGATTACAATGTAATTCAGTGACAGGCATCAGCCGTGATCCACGCACGGATTACTGGATTCATT
>JAUMHP010000046.1:13270775-13283721 GCA_032361065.1 Enteromius trimaculatus
AAATACACATGCATGTATATATTTTTATATTAAACATAATTGTATATAAAAAATTATATGAATATAAACTTTTATTTTGGACACAGTTAATCAAAATTAGTCATTTGACAGCACTGCTTTTATTATCTTTTTTGCAATTTAATAAAAAGAAAAAATATTCAGAAACCGAACAATGAATTTGTGCTAAATCCATAAAACAGACCTCTCTTCATGTTCATCTCTTCCTCTTTTATGCTTTTGTGAACATCCCAGTCCCTTTTAAACTGTCCTTACACTGGAAGAACAGACATAATACAACATTAAAATACATATATCATTCCCATGACCACTTATTTCAACATTTATGACTTTTGAGATTGTCTCCTTGATGGCTTTTTGTCCCGCTGAGTCATTGATGTGTAGAGATCACACTGGCATGCTTGCACGAACAGGAATGAGCTCCCTACAGAGAGTTCATGGTCACGGGCCTTTATCCACTTTTCTTTTCTTTTTTCCTTTGCAGGGAAAACGTTTTGGCTTCTCTGTCCGCTCTGTATTTTACTCATTGTAAGGCAGCTAAAGAGAAATAAGCTGCTCAGATTCATCATGCCAAATATGTATCAAATATGTATCTGTGTCAAGTCATCTTGTGATTTACCGTAACATGAACAGAGTTCAGTTTTAGTTTAAAACCGGGATGAGAGACAAATGTACCAAATGAAACTTTGATTAAGGAAAATTAAACCATTAGCATATAGAAATGGCCACTGACAACAATAGCGTTGCTACCTTCTGTATAACTGTCAATAAAATAGGGCAAGAGGGGGACTACTTCCCAGCAAAGTCTTTGTTCTATCAAAAACAAAGGGGAAAAATGTGCAGTGCAATGCAATACATTTTACAAGAATAAGACATAAGCTGTATACGTGCAAGTGCCTGATTAAACAGGTGGCCTAAAACTTTTCATGTATCATTGCATTAGCATTGCTAATTATGATTGGCTTAAGATGACAGTTCTTGTTCTAGCTGTCAGTGAAAAGTGTGTCAGTGTTTTTGAAATAGTTTTAGTCATCTCTCAGAATGTGACATGCCCATCAGGATTTGAGTTTTAGATGGTCCTCAAGTTGAATGAACGCAAACAAAGCGACAAGGAATTAGTTGATGCTAGGCAGCTCTCCAGCTAAGGTTTATGTTCCTCTTAATGCTGTCTTTAACAGATACGATTACACGAGTATGTCTCACATGTGTTTGTCTAACTCCACATTTGGCTGAATGCATTTATCCATCTTGACAAGCACATAATGTGGGCACGGCTCGCACATATGACGAATAAGCGAGAAGACAGAGAAAAGCAGAACTTCTGGAAGTTGAGACAACACTTTCAGCTGTTTTTCTTCGCTCTCTCGCTGACAATGTACCCACCCCCCAAAGACACTGAAAGATTGTGGTAATCCTTTCAAAATTACATTAGCAACAGCCTTCATCTCTCCCCCTCTCTTTGAGTAGGTGGCATGAATATGAGCCAAATAACTGAAGACAGTGTGGGGCTGAGAACACATCGGTGAAGACACAGCATTCGGGATGTAATTTAAATATGCTTATACATGAAACATACAGAATGGATGCACCTCAATGGCTTGCTGGTTTGTCTGTGGTCATTTCAGTATTTCACATAAATAATTAAATCGGCCTAGGGTCCTTTTGTCCATATTAATTGAATAATTATAAGAATATTTAATCTTAAAGAATAATTTAACAAAGAAACAGTATATAGAAGGCAGGTGATTGAGGAATAAAATTTTAAAATATATAATATTAATGTTTGTATATTAAACAGGGTGAGAAGATATTTTAGTTTTCATTGCAATACAAATGAATAAATTGTTTTAACAATACGTACTATTCTGAGTTATAGTTAACTTTGAGGGTCAATTTTCAATATATAATTTTCTATAGAGCTCCTTGAAATCCTCATGCAAGTTTGAAAGCCTGCTACACACCACCTTTTACTTTGTATATTCATATTGTCATATTTAGTGTATTTTTATGGCATTACAGTTCATTTGTTTCTTAACAATATAGTGAAAAGGATTTCCTGATACCACATCAAACCTGTATCCATCATTGTCTTATTTTCTATCAAACAGGGTAAATGATACAAGCAATTCCTGAGGCTGCACAACAATCTGCTGAAGCACAATTATTCATCCATCCCCTCTCGATTTTTCCCAACAATTAAAAAGCTACGTGGAGAAAAGCGAAGGGCTCCCTGTGAGGCACAGTGGGAGGTGTGCTTAGTGCTGTGGCACGCATGTATGGAAAGCTGGATATGGGTCTCAGTCGCCAACTGCGGCAGTTTGGGAGTGTTAACGAGATCTGACTGTCCTCTCAGTGGGCCTGCTCTGTAACAATACATTACCAGAAACATCTCAGTTGGGATGCCTAATATTTTTGTGGAAACCTTGATACATTTTTTATTTGAGCTTAGCCACGGTCATAAATCATTCACACAAAAATTTAGTATAAGTTTAAAAAGTCTATCTTGCATTATGGGTTGGAAACCAATGGCTTGCAGATAGATGATCGCTGGCACGCAACCAATAAGAAAAAAGCATATTGATCCAAAAACAATCGTCAAAATAATATAATTGGCCAATCATATTAAAGCAGGCAATAACATGGAAATGTTCAAAGAATCCTTTAATTAGTCAAGTATTTAACGCTAGAAATGGTAAATGACTGATATCTATCCAGTGATGCATTTTTGACCTTTATGACCATTTTAAAAAGGAAAGGATTCTTCAGATTAACTTAAAGCAGTGTTTGTGACCGTTTAACGCTCCAAAAAAAGGCCCCTAGTGGCAAAGAATGAATTTGCATTTTCATTTAGACCAACATTAAAAGACAAAAATGAAAAGTGGTCAGGCAATATGCTAATACTTCATGTTGACTTCAACATGGGCTTGGAACTCGTTTTGAAAACTTGTTTCAATTATTTAAATTCGACTCTTTAACTTGACAATAACTTTATACACAATGAACTTTCAGATTTAAAACTTCGCAGGATGTTTTCATTAACGTGGCTGTGTTACAGTTTTCGAAAATCCATAATAGGGACACTTTATAAAACAGTGATTAAACTGAACAGTTTTGATGCCTTTGGCCTTGTCACACACACAGTTGTGTTCAGTAGGATTACACTGTAAATCTGTTATACACTAATCATGCGATTTAAGTTATAGACATTAACGTAGAAATGTTATGAAACATTTCTTGAAATTTCAAAATCTTTCACAATGCTCAAAAGTATTTTGACTTCAGAGAACGTGCTCTTGAAATTCACATCCCCATCTCCCCTCAGAACTTGGAGATGTTGGTGCTAGACGGTTTCTAACGCGTACCAGAGAAGGCACTCACTGCAGAAAGGGAAAGTACAGTGAATCGCTGCTGTTGCCAACTGGAGTGTCTAAAAATATTCCTTCTAAGCCATCTGACTCCCACTAGAAGCAAAAGTTCATGTCAAAATAAGCAACACACAAAGTATTACGTGGGATAGATAGCCTCTCCCCAGCAATGAGTCTGAAAAATTACAGAGACAGAGAAGCAGCAAAGTGCTTATGTCTGGCCCTCTAAATGGAAGGACTGAGAGAGTGCACTGCTCAGCTGCGCAAAAAACGCTGCCAAGATGTACCGTGGACTTTTAGCGAGCCTTTTTACTTGCGCCGCAGAGAGAAAGAGAGAAAGTCAAAGAAAACGTGTTGTGCAGTAAGATGTAGCGACTTCATTTTCAAACGCTCTTTCCTCTCATCTCTATTTATAAACCGCCTGCTATAACATGCTGGACCCAAAACGATTAAAAAAAAAAGTTCATTCATGTGTTTAAGAAAAGACATCTGTGGTATTAAATTCTGCAATTTCACGCCTTTCTGTCCATTGTTATCCAATCTGCCTTTCCAAAAGTCGACATTTACCATTTAAAGAAGTGGCCTATGTAAAATAAATGACGGCAGTCACTCACTTGGTCTGCCAAGTGCTCTTTAAATCATTTTACAGAAACAGAAAATCTGTAAATCTATCACTTAGACGTTGGAATAAAAACTTTTAGGATATAGCTTAAACATATCATGAGCCAAGCCTAACAAAACATAATTTCCTTAAGTTGACAAAAATGATGATCTGTGCAGATACAGACAAGACTTTCTTATCCTAGCAACAGTTCAGCCTCTTGTTCTACTGAGACTGACTTTACCCTCAGAAAGCCTAATAATCAACATAATAATAGTATTTTCAAAACTAACCGCAATTATATATATATATAAAAATAAAAAAAACAGTGACAGTGACAGTAAAGACATTTATAAAAGTTTTCTATTTCAAAAGCACTGTTTTTCAAAGTGACACAATAATCTTTTCTGGAGAATCAAATCAGTGGATTAGAATGACTTCTAAGGAGTAATGGCTGCTTGCAATTTAGATTTGCCATCACACAGTCACAAATAAAATATATATACAAATATTTTTAAAATAGAAAATTGTTATTTTATATATTTGTAAACAATATTACTACTTATGATCACAGGAAATAAGAGACTTCAATAACATTTTACAATAAGGTTCAGTTTTTTCTGTATTAATTCACTAAATTAACCAAATGTAAACAATGAAAAATACTTCTACATCATTTATTAATCTTAGTTAATGTTAATTAAACATTTACTAATACATTATTAAAAGTCAAAAGTATCTATTAATGTTATTTAATGGAGCTGAGCTCACATGAATGAACAATTGTATTTTTGTTAATTAACATATATATAACAAATATGCATAAAAATTAAACAAGGTATCGCTCATTATTAGTTAAAGCAAACAAAACCTTATTGTAAATTGACAAAAGAGACTCATTTGATTTAAAAAATTCAATTAATGTAGCTAAAAGTTAAATAAATATTTTTACACATACATACTACTCATGCATGTTTAATAAAATTACAAAATGTTAATTGCTCCTTAATGGACTTGAAATTACTAATTATATTGCATCAAAGTAAGGCTCCTTGCCTTGTTAAATATGCATATTGTTTTGTGAAATCAGCAGTGTTGTTGTACATTCTTTTACTGAATGATCAACCCTTAGACACGGATGTATGATCAGTCTGAATTGTCAAGTCAGGTGTAAAGTCTGTGTTAAGTGAGGTGATACACAGGATTTGCTTTGAGCGTGACCAGAAGACAGTGAGAGAGTGTGTGGCCCTTAAATCCACTTCCCCACACGGAGATAATTAGACACCTTATCAGCATAAGACACCAGAAGCCCCCCACTGGAGTGACAGGTCAGGGAGTCCAAGCAGCTGGGAATTGGGGGAAGATAAGATGAGAAAACGAGCGAGAGACAGAGCGAGAGAGAGAGAGAGAGAGAGGGAGGGAAGAAGCCTTGTAAGCCCTGTAAGACTGAGGCAGTTTCTCTGGCCTATCAGGTCCACCAGGACCCCTCAGCCCTCATTAGCATAAATTCAAATGACAAATGTGGCCGACGCTGGCAGAGACTAATTAATTCACAAAGGGGGGAAATCGCTGGCATTAAACATCAAATCCTCTACTGCCAGAGGACTGAACAAGTGTTAAAGCTCTAGAGCAAGACTTTGCTTCTCCTTTTTTTGTTCCGTTTTTTTTCCCATAATACATTTCAGCGTGGTTTTCTGAGAAGGAGAGACTGAGGGAAAAAAATAAGAGAGAATGAGAGACGGTAAAAGCCAAAGTCTATATATGCTGCTAGGGATCTCGAGAGCTGACATGACTGTTGGTATGTACGTTGTGGCGCTCATGTGCTGTCATATAGCTGATAAATGTAGTGTGATGACTGAACTGTGCTCAAAACGCACATGACATCTGCACACAATCTTCGCTTTCTTACCCCATCCTTCTGTGCATTTATCTACAGCATATGCGATCCCATACCCTCACAGTGAAAGGATAAGGGCACCCCCTTGTGTTTACCATGCTGAGTACATACATACAATAAAAAATGAATACACTGTAATGCCAGGATATTTTTGTTATAGTTCACATTTTTTAATATTTTGAGTATTAAATGATGCCTGGCATATATGTGGTATGCTCATGTAAAGCAAGCATGAATTTTAAATATTTACATAAAATTTTTTTTATTTTTTTTAGGGATTATCTGACATATATAATGCATACTATTATAAGATGCCTAACATTTTAAGGAAATTCAGTCAAATTATAAAATTTCAAGTATTTTTAAAAATACAAAAAAAAAATTACCTTAATTATTTTTTTTAATTATACATATATATATATATATATATATATATAGAAATTATTTCTTGATCGTAGCATTAAAAATCCTTTATTAAAATATTAAAACACCAACTCGTACAGTTTTATTATATTACTAATTAATTATACTGATTCATTTTATGAATTACATTATCTTTATTGTTTTAAATGTTAGAACCTCTCTTGATCTATACACACATACACACTGAACTGTATTTTAGCAAAATTACATGGGGTTTTCATGGGGAATGTGTCTTTTTTATGATTTTTTAATGCTAAATTAAAAGTATATTTTGAATTTAAGTAGTTTTCATGCAAGTTGTGTACGTCTACAAAACACCTTTTGTGTATCTACAAAACAGATGTAAATGAATACAAACTGTATTAATCTTTTTTAATGCTTTTTGTTTTAGTGCTTGTAATGAGCGTAACTGACAGCAACATCTGGATCAGATCAAATCCAGGTGTTCATGGAAAGACAGCGATTAGCTTGTGCTCACACTCCTGTTGTGCATTTGAGCGCGAGACCTAGCATAGACGTATAGAAACTAAACCAGGTGCACTACTTATTCTAAGTCTCATAAAATTCCCCATAATTTCCTAACTGCTGCACAAGTGCTCGCAGTACTTTGAAGTCATTCCATGAAAAGAATTATAACATACCCATTCCATGCTATTATGCAGGTTTACCACAATAACATATCGTAATTTGGTAATAAATACTGCAGTATGTATAACACGAACACTGAATGACAATCCTGGGTGCTAAAGAACGGCAGTGAACCACTAATATGCCAGAATAACACCTGCAAAATATATTGTCCTGAGCGAGGAAGGACAACTGTGGTGGACAGTTAAGCCAATTTAAAAGCCTTCTCCATAAATGACTTCTAAAGGAAGCTTTGAAACAGCACCACAACTATTATGGTCCCAAACCTTTTTATTTTCATTTGAAACCATTACAGTTTCCACATCCAGTATATGTTACACCCGGAGTTTAACGGTCATAGAATACGCTTTTTTCAGGCCCATCTTTTAGTTTTTATGATATTCCATAGTCTAATTGGCACATATATAGATCTTGCCATGAATTTTGTCTGCTTGCTTCCATGGCAATACTCAGTAGTCTGGCTGGCAAGCTATTGTATAGCGCATCATCTGTTGTTAAGGTCAATTTGCAAATCACTTTTTATGCTTATGGAAAAGTATATAATATAAATAAATCAATGCAAGAAATTTACTTTAGTGCGCTTTTTAAAATCATTTTATTTCAAATACTAAAAATGATTCTTTAGCACTTTTTAAAGGAATAGTTCACCTAAATTTACAATTCTGACATCATTTACTCACCCTGGAGTAGTTCTAAATCTGTATTAATTTCTTTGTTCTGCCGAACATATTTTAAAGAAAGTTTGCTACCAAGCTGTCTTGGGTCACCATTGACTTCCACAGTATGTTTTGTCCTACTATGGAAGTCAATGGTGACCCAAAACAGTCTGGTTACAAAAAGATTTTTCACTACTGGGTGAACTATTCCTTTAAGATAAACTTAAACTCAACTTAGTGTACTCTGTATTTAAAAACAATGTATTTAGTCACCACTTGTAGTGCACTTTAGTGTACTAGTGTGTGTGTACTTTTCCCCCCATCAATTTCTTCATCAGTGGTTGTCAATTGGTGAGTGACTACAAAAAAAAAAAAATGTATCCAATTAAATAGTAGATTTTTTTTTTGCATTGTTAGATTTCCACTTATGCCCAATGCAAAAACGTGTGTCCTGCTAAAACCAGCTGGTAACAGAGCTACAGAAAGCATAATGCTATTTTTCTTTTTCTAACAGATTCTATAATAAATAGCAATAATGATGATGCAAACAAAAAAGAAAGAAGAAAACCAAGCAAAAAAAAGGTACCTCTGTAAATTCTCTTTGTCGTCCCTACAGACTGTAACCCCATGTGCCTCCTCACCCCGATCCCTCAAGGTTTTTTATTGTGGCGCATTCCCCCGCCCTTTGTGTTGAAGATAAGCCCTTGGCTGTCTGAGTGGCAGGGCAGCGAAAGAGAGCAGGAAGAAATGGTTTCATGGCTGAACTGACGGCTTGAATTAACGTGTCTGAAATGTGCATCATCTGCTAACACTTGGACATGGTGTTGCTGTGGCTCTGGGTAAAGCCTCGATCGCCGCCTGCTCTCGCTTTACCCATGATCCTGTAGCTGGAAGCGCCAGGCCCTGTCACATTGATGGACATCTGCCTGGGCCTTCCAGGTCTCCGTGAGCCAAAGACATGAGCCATTCTGACAGAATGTAGGTTGTCATGCGCCCATCTGGCAAAGATCTTAAACAAAGCGCCAGTCATACTGTAACATCTACCAGTGAAATTAATGGATCAGTGAAATCAGACTGCAGACATTTATAGTAGCTGCATTGATAATCTGTTTTGTTTCTCAAATATTTTAACTAATATTCATAACACAAGGGGTGTTCATTTGCTGTTTTTGCACTCTAATGGACATAGAAGTGCCATATTGCTGGGCTGAGGACAAAATTGCCTGTCAAAAAGCAAAAGGTGGAAGGGACAACTGTGTTGAACTGTGGCAGATTTAGATATAAATTAGGGATACAACAATATTATATTCTAAATTCTATATTTTGAAAACAATAAAAACACTAAAAATATTCATAAAAAATTGTAAATGCTACAAGTAAATTTAGCACCATATAATACACATGAATCATAAACATTTATTTTAGTTTTATACATAAAAAAAAAATTAACTTAAAATGAGTGCTAGATTATTGCAAAAAAAAAAAAAGGAAAAAAGAATAAATAGGAAAAACAAGCAAGAACAAGTAAACATCAGTCAATATACAGTATTAAAGGCATAGTTCACCCAAAAATAAAAATTACCCCCTGTTTTCCTCACCCCGAAGACATCCTAGGTGTATATGACTTTCTTTTTTCAGATAAACATAGTTAGAGTTTTGAAATAATTGATCTTGGCTCTTCCAAGCTTGGTAATGCTGGTGGATAGTGGCCATTATTTTTAAGCTCTGTAAATTGGATATATCCACAAGTACTGCATCGTAAAACTAAGCTATATGCTTTCAAGGGGTTATCACATGTCCTCTGAAGCAGATCAATGGGTTTTCGAAACAAAGATATTTCCAGTTTTCAAATTATTATATAAATTACTGACTTCAGTTTTTTTTTTCCACCAGAACACAGAAATCCGGCTTCTTGAAATATTCTAGAATTATTCTTGTTATAAAAACCCATGGATCTGCTTCGGTAGAAATGTGATAACCCCCAAAGGCATATTTGTTAGTTTTCTGATGAAGTACTTGCGAATATATCCGATTTTACGGAGCTTCAAAATAACGGGTACTATCCACCCACATTACCAAGCTTTGAAGAGGATACATTTTTAAAAATCTCCAACCATGTTCATCTGAAAGAAGAAAGTCATATACACCTAGGATAGCTTTGGGGTGAGTAAAATATGGGGTAATTGCAATGCAGATTTATATTCAAAGCCACCTTTATTCAGATTTACCAAGGGTGACAATATTAGTGGAGGGCACTGTATATTTAAGAAAAATGTTACGATTATATATTAAAAATATAATAAATTATATAATTATTAATACATACATGTAAATATATGTAAACTTTTTCAAAATAAATACTGTATGTGTGTCTTTATACAAAATAAATATACAGTACACACACATATATGTTATATAAACAGATACTTAATTTGCATGCGATTATTATTCACAATTAATCGTTGCTCAGGACTAATATATGTATATAAAATTTTATAATATCGATAAATGTATTTATTTATGGTAACACTGGTAATTAATGATTAACTTAACATTTTAATCATTAATAAGTGTGCTTTTGCTCAACTAATGCTTAATTGTAAACAAATTAACCATTAATTAATGCTTAACTAATGCATTATTCTGACCCCCTATTCTGAAGTGTTACCTTATTTATTTATTTAAATTTTCTTTTTGCAAAATTATATTCAAAGTATAGCTGAATATTACTCCAGCCTTCATTCTAATAGTCTGATTTTGTAAATTTTTTCCAGGACTCTTTAACGAACAGAAAGTTCAAACAAACCGCATGTTTTATAGTGGATTTTTTTTTACTTAAGTGTTTGCTGTCATTTCTCTAAAAGGATCATGTCCATTTGGCCTTTTTAAATCATAACCATCTTCCACATTCCGCACAACGAATGTTCTCAAAAGGCCCTCATCTGCCGAGGCCTTTAGCGCAGTGGCAGTGACCCGCTCATCAGCCAGCGGACCACACGTCTACACACGGGCCCCTCTTTACTGCTTCTTCCATTTGAGTAATGGAAACTGCAGCCCAATGACAGAGGAAGTGAATCTGGGCCTGTGATCCACAATAACTACCATCAGCCCCTTCCAAATACATATAAGACCAGCAATGAAAACACTCCAGCATGCAACCCTTCGATAAATGAGAGGAAATCCTGTACATGTCAAGAGCATTAGAGGAGTACTTGAGGTTTCTGTTAAATCTGGATCGCTCCGAGCCGGAGAAATGCGATGCTATTTATTAGAGATGACCAAACCCATATGGAAGCGATCATGCACAGAAGCAATTTGAAAGAAAAACGGCAGTGCTAATGAGGGTCGTCCTGATGGTTTTATGTTCTGAATCCCACTGCGCTTGCTTCGTTACTGCATAAATGCGGACTGTAATTACGATTGCTTGTACACAACAGAGTGCAATACGCTTTTGCGAAACACACAATAGACTGCGTTTCTGTTCATCACTACTCCCATTTTAGGCCTAACAAATATCAGGTGTACGCTCATGTGAAAGCACATTGTTCTTATGCAGTTGGCCAGCTGCTAACACTTACCACTTGCAAGCTTTATATCCTAGTACCATTTCCACTGTCAACTAGCGTGAGCAAAATAGCGGTTTAATCATTCAAATATTCGTATTTAGGATGAAGACAAATCATCTCCTCATCTCTGTCTGCTTTGTCTTGTTTTCTAGACACTTTTTTAACAAAGTTTCACCAAGTTAGTATTGCAGTGATGATGTAACGACATTATACAACCTGTAATCCAACGGGTCTCGTCTTTAGACCTGTCAAATTTTGCCGAAAATACCTGTGGCCGTGCTGTTAGCAAGAGATATGCCGTTATATTTACCATAGCCAATCAGAGAGCAATAAAGCATCGTTATTTATTGGCATGGCCTCTCCTGTTCCACGCGTCTTACTGAAAGTGGATTTGAGGGGGTTTGTTTCCTGTTTATCTGCCTGCACCCTGCTGCTATCGGTCAGGTTCAGGAGACGCCTCCATGGTGAACTTGCCATCTTTTTTTCTCTGCCCATTATATCACGGTATTAATCATTAGCTATTTGCCCCCTATCAGCTGGCTGCACAGGAATGGATGACACGTTGAATTACTCCAAAGACATGGTCTGTGTTATGCAGCCGAGGTGCTGTTAAGGAGAGTGCATGACACGCTAGTCTATCCATTAAGAGCATATTTTTAGGGAAATTCTCAAAAATCTGAAATGTCGATTGAACGCTTGTTCTCACTTTCTGTGTATTTCCTGTCAGAGTTCACAGATCTGTTTTAATGAGCAGAATGGGAAGAACAGGTTTAGAGAGAGAGAGAGAGAATGAGATGAAAACTTTCTCAAGCAGGTTTGTGATCAAGGATCTCACATTTACATGCATGGTTACCCTGCTGGGTTTTCTGGTGGACTTAATGTGGACAGGTCTTCCACCTCATGCCCTCTCTCACCCCTGCTTCTCAAGAGAGATGCCAGACTAGTAACTCATTATTTTTTTCTTGTGAAATTTGTCCGCTCAGGAGAAGACAAGTCTGGCAGCAGAGGTTGAGCCACAGCCCCACTGTGATTATGTCCAGAGAACATTTGGACCCTGAGCACCCTGACATCTTATGTACCCAACCAGTGTCTGACACATGGGCTACTTGTAACATTTTATTTTTTCCCAAGGTTAATTTGTGTTATGCATACTGTAAAACTATTAACTGATAATAATAATAATAATAATAATAATAATAATAAAAATAATAATGTAATTCCAAACCTGTCATTGTCATTAATTGCTCACACTCATGGCGTTTCAAACCCATGAGACCTTCATTGATCTTAAGAACACAAATTAAGAAGGTTTTGATCAAATCTGAGTTTTCTTACCCTTCACAAATTGCCAGCAGCCATATCACCCTGCAGCCCATTATTATAATCAGTGAGGCAACTACCATGTTCAAGCCCCAGAAAAGTAGTAAGTACATCATTCAAATAACTATATGACATCAGTGGTTCAACCCCAACCAAAATGTTATGAAACTATGAGAGTCAGCACACTATTATAAAATGTACTCTAGTTCCTGAATGCCTAAACACACTTTATTGAATTTAGTGAGATCAGTTCATCCATTGATTGATTATTCAGCCTTTGCAAATAGTGGAAATATTCAGTTAGCTATATGAAAAGGAACTGAATTACATTTTCTGCCTTTTGTCATATGAATAAGAAACAAAATAAAGGTGAGTGATAAGACATTTTACTGATGTCGAACTTTTTCATGTTTAATACATGTTTTATCTATCTATAACAATAGTACTATATA
>JAUMHP010000046.1:13291964-13346416 GCA_032361065.1 Enteromius trimaculatus
AAAGTCGCCATTTCCGTTTTATTGGGACTTCAAAGATAACTGCTGACCACTAAAATAATTACAGTCATTTATGGGAGCTAAAATAAATATTAAAAGCAATAAAACAATGATATAAGATGCACTTATTTGAGATATGTGGATTTGGAGTGTTACTCTCATTGTAGGTATATTTGCAGTTGTAGTAGTTTTGGAAAAAAAACAAAAACAAATGTAAACACAGTAAATAATTCCCAGACTCCCGGAGTGTCAATGGTTTCCAGGGTTTACAAAATAAAGATAGTGGTAACTCAATGGAAATAAAACAGAAAATTGTTATTTAGACTCCACAGGGTATTGACCAAAGATTTTTTTCCCATGTGATGTCCTAATTTCAGAAAGACATGTTTCCTCATCTTGAGAATAAATTGAGCCATTTGGGCTGCTATGGAGCCAGACTATACCAGACTCAAAGCAAATATTGTACTTTTCTCCTCTTTTTTCCTTTTCTTTTAAGAAATGTTCTGAAGAGAAAAAGGCAAAAATGTACTTAAATTAGCAACTTCTAACATTCCCCTGTGGTTTCCAAATGTGAAGATCCATCCACAATAAAGCAAAGATTTAATCAGACACCGTAGAGGGAAAAAAAGGTTTTGTGCTCCAGAAACAAGATGACGTGATGTCTGATGGCGACAGTAGAAATGGTATCTTGAAAGAAAAATCCCCCCTTATGGAAATCATGTCAGAAAAATCCACAAAATGAAATTGTGGGCAGCTTAAACAAACCATATTTCCCCTTTTCCCTTTGTTCTTCACTCCAAGAGAGAATGACTGTTTAATCCTCTAGTCTCATTGTTCAGCTGTGTCTGGGTGGTTGAGGGAAATTACTTTTTCACAGTGATGGTATAGAGTGCGATTTGCCAGAGAATGTTTCAGAACTTATTGCTTCTGAATTTATTGTTCATAATTAGTCTTGTCTCATCATGCCATTTCACTTTCAGTTCAAATCGTCCCATCAATAAATAAATTATAAATTATAAGACAACACTTATAAATCTGTTAATAAAAAAGGCTTAGGGGGATCAGTTTAATCTGGTAAGCAGTCGAACCTTGGAAGGGCCTTGAGTTTCAGTTCACTGGGTGGTTAAATGATACCGGTATGGTCCAAAGGCATCAATGCACCATTTTAATCAAATCACTATTGTAAAGCATTACATTATACACTAGTGAAATGCAAACCATTTCCCATTCCAGGCATTCAAAAACAAAATAGCCTATTTAACTAGTTCACAGCTGAAACTATTTCCTGTAAAGCGGCTTAAATGAATATTACACCCAAAAATGGCATCATTTACTCACTTGCATGACTTACTTTCTTCTGTGGAACATAAATGAAGGCAACTTTGAAAAATGACAATGCATTACTGGCCACTGCAACTGTTTGGTCATCACTTTCTAAAATATCTTCTAATGACCTGCAGAAGAAATAAAGTCATGCAGGTTTGAAAAGACATGAGGGTGTTTAAAGAATCCCTTTAACAATGTGAATGTGAAAAACACTTTACAAACAAAACTGAAGAACAGAAATGATCTGTAGCAAATAGAAAATGTCCTAGTTCACTGCAGAAGCCTATTGTTGAGAGATCTACACCAAGAGGAACACATGTAACTACAGCAGCATGAAGCAGGAACTCTTGTACCCTTTTCATGACATGTTCACACTCCTAACTTCTGGAGCGGAGCTAAAGAAAATCCAGGCTAAAACCACCAGACTATGGAAGTTTCTTGTCACAAACTGTCAGACTACTCAAGTCTGCCTGACAGAAATCCTCGCGTCACCCAATACCCGACTTTCCAAATCTGCTGCCTGAACCCAAAGCTCTGTTTAACCACATCAACAGTTTATGCCTCACTGTAGTCACACAAGAGAAGGGAAGCGATTCCATTCCAGGATAGCCAGACTACTGCAGTGACTAGTGTCTGGCATTGTTCGCTTTATATGTTCCCTGAATGTTGCTGCTGGAAACTGGGCTTACTGCATACTTTTTGCAAATCCGTATGCCAGTTCAGTATCTCGATATTAGCAAAGGCCAGCTGAATTCACCAGTGTCCCATTTGATCCACCAAAAGCAACATTTCAAAATCTTCCCTGTCCCAGCTTTCATCTTGACTTTGGAAAGAGAAATGGCATTGAGTGGTCTGTTTTTCTCAGTGAATTATTATGGACAGCTCAGCAGGCAGATCTGACACAACAAGCCAATTTCCCAAATGGTGCCCTAAATCCCATTAAGTTGTCCTGAAACAATGCCACATAGACTACAGGGTAGCAGTCCACAGCGAAACAATTTTCATAAATCAACTTTGAAGGAAAGGCCTTTATATTTAGGTTGCATAAAGTCCAACTAACCATCATCAAAATGCGGGTAACTTAACATATCACATACAGTGCCCTCCACTAATATTGGAACCCATGGTAAATATGAGCAAAGGTGGCTGTGAAAATAAATTGTTTGAATGATCTTTCATTCAAAATATTCACTCAATTCTATCCAATCATTGAAGTAAAACAATTGAAAATAGGGAGAAATTATTGTGATGAAATAAATGTTTTTGTCCAATACATGTTGATCATAATTATTGGCACCCCTAGAATTTTAATGAGTAAAATATCTCTGAAGTATATTCCCATTCATGTTCACAATTTTGAGCATTCCAGGGTGATTATGGACATGAAATTATCCAGTCATGGTTTCTTGTTTCACAGAAATATAAATAGGAGGGAAAACAAAGTCCAAAATCCCTTAATCATCAACGCAATGAGAAAAACTAAGAATATATTTATTATGCAGCAAAAGATAATTGAGCTTCACCAGTTAGTGAAGTGGCTTTAAGAAAAGAGCTAGAGCAGTGAAAATTACCATTCTACCATTAGGGAAATAATTAAGAATTTCCAATCAACATAAAATGTTACAAAGCTGTCTGAAAGAGGATGTGTGTCTATGTCATCCTAATACACTGCGAGGAGTAGAGTTTGAATGGCTAAAGACCCTTCAAGGATCACAGCTGGAGAATGGCAGAAAATAGTTCAGTCTCAGGGTCAGAAAACAAAAAAATTGTCAGCACAATTGACAGTCCCTATATCAGCACATGATATTGAGGAGGGTTTAATAAAAATTCTCCTCACTCATCCAAAAACAATCTCCAGCTTGTTCAGTTGTCAGAAAGGACTGGAACTAAAAATGGGACTGGCTTCTATGATCAGATGAAACTAAACAGGCTTTTTAGCAGCAAACACTCAAGGTGGGTTTGGTGAACACAGGGATGAAAAGTACTCCATGTGTAAAATGAAATATACTGCTGTGTTTTTGATGTTGTGTGTCTATATTTCTGCTTGAGGTCCTGGACATCTTGTTTAGACACGCGGCATCATGGATTCTATCAAATACCAACAGATAACGAATCTATAAACTGACTGACTAGAAATCTTTTATGTTAGAAATCTTATAATTGGCCATGGTTTGGTCTTCCACTGGGACAATGATTCAAACATCAAAATAATAAAATAGTCACTGAGCACAAAATGAAGCTTTTGCCATGGCTGTCCCAGTCCTCTGACCTGAACCCTGCAGAAAATGAGTGAGGTGAACTAAAGAGAAGAAGCACCATCATGGATTCTGAAAGATCTGGAGAGACTCTTTTCTCTTATCAGGTGTTCTCCAAACTCGTCAGGCATTACAGGAGAAAACTCAGAGCTGTTATCTTGGGAAAGGATGTAGCAATAACTGGGTACCAATAATTATGGCCAACAATGGAGAAAAACATTTATTTCATCACCTATCAATGATAGGTTACAATTTTAGATCAAAAGGATAAACACAGATTTATTTTCACAGCCACATTTGCTCAGATTTACCAAGGGTGCCAATATTAGCAGAGGGCAATGTATCATACATATATGAAAATAAACTCAAAATGCAAAGACTCCGGTTAGGGTTGTTTACGCTTTTCAGTGTATTCACAGATTTATTTATTTTTACTTACAGTAAGATTCCAGATCTTAAATCTCTCACTAGGCTGCAGATTCTTCGTATAATGTATATTAGAACTAAATATTTGACATCAAAATAATCAAGGCAAGCATCCTGGCATCTCAAAACAAGAGTGTGCAACAGTCACAAAGAGGGTAATCACAAGCAACTTCAGAAACTTTTAAGTTGTAAAATATGAGAGCAGGTTCTACAGACCTGAATGTGAGCTTGCAGTTGGTTTTCAGAAAGGGATGGGTTTAAGCAGACGTTAGTCTAGCATATGTCACTTGAGAAATTTGTAGCTTTACTGGAAGATTTGGGGAAAGTAAATAAATAAATAAAACCTTTGCATCGAACAATCATTTACAGCGAGATGAATATGCCTTTATAAAATAGATGTGGTAGGTGAAATAGGTTAATTTTCCTTTCATTTAAACTTTAAAATGCTAAACAGAACACCTTACATTCTGGTATGCCTCAATGCCATCGCAGCTCTGAAGACTAAAACACAACAAGTTTCAATGATTGTGTAGTACTCTTGAGGACAAGGTCATTGTATCTGTGTTGTTGCACCATCAACCATTAACCCACAAAACCTACAGCAGCCAGGTCAGACTAAGGCTCTATTACCATCCTTTCGCTCTTGATAATCTGTTGGTGATTGGCACTTCCCTATTCTCCCCTCACCTCGGTCCTTCCCACACGTGTCATCTTGGCTCGCCGGAGGGCAGATAGGGGCTGTCAATTAGCAGATAATGTAGGGAGCAGCTGAATGTCAAACAACGCTTCCCCGGTGGCGACTACGCATCAAATGTCCGTCTGGCTGCCTGCGGGATACAATGTCTTGTTACTGAAGTGGGGTTATAGGGAAAAACAGCCAGCGGGAGGGGAGAAAAGTTGACGAAATCTGGCACGTTAGTTGCAGGCTCTCTATCACTTTCAATAATGAAAGACGACGTTATAGTTCAATTGTAGGTCCATGAAGACATGTCGAGAAACAATGCGGCATTTGTTTGGGGTTTCCTTTCCATGTTTACCGTTTCGGTTCAGTTGGTTCAACTTTCTGATCAATACTTTTCGTTGTTTTCTAGGTCCAGGAAAGAGCATACAGTACACGCAAGAAGCCTGCTCTGGCTATTTTGTTCAAAATCAATAACCACGCTGAAAAATTACAGCAAATCTCCACCATCTTTAATATAAACCCACGTAGAATATCCACAGTATGAGAATTCAAGCCAAAAGGACAAAATCCATTTTTAAGTCTGTCATGTAGGCAGACCAAAATCTAATCAAGCTTGTTTGCGAATAGAGCCTGATCGTTTTTCTCATGGAAACTCCTTCATCCTTTCATTTGAGCCCTATCACCTTTAAAAATAACAGTAACCACCTCTTGTAGGTCAAGTCAGACAAATAGTTCCCTGGATATAATTAGCCATCTGTCAACAGCCATCAATTCACCCTGACTGAAAGCCGTGTCAGACCGTACTTTTGGAATTTCAACCAGATCGGTGACTGCCAAACGTATGTATTTCAAAAGACACACTGCCAGAACAAAACTTGGCCCAAAAAATATTTCAAGAGATTTGTAAGGAAATTAATGTCACATCCAATCCATCATGACTAGCCTAGGGGGATAAGGCTTGCGGTTAGTGATATGTGAGAAAATGTCAAGTTTTTAAAAAGAAGGAAGCGCCAACTTATTTGGGTAATTCTAAAGTGGATGATTTGCTGCCAAATATCACTGACATTAGTTTGATGCTCATCTACTTCAGTGCTCCATTTCCAAAACAAATGGAAATGTGCCGGCATAACAGGGTCAATGTCTCCATCTTGTGGTTGCACTACTTTAAAAAAAAAAAAAAACAGTATAGCAGAGGAATTCTCTCTTAACACATTGCACAACTACAATTTTTGCATAAAAATAATAATATCTAACATCTTCAATAATATCAACAAACACAGTAGAGAAGAATAACACAGAGACCCAATGTATACAGAATTGAAAGTGAGTATATTGTTAAACAGGTGCCTGGGTATTACAACAGCTGTTGTCATGGCATTTCGAGGTATTAGTTTGTTTACTTTCCAATAGGCACTAAATATAGTTGCATGTATAGCTCTGCTCATTTTGCCTGGATTCAAGGGATCCCTGAGCAGAAACATAGTGCACATATACCGTACAAGCTCACTTCAACCGTAGATTCAGAATACATATATTATATCGCTGTCCATCACATTCACACAGACACATTCTACTCTCCAATTTAAGATGTGAAAATGACATGTCAGCGTTATGAAAATTACATCAAAAAAAGTCAAGCAGCATATTCATAGTTTGGCAACATAAATGAGTGACTTGATGTTAGCCATTCTCATAGCTCCACCAACACCTCATTTTATACATCACTTCATTTCACACACTCACAAAACGTGTCCTTTTTTTCACATTTGAACACTAAGGAGGAGGCCCTTACAATTATGTCAGATTGAACTAAGGCAGTGAATTACTGAGAGGGAAAAACTGCATTTGGCTTTCCACAAACTACCTACCGTCACCCACGCTGACTTATGTGCTTCAATATAAAAAATGATTAATATAAATAAATCAAAGTCATTGTGCAGCTTGCAAATAAGCACACAGCAAAGAGAACTACAAGTATGGAGGCAGTGTTATGAAACTACATCAAACAAAATTCACTGCTCAGCATCTTTCATCAAGGCGAGTCATTTTTCCTGACCAATATGACTGCCGCCTGAAAGATCACGATTTTGTTTGTAGATAATGCACTTCGATCACACACACACAACACAATTCACTGTAAGCCTACTGAATATTAGAATGACGCTGCATCCATGCTGTGCTACATCAATATCTCATGCAGATACTGCCATGGAGAACAAGTCAACAGTTCACTACTAACTTATATTGTCTCCCTATTTTAACTAGACCACCGCTCTCTCTTCAAAGATAACTCATCTGAAGAGATAAGATTACTTTAAGAGGTAACTGGAAGATTATGTCTGCTACAATGTGTGATATGACGGATTTTTTGAACTCTAAACATACCAAGTCTTTACCTGTGTAAATATTACAGTTACCAAGTGTTTATATAATAATATTCTTTATGAAAGGTGCAGTGTGTAATTTCTGCATCACTAGTCACCTAAATGGAATTGAAAAAATAGTCCAAATAAGTTTCTCCAAACATTTAGTCCTGAAATGTTTGACAAAACAAAAACATAACTATAATAACAGTTATAATAATGACTGGTACAAAAATACCTCAAATAATATAAAAAAAAAAAAAAGTTTAAAATATATATATATATATATATATATATGGATTTGTCCAATTGCACCAATCCATGATTTTGTTTTTAACTCTAAAATGCATCAGTCCGAATGTGTGATTGAGTTGACCAATGAAATGAACTGTGGTGCTAGATTTGCACTTAACGGGTTTGGGATAAAATATATATATATTTTTTTTTTTAAAGATACCTCTATACCAGTGCTGTCCAAACTTGGTCCAAAGTTTAGCTCCAACCCTAAACCCCTGAAGCAGCTAATCAAGCTCTTACTAGGCATGTTAGAAACTTGATGCAGGTGTTGAGGCAAGTTGGAGATAAACTCTGCAGGACACCGGCCCTCCAGTTCCGAGATTGAACAACCTTGATCTATCCATTATCTTTAAATATTACAAACAGCACCTTTGAAATATGACAATGTCTACCATTGTTCTTAATGCTTTTGATGGATATTATGCAGCATTTGTTGCATTATTCTGATCCTCAAAATCCTGATCACAAATAATACTATCAAACTGTATTGAGCATATCATTAGCACACTGTATTGCTCAGTGTTTTTATATACTGAGGTCTCCAATGACATGTTGTTGCAGTCCTTTTCATAACTACTAGCAGGCACTTCTTGAGTTGGAGGCTCTAAGTGCCAGGCTGGCAATGGACTTGACCAAGCAGGTGGAGGCTCTGTGGCAGGCGCCGGCACTAGCGATGTAGTTGGAGGCTAACCGGTGTAGACGCTTGCTCCCAAAAGTGTTATAATGGCCAGGCATGACCTGGTCAATCTCCTCTTTATCGACCATCTCAACCAGCCTTTCACAGCTACGAATGTAGTCGCTGATCCGGCTGTACGGAAGCCAATCAATCATGGAACCATCATAGACCACGTCTCCACTGAACAGCATTTTGCTCTCCTTGTCATGGAGACAAATGCTGCCTCTGGAATGGCCTGGCATGTGGAGAACAGTAAGCTGTCGGTCCCCAAGGTTGATAACATCGCCTGGAGAAGGAGGAAAGGAAGGAAATGTGGGAATGGATATTGTCACTGCATTGCAGCACTGACACAGCAGAAGCTGTATCGACTGATACACAAGTTATGAAACAGAGAAGGATTTGTGAGGTACGTTATTTAGAGGTTTGGGTTAGTATATAATCAGTTGCAATATAAGATATCCTGGTCCAAGAACAAAAATGTTGAGTTAAAAGGTTTTAATCGTTTACTACTAATGAGCTGTTAGGTAACACGCAGCTGCCTAAGCTATGCCTTTAAAACCTCCACAAACATTTACAAGAAGGGTTAAAGGCACAGAAATAATCTTTTCTGCATAAGATTTTCAGGACTTTTACAGTCAGTCATTTTGCCTGCAATTACAAAGAGTACTAATGAAATCATTTCAGCTAAGCATATTTTTTTTTTTAACTATAACTAAATTTAACTTTAAACACGCTTAAAAAACACTTAACTAAACACTTACAATGCAACACAATACTCACTATAGACATTCTGGGTGTCACTTTAACATCTGAAGATGCACTGGGCCTATTTTGTCCACTGACAGAACAACTATTCATATGCAGTAGTACAACTCACTGCAATACAGTCCATTCATAGAGAATTATGGGGAGGAGGTCATGTGTCATTTACTCAGAGCTTTACTCTGATTCTGCTGGGTTTCTGCCAGTGGTCCACTATAATGGTGTATTTCCACCATAAAGAAGATTATGAAACCACATTAGACAGTGATCTTGCTTTTCACTAACCACTGACATGCCTCTAGTGAGTCAATCATGATCCGATTTGTTTCGATCTTTCTCTAGAGCTCTTCAAAGATATTATGCAAGGCTGCCCAGAATGAAGTCATGCAATTCAGTAACGTTACACTGTCCTGAATTCTGTCCGGTGTTCTGGAGTAACTTATCCAATCGTGTGTGCGTATACACACACACATTTTTGCATGCATCATAATGATATTATAATTGCAAACAGTATAACAACTCACCTTCTTGTAATATATGTGTTGGCGTAACCGCCTCCACTCTGTACTGTCTTGCCCGCCATCCAGGCGCTGGATCCTCCACGATCTCTCGGTCAGATAACCATGTCACGGTCTCGAAGTTGTCACCGTTAGCCAGAGCATCCACCTCCGCCTTGTGCACGCCCACCTGTTGAAACTGATGCAGCCCACCCGAATGATCAAAATGCACATGCGTGCCAATGGCTAAAAGCGGGTTCTTGCGCTTCGAATCTTCCCCTAGCAGTCCTTTACTATGGATGTATTCAGGCAGACTCCGTAAACCCAGTCCGGTATCTATGACCACGTCCTGATGGGACCCGCGTATGAGCCAGATATTCGCCCTGTTCCCCGATTCATAAAACCGCTCCTGGATCCAAAACACGCCATTTTCCAGCGACTTATGCGCGTACCAGTCAGTCGCAGACATCTCCAATACATTCAAGAGGTTATTATTGCATACAAGGTTAAATGTATGGCTGTTAACCTATAATTTTGGTTTCAAATCCTAGCTGCAGCAGCCGCAGAAAGGACGCTGACACCCTGTTCCGCAAGCGTACTACGTCATCGAGCGTAACAACGTGACGCTCTGGAGAGTCGAAATGCTATTGATCAATTTGGCAAAAGGCACCACCCAAGTCATGCATATTAATAATCTAAATACTATTTAATTGCCTAAATAGGTACTAGTAGTTTGCATTCGTCCCAAAGCTGTAACAGAGCAAGGTAAGCAGTTACACTTCAAATGATTGTTGCTGCAATGCGTCCAGCTGCCTTAGTGGTGCGGTTTTAACAGTGGATCTTCATTTCCAAAATCATATAAACATAATCCATACTAAACTATTTTGCGTCTTCTGAAGCAACATGACAGCTTTGTTTAATGCACAGACTGCCTTTTAATAAATTTGTCCAAAGATAATCTTCTCCAAATATCCTTAGAAGATTTCATTTAAAGATGGCGCGTTTTATGTTTGACGCCATTGACGCTCGCTCGTCACATCCCACGACGCATACCATTAATTATGTCCTAAAACAACGTCGGTGTTTTTTTTTAATTATTATTACTTTTGCTAGTTGACTAGTTGATACTTTATCAGCCTTTCCATCGCCCAGGAAATTTAGGGTATATTTGGCTGAGCAAAATGGCAGGAAAGGGCAGAGGAGTAGCAGCATTCACCTTCAACATCGAGGCCCTGGGTCTCACCAGAGGGTCCATGCCAGAAACGCAGAGAGGGCCGGCTCCACTCTTCCCAGTAAGTTTCCCTCCCCCCGACACACTTTCAAATCAGCTTCAGTTAAGGTCTGATAGTCATTATCCAGAAAGCCCTGACTTTTTTTTTTTTTTTTAGAAATGCATTACACCACCTAGTGCATAATTCTGCGCTCCTTTTCAGCAAATTGAATATAAACCAGGGCCTTTGAAAGCTGGAGAGGATGAAGACTATATGAGAGCTTTGAAACAAGAGATGAGAGGACGAATGAAAGACCTCCCATTTAACATAAAGCCCCATGCAGAAAAGGGAGGTGAGTAGTAGCCTTTATTTAATTTCATAACACACAATGCCTATTGCTTTCTACTTGGGGGTCTTAGGATTTCTGAGATAATCATATTGTAAAAGTAGATGGCTATGAGTGAGAGCACTGAGGGCAATGTTGTCTTTTAACAGTGGCATTAAGACATTAAATGTATTTAACTGTATGTTTAAGTGAAATAGTATAACTGATTAGGGATAGTTTTAACTTGGAAATTGTGATTTTATTTGATTTGTTTTTTGTGATGTTACTTAAAATATGAAAAGCCAGAAAGTTGAAAGAAAGTGATATTCTGTTTTAAGGTGTTTGCCAATTTGCTCACCAGTATAATTCACAGATGTAGAGAGGTACAAGGAGAAATACAAAAGAGAAATTAACAGAATTGAAGATGAGAACTGGACACCAGGTAATACAGGAATCACTTGAGTACCATTAAAATTGGCTGATTTCAGACACATTATAAACTTGCTTTGTAGATTGGAACCGCCTTCCAAAGGAGCTGAAGCCACAAAAGAAGATAATTAAAAAGAAAAGAGGTAAATTTCACAAAATGCAGAATACCTGTTTAAACAACAACAAATAAATTAAATAACCTGTAAATAATTTAATATTTGCAGATACTAAGAAAACCGTGAAGATCTCGAGTAAGGACAAGGAGGAAGTGCTGATTAAACTTGATGTATGTTATACAGTACTCAACGTTGAAGCGGCTCAAAAAGTTCACATACTAAACTTATTAAATGAAATGCATTGTGTATATATATATTCGGATTGTGCTATTCTCTCACTGGTGCTTGTTTTTCAGGAACTTGAAAAGAAAGGAGATGCAAAATCTGATGAGGAGGATGAAGCAGAAGGAGAGAAGAAAGAAGATGAGGAAGTAGAAGTTGAAGGAGATTATGATGAAGAGCTCGAAGAGGTAAAAGCTTTTATTAAAAGCAGGTTGTTTTTTCAGGTGAAAGGACTCTTTCTCAACAGGATCTGTAGAAGTGTTTCCAACTGCTTTCCAATGTAAGTAGCTAAAACTGGTAGCTAAATGATAAAATCATAATGGCAAATTCACAGATCCGTATAAAGATGAATATAGATCAGTGGGCAGATGAGAACTTGGATGAGGTTTGTCCAAGAAGTTGCTTTATTTGTCCCTCAACTTTAAACAAAAATAGTTTCAAAGGGGTGTGGAAGTTACTAATCTAGCTACAGAATAGCTAAATTATATATATATAATTTTTTTTTTTTTTGAAGATAGTGTAAAAAAACGCTAATTTTCCCCTGTCAAAAACAGTTCATTGGAAATCACTCTGTTCTGTGTACTTCCCCTTTAAATCTTCATGAGCCCCGCTGACTCCGCCCCTCTTTTCCGAGGCCCTCTTGGAGGATCTTTTTTTTAACCGTATTCATAGTGAAACTTGCTAATTAGGACATTATTAGGAAAGGCCATTTGCAATGATTCATCAAAAGAGCTTTTACTCACTGCTTCTGTAGGTGAGGCTGGTTTATGAATGATTCGCGCAAACATAAATGCATTTCGGTTGATCAAGGGGCGTTTGCCTTTAGAACCAAACGTAACATTAATCCTCTGCCTCTTCAGTGAGTCAGATGTCGTGAGTAAATCACTACCGCTATGTTCATTAATACATTCAAAAACAAAACGCCTCAATCGCTTAGGAGTTGGAGTTAAGACGTGCTGAATAGGTTGATACCGATGCCTCGATTTGTGCGCACTTTTCTTAACATCGGTAAATATAAAGTATTGAGAAAACAATGCTCTTTATAAAGAAGCATTTTAGAAATGGTACAAACTGCATTTATCGGGGCTCATTGAAATATGTACATGCAGAAATAAATACGTGTATGTGTTTATAATTTAGCAAGAGTGCCCACACCATCAAGGCCATAAGTGTGTTCATGTTCTCCACAACATATACCGATTACCAACCAGCCGTTTCACATTATTGGCATCAATTGCTCATTTGTACAATTGGATGATTTCTTCAATCAATTAGGTTTTGGGATCATTATTTTTTGGCAGCGGCTTTTTATGCCAAGTGCACATAATTTTCCGATTATTTATTGCAAGTGACAAGTATTGAAGTGCATTATAAAACAGAATGCAACTTATTGAGTGTAAATTTTTTTTTTTTTTTTTTTAATTGACATTAAATATACGCCATGGTTGACACCTTTATTCGGAAAATTAAGTCCTATTTAACTACCCAATAATTTTTCAACTTTTTTTTTTTTTTTTTAAATAAATGATTTTCTGATGTTGTTCGTGAGAAAAAGGGGTGTTTGGGAGCTAAGAAATTCAATGTAGAACCGCCACTGCGTGGAACACCACAAAGGTGTATTATTCACGAGTGTCCGCACAATGGTTTTCAACCCAAAAAAAAAAAAACTTTTTGCGCATTGGTGGTCACTAGCGGTATGAACCATCAGTGTTCCAGATCAACCTTACGAACGAATGACTTACAGAAGGTATACTAAACTAAAAAGGTTTCGGAAAACGGGTGTTAACGATAAGGTACGTCTTAAGGTACAACTTAAGAATGATAAGGTGATACAGTTCAGTCTGTATGACACGCTGCTGTCAATCAACTATTGTGGGAGTGTTCTCTTTCAGTGTGACGCCACACCGACATGCATTTGAGAATGGCTTGATTTCAGTATGGACTTTAAGACTGGTGTGATGGTGTGCAAAACTAACAAAAACATTTTACTAATGGAAACAAACTTTTCTTTCTCCCATTGTTTCAGTTTTGTTTTGTCAGCTATGAGAAATGTACTTAGAATTCCAGAACGCTAAAAGCACTCCATGCATGACCAAACTTTTTCTTTTCTCCCCACAGGAAAATGACTACATAGCAAGCTACTTTGAAGATGGTGACGATTACGGAGGAGGAAGTGATGACAACATGGATGAAGCTACTTACTAGCAAAAGAAATAAAAACACTTAATTAAAATGCATCAAAAATCATGCACAAGACATTATATGCATCTACTATTAAAAAGTACTAGATTTAGTTGATACACTTCATATCTACAAGGAGCAGTGTTTTATGGTTATACAAATATGATTCAGCTTGATTATACAGATAATTGTATCGCATAAGCTGAATGATTATACAATTCAAAACTTAATAATTAGGAGATTCAGATACTAAAATATAATTCCTTTATTTTCAACCTGCACCTACAGGATGAAGGCACATACTGTTTAAATGTCAGTGTACTCCATGTTTCATAGAAATTCTTACATCTTTGCTACTTCAATGGAATCGAACATGTTTGAGAGCAGTTTACAAATCGTCCCTGTGATCTTGCTAGAAGAAAAAACAGGAATCCATTATGGTTCCGTTAGGTTTTGTTTTTCTTTTTTACAAGCAGTTTCAATACTGAATCTGGATTCTACATTTTCTAAAATAAATTACCATGTTTATTTCCCTGACAACCAGACAGTGGCAGCAAATATCTTAAACAATATATCAGCTGTTTGCCATTGATGCAAACTATGAGCTTAATAGAGGTACAGAGATTTACACTGGCTCATGAGTGACACACACACACACACACACACGCACGCACAACAAAACCAGCAATCAACTGTGCAAAATGCATCAAGGAAAAATGCTGACAGGACTAGAATCATTTTGTGATTACTCAATCCTCTCATGTGTTTCAGTTCATTTCATTTTTAAAATGTGGTTCCACTTATACCTTTTAATGAATGGCTAAAATTAAAATTCCCTGGTGATTTAAGTGCTCCTTTAGGTCTCCTCTTCATGGTTCACAAAATGTTGCTGTTTAGGAGCAGGCTGTAGATGAGAGGCAGCACTGGTCCGTGGTAACCCATGAGGCTCCGCAGCAGCTGCCTGTGTTGTTCCAGGCCTAATGGAGTCAATTGTAGTATGGTGACTAACATCTGCTTTCATCAAAACTTCATAGTATAATAGGTAAAAAACAGGTGTAACTATGCCCACGACCAACATGATAGCAACTGCAGTCCACCATCTCATTCCCCAGTCAGCACCATAGTATGGGTCTTTCTTTTGGGCTGGTCTACGCTCGGGGTCTCCCAAAAGCGGTTGCTCCAGCGAGGACACAACCTCACTCAAGCCGCTCCTGGAAGGGGCAGATGATTTGACGAGAAGTTGAATGTCCTTGTCTTTCTCCTGCAGGAAGCACTCCACGCTGTCCACAGATGAGGATGAGGACGAGGAATCTAGAGAAGCTCCAGAAATTGGGATCTCTGAGATCCTACGAGTGCCACCGGGTGAGCTGCTTTTGTGGGGAGTGGTGTTGTGGGTTTCTGTGAATGAGCTGAACTTTCTCACAGGGATTCTTATAGAACGCAGCGCAAAGAAATCCTGCTCAGTTAGAAGATTGTTGGCCCGTTTTATGTCTGCAACCTGTGAGAACAAGAATGACAATCAGTTCCATATATATATATTATATAATTTTTTATTTATTTATTTATTTGTATTATTATAGCAGCTATTTGGGGGCAGGACTGCTTTGTTTTTACATATCAGTATAACTAAGAAACTTGAGGTAACGGGGAAAATGCAGAGCTAGTTGTGTCCCAAACAAGATCTGGAAGAACCTGTTATTACAGGGTGTTGATGTAATGTGAAGCAGAAATTTGTTTACAATGGAACATAATAACTTGTGACATTAATGTAGAATTCATTTTGTGGGCCGTCACAGGTGTGTCTAACACACATATCAGCATTTAATGTGGCTCGTTCCATCAGAATTTAGAGTGGTTTTTTTATATATATATATATTTGCTTTGTCAAATCATGAAAAATATGGTAATTATGATAAAACGTAAGTAGTGTTTACTTTATAATTGGAAGAGGAGGGGCATTTTTGAGACCGGAGAGCTTTCTGACCTTCCATAGACGGCAAGGGTTCTTCCATGGTCAAAATACAGAAGCGTAGTAAGGACATTGGTAAAATAACCATTCATTCTCTAAGAAAATTTTAATTTTCATTAGGCCTATTTGTCAGAGTATCCCAAGGGTGCGTGAGTTCTGCTATACTTTTCACCTTGTAGACAGATGACATGTTAAATCAGTATATTCTAAAATATTCCGATAACACTGTTTTAATTGTTGTTGTTAATACAAGTAAAACAGAAAAGATTATATTTGGGTCTACATCCGATATTAACATTACGCCTGTTTTGTTTATAATAGAAAATCAAGCAGGTTAAAACTTAAATAAAAGTATTTAAGAGTAATGATTGACAATGTTATCATGAAAAGATATTGATGCGGTCTTTAAAAGAACAAATCAGGAATCTACTTCACCATCTTATGTCATTCGGAGTTAAACAGATTTTTCTGTTGTTCTAATGTCTATAATAATGAGTGCACTGCAATAAGGTAATTCCATTTGGTATTTGAGTTTGTCTGTGATGCTAAAAGCAAAGTCGTTTAAAAATGTATAGGTCAGCCCCTTGAGATGCTATAGGATAGCCTATTATAATAATTTGTAAGACTAGCTAATAATATAGTTTCTGATCATAATCGTGTCTAGCATGATGAGTTTGAATTATTACCATCAAACTAGAGGTACTGAGTCTCTTTGTCATGATTTATGTTTGAAAACCTGCTATTGCATGGGGTGTACTCTGGCATGGCTCCATGCGGATGAATATTATGAAATATTATGAAATGATTTTAACCTATTAGGTACTAATTTCTTTGGTGTAATTACATAAGTGTAGTAGGTACAATGTTATATTAATGGGAAGGTGTCTTATTCTAGTGTGGATAAATGTATGCCGTTTAGAGGATGTTGATTGTTTGTACTGTTATGCAATAAAAATATCAGCGCTGTCTGATAATAAAGTGCTATATCATATATAATATATCAATAGATATTGATTGATTGTTTTAGAACCACCCAAAATGTCTGCATTTAAATCTGTGTAGCATTATGATCTCCTAATACTGAAGTTTCAATGTCCTTGCTATGACTGTGGTAGGAACCTTGCTTTCTATGCTTTGTTAGAAAAAGCTCTCTGAATTCATAAAAAAAATGTCTTAATTTGTGTTCCGATGATGAACAAAGGTTTTGCGGGTTGGGAACGAAATGAGGGTGAGTAATTAATGACACGATTTGTAATTTAAATTTGTAAAACTATCCCTTTAGAATTTTTATTTTATATTATATTTATAAATTAAAAAGTATTACATTGACAAAAGATTTCACGGCCTTTCCCGTTGGATATCTATAAACATACTGAAACAGAAAAACAACAAATGAATTCTGACTTACAGTACAGAAATATTGCAGAGAAATACTGATCAGCGTATCTCCCTCTTTTATGTCCCTTATCAAGTAGACAATATCGTCCTTGCGATCTGTAGATGTACTTCTGCGAAGCCTTTCTCTGCCTCTAGAACGCAGCTCAAAGGTCTCTCCATCCTCCTCTGAGTAGTCAGTCTCTGAGTTGTTTCCAAATGATATGTAACCACCTGTGGGTGGTTGCACTGTGGTTGCAAACTGGAAACCATTGTGCTGGTTCCTTCCACTCATTTTTCACTGTAAAAAGAACAAAAGGCAGATGAATGAAGTTGTTGTTTTACATGCGTGTACTTGAAAAGCTAATATGTTTGATGGTTCTGAGGTTATTTGGGAATAGCTGAGGTTAGAAAAATTAGTTACGGATGGCTATGTATTACACAACTGTAGGCGTAAGTTTCTCTGCTGTGTACAACAGCTAACACTGCTGATAAGACCAAATTCAACCTTGGTCGCCACTGACATGAGCTATTTAGGGAATTTTCACTTATCTATTTTAAAACAAACAACAAAAATATTAACTAGTTTTTCACGTCAAGTGGATTTCTTACGTGGCCTGGCACTCGCAGGTAGCGTTAGCGTTGACTAGCAGCTACACGCATTAGCATTTAAACAAGACTTCAAAAAGATTAACATACACGTATTATATTCAAGAAACCCACAAAGCCATCTGACCAAACACACGAAGTAAACGATAAACGGCGTTAAGTATTGAATAAAGTCACTTAGTAAGGTTTCTAAAAGTAAAAGCTAATTAGCTCAGCTAACAAGTTAGCATTTCATTCTAGCCAGCGTTACGCAACACAACTTTAATATCCTATCTGAATTAATAAACGAAACGGTCTCTTAGAATACAAAACTATACCGCTATCCTTGTAAACATCACGCTGTCATTAAACAATACTTAACGCCTTGAAATCCTCTTTAGTAAAAACAGTCAATGATCGCGTGCTAATGATGCTAAACAAACTTTCTGTCAACAAACGGTGATTTGCTCATTTCTGGTAATAAGCTAGGGCTCAATGAACTTCTGGTAATAATTTCGGTGCGGTTTACCTGAGAAACGAATGCAGTCCTCTTGACTTTAGTGATTATGGCATTGTCCAGTTTCCGCTATGTGCCTCATTACTTCAGCTGCTGGATTACTGGAGACAGACTGAAAAGCCACGTCAACAACACAAAGACAGCGTGAGCACGCACTGACATCATCGACATCGCTTCGTGTTTCCCTTACATCATCAAAAGCTTGGCGAACTATGTATAAAGAAGATTATTATAAGTAGTAGTAGTATTGATGTTGTTATCTGATTATTAATACACCAATTAGCACTGGTTAATAAAATTCAGATTACTTGTTGTTATAGTGAAATGGTTTTCACTAATAAACATCACTTACGTCAGCATGCTTAGGTTTAGCAGTGATTTCAATGAAAAAAATAGATTTTGTATATTTTTATGCAATGTGCGTTATATATGTGCTTTAAGGTAAGATTTGAGGTTGTTTTAATGGGTCTACAATGTACTAAAGCTTACAATGCTTTTGGGAAACACAACTCTGATCAGTTTTCATCTCTTTCCCAACTGCTGAGTGTCTTACCTGAAAGAGTGATCTGCTACTGTCCAGAATCAGGTGGTTTGTTTATATCTGCGAACTCTGCTGAGATTTGGGCAATCGTACAGGCGTAAGTATCAACATTACCGATGCACATCAGCCATTACAGCATGTCAAGCTGCAAACTGTGCACCTAGCCTAACTAACTCTTTAAAACCAACCTGAGCCAAGGTACTGCACAACAACATGCTAACAACTGATCAAAAGCATCTACAAGACAAAGGAAACCACCCAAAATATCCTAACAACTATGTTGCAATATGCTAAAAACTGCTTACAACATCTGCAATCAATGCACTGATAGTCAACAAAAAATCCTGTAACAGTATTTACATACGTACTGTAGGTCCCACTATAATTCCTTCATGTTTGGGCTTCTTTCTTTAAGATTCCTCTGGAAGGGGCTCTTTTCTGATTTCCACATGGACCTGAGGAGTGAAGCATGAGAATGAGCACACACCCAAGAGGATGCTCCACACTCCACCAAAGCAGGAAACTTGAGGGTCTCCCACAGATGGTGCTTTATGTTGAGTCCCAGCTCAAGGCATGGGTTGTAGATCAATGTGATTGACAGAAGGTGGCTGTAACAATGTTACCGGAAAGCCACAGGTAAGAAATGATTTTGTCTCTCAATTTGTGTTATTTGGGCACAAATGTAATTCTACAGTCTCTCTCAGGCTGAAAACAAGGTGGTGCTCTGAGATCTCTATATTGTATGAAAGAAAAATGTTGTGATAGTTGTTCTATTTGTTATGTGTGTGTGTGTGTGTGCATTCAAATTTGTACATGTATCCCATTTATCAATGATTTCATGAATTTACACACCATACTATACAAAAAGTTGAAACTGAATTTTTCAATATGACATTGATGATATGTGTTCTCCCAGGTGAAAATCCTTCAGTGGATTTGTATTTCACCCAGTCAGACCAGACCAGTTAAAGAGGTCACCCTTCCATAGTTAAACTAGTAGTTCAGTGTTTGTCATGAACTTGTACACTCAGTGCCGTATACTTCAGTGCAGTATATTTAAAGAACTAGTGCATTTTTCTATGAATATTAACAGTGATAATTAAGCTTTTACATGAATTTATATTTAATAAAAAAAGGGGGTGTGCTCATTTAGCCTATATTGTGCACAGTGCACTGTAAAATAAAAAAAAAAGTGCGTCCGTCTTAAAATACACCATTCGGGTAAATGAAGGCTGATTTATTAAAGTGGCAAGAGAAAGTCCTTTCTAATCATGGGTGTTTCGCCTATGAATCGTTTGTGGGAATCATCAGAGAGCTGCAGCGTAGCGGTGCGCCACAGGTTGATTTTAGAAACGGCATTTGCCAACCTCCCCAAATAGCCTCTCAGCCTGAGGAAGACAGATCGCTGGGTGGAGCTGTTCCCTCGATCTGTCAAGCTCGGAGGTTAATGAGATTAGCACATCCCTGCTCAGACAAGACAAGGGCTCTACCCAAGTCCACTAGTTCAGACGGGACAAGCGCCTAACGGACTGCATGGCAGCGCATGTCGAGCTTTACGCGCATCCGGACTCACACCGCATGGACTGGAGAATCCACGCAGCCCCCTGTAAGAAAACCCTCTCTTACCCAAACTGATTGAGCTGTTCAAGAACAACTTCATCTGTCCAGGAACAGTGGAAGCGCAGCGCGATTGTCACGATGCATTTATCATCTCATTGACGGACACAGCGCTGCCCGGTTTACTTTACCCCGGACCTTTTGTCGTTTGCCTTGGAGTGTTACAACAAAGTGTTAGGTAAGTAACTCATGTATCTCATTACATGTCCTTATAACTTGTTTTGCGCAACAATTTGGTGAAATACTGGATACCCCGTTCAGCGCGACACAAGGGCTTCAAAGCGTAATACGGTCAGTTTACAATAGTTCAGTCTGAGCGAGATTTATACGTTTGCTGTTTCTTTTTTTTTTAAACCCGATGGACGTTTAATAAGCTGTTCCTTACAATGGCCAAAACATTTAATTGAAAGCCTTATTAAAATGTTGTTTGTGTGACAGTATTTGTTTTGGCTTTATGGCCACACGGCACTGCTCTTTAAAACTCTAGCGTACACTTTTCTTGCGCCGACAGCCAATTAAGACAGACCGGTTTGATAGTCTTTTCTTCCTCCCGTGATGATAAACACATCAGATAAAATCGTTAAACATGTTAAACATATCGGTTGCGGATGAGAGGCCATTCTCCAGCGCTTCCATGGTTACTGTGAGGGTCTTCAACGCGCTTTGTGTCTCTCCTCCCGCTCCCATTGAGATAAAACAACAGTCGGCGGGGCTCCTCCCCACTCTGGGGCTTTGAGACGGGACGCGCTCGCGAAGCCCCCTGTCATCCAAAACTCAAACTGTGATTTCTCCTCTCCTCCATCACTTTAAGTGATGTGAGGGCCCTTCTCACTTTAGGGTCCCATTTTTTGCATGTAGATAACACCCTGCGCGAAATAGTATCGTTTCTGAAATGTTATCCACTAGTAATAGCCTAATCCGCTACGCCATATTTTATATGACACTCGAAACTGGCTACTTTTGAATTCTTTTTTCAGAGCAAGAATGATCTAATTTTATTTTTAGTCAAAATACTACAAGAAGTTCGTGGCCATACACAACTTCTGTTGACTGATATGCAATAATTAATATGCAGTAAAATGTGTCTGTAGTTTAACTAAGCATATGTCACTTAAAATAATATAACATGAATTTGGACAAAATACCAAGATGACATGTAGTTTCTCACTACCCACACCGGCTGATATTATAGTTATTGTTAACTAGACACATTCAGCATGGTTTTATCCAGTCTTCTGTTTTATTGCATCAACTGGCATCTTTGGTTGTCTGTTTTATACTGTTTCGTGTTTAATTCATTAGGGGCGCCCTTTATCTACTGAATAGATGCAGTGTGGACTCAATGGATTGAATGATCTTCTTGCACCCCCCTTATACAGCTTCAGTCGAGCATCATTCAGTGCATGTGATTCACGGCTGGGTGTAACATTTGCAGTGGTAGCCCCTGTTTTTGTACCTCCCCTTAAATAGGGCCTTACATGTTGAGAAAACAGAGAGGATGTAATATAAACACTAAATCTATTGAGATGTGCGAAGGCGCTGCTCACAGACGGAGCTCTCTGTGATTGATGCCACAAGGAAACAGACCACACAGGGTCCCGTGTGATGAGACAGGTGGACTTAAGACAAAAGGATAAACATTAAAGCTGGAGGAAGCTATCTTCCTTACCACACAACACTGTCTAAGTCTTGCGAAGACTGTAGTTAGAATTGTCTGCTGTTGCGGCAGAGAGACATGTTTTAGATGTGTTTTTTAAACAGCATTGTTGTCTTAATTATTTTCCCAATGGCGCTTTCATACTGCACTCTCCCTTTGTACCAGCTGAGTCTGTTCATTGACAACAGAAGCCGTCTCTTCCATAAGTCTGACGCACAGCTCTGTTGAGCAGATTTTCTTGAGGCGATGTTTTCTTGAGACTTGAATAAATACTGTATGAATATATTAGGGGTAAATAAAGCACAAAAGCATGTCCTAAATGAATTTGATCTCAAGCATCAAAACAATTTAAGTACAGCTTTATTTTTTTTATTTTTTTTTTACTGAGCAAATACATGTAATTCAGTATAACAATAGTTTGTATACGAAAAATCGTTGTCAGGCATGTTTACAACAAAAATCATTAGATGAAATTAAAAGACATGAAAAGGATCACAGGGCAGCTCCAAAATACTAATTAATTGTCATTTAAAATTGTTACCAATCTTTGCCACTATCAGACCACTAGATTTTCACCAATTTGTCATCAAGAAGTTTTTAATAATTAAAAAATACAATACAATTGAGTATGGTCCCTTATTCATTTATTCAGTATATTTTAGGTCAGAATAATAAATCTGTGGTACATAATTGTATCTGTTATGTTGAATGATTATGAAACATTATTTCACCCATATTTTGCCATTTTGTTTTCACAAAAGTTATTGGAAATTTTAAAGTAGACACTGCATTAAAGCATACATATTGTCAAATATACCCATGTGTTTATCAGTTAAAAGGGGGGCATCTTGTTTTTGACCCATTTGCATTTGGTAAGCCCAAAGAATTCAGTAAGGCCATTATATATTATATTATATATTATAGTGTCGTAATTAATTTTAATTCCACAGAGAATTGTAATGGTTTCTGTTGGTCAAAAAAATCATCTCCAAATAGTTAATAAAATACTTACTCAAAGCTTTCATTAGTTAAATGGTGTATTTAGAGATCGGTCTTGTAAATTCGTAACATACTCATATTGCTGGAGCTGAAACAAAACTACCTGTGCATTTTCCAGTTTGCAAAGTGTGTTTGATATTTTGGAGATTTTGACAAAGCATCTGCTTAAATATGGTAGTGATGTTTTTTGAAGTAAAACTTTCCCATTTTATTTAATTTTTTTTGTGAATAGTATTTCTCCACTGTGGTAACATTGGCCGGGAGAGATTGAATGCATCCACTTTATTTTCTTTATTTTTTAATATATCTCAGTTTAAATTGATAAATCAAAGTGCTTTTGAAAAAGGTATTTGTCCTGTGCATTTAATGTCGGTTTAAAAATCCATTTAGAAACAAAAACCGTGTGGATAAGAGGCATTTTTTCAACTTTACATCACTTTTAATCAGTTTTATAATTTCACACCTTCTTAGCAGAATTAGCAGGGTTCCCACCAGCCTGGGGCCTCTGCGAAAACAAAATCCCTACGCATGTCACCGAGCATGGGGAGAAACTGAATTCACTTCTGTAAATGCTACACAAAGACCCCAGACCCAAAGCAGTAAAAAACACAGTGGGAGCATGTCACTAGTTTTCGACGAGTGGGTTGGTAGTTCATTCGCAGACAAGGCTAAATTCATTTTCAATTTTGATAAATGTAGACCACTTGACTCGTAACAATCCGTCACTGTCATACATGTAAAAGTTATAAACAATCATACATTGCATAATGCTGTTCTCAGTGAGAAACCATTCATCTACCCCAATTTTTTTTCATCATTTGTTTTGCTGCTTATTTAAACCCCACCTAACTAAGCATTTTGTTCTGTATTATGCAGACTTTGATCATCAAAAGCTCTTTGTTGTTGTGCTATGTAAAGATATTTTTAGATTTTTACATTTCTTAGCATTAGTTACCAAAGTTTGTTTATACATTTATTTTGTCTAAACCGTTATTTTTTAATTCCATTCATTATATATATATATATATATTTTATCATACTTAATTGTATCTAATATTATATACTGTGTGTATGTGTATATATATATATATATATATATATATATACATACACACATACATAAGTACATTATGTTTATATATATATATACACACACACATATCTGATAAACACAGTATACAGTATATTTATTTTTCTTTTATTTATTTCTTTTATTTGTTTTGCTAGTTTTCATTTTGTAAGGTAAAACATGTTTGTTCCATTATGTGATTCAGGTCATGTAATATAAAGAGCAGTCATTGACCTTTTCCAGTATGTAAGCATCTTCAGCAGTACACTGAAGTACATATTACACACAGTATTTCAGCATCTGTTTATTCTGGAGCTGTAAATGGAAGCATTGCAGGATATTCTGAAGCAGTGGTCAAGTCCAGCAGCAATCTTGAGGTCTCGTTATTTGTCACAGTCTGCCACAATTGTGCCATGGAGTTTGCTCAAGAGTTTGTCTTTGGTCAACATTCCCTTCTCTTTGACCTTTCTGAAATTGATTTTGTTCTTGCGTTGGTCTACATATGGCTCACTCTCTCTTGTTTTCTTCTCTCTTTCTCTAAATCTTTTTAAATTAAATTCTCTTGATTTTATCTTACTTTATTTTATTACTGTGGTATAAGCAAACCTGTTCCTAAATATATATATTTTTTTCTCTAAATGTTGCGTTACAAGCTTGATTCTTATTCAAAATGAATATAGCGTGAAAATCCTTAATTCGCCCTGTAACTCTTGCATACATTCTCTATTGCACATGGTTCTATAGAACAACTTTAAGCATCAAAAGAAAAGCTTTATCCTTTTCTTCTGCGGGGTATTGAACTTGAACTGTGACCTTCACTGTCGGTCCTTAAAACCGTTTCATGGTGTGGATTCACGCTGTGCCCTCTAACGCATGAACACTGTGTTCTCCCCGCAGGGCTTGATCGCTCGCTTCTTTTAAATGTGATTTATTCAACACGGATACATGGGGCATTGATCCACACCACAAGCTATTCTGTAGACCTTTTCCAAGATTTCTGGCTGATGAATGATCTCTTGATGATTTTGGTCCAATTGTCCTCAAAGCAGATAGTTTTACATTTGTTACATAAATGGCTAAAATAAACAGAAATGATCAGATCCATCCAAGGTTTAACGTTGATTGATTCGTGGTGGTTATATGAGACTCTTCGTAGGGCTGAGACCGTTCCAAGTCTGATGTTGGAATCAGTCACCATCATTTGGCATAAAAAAAATACTTTTTCACTTTTTAAATGAAAATGATATATTGTACATCTCCCTGCATGAATTATTTATGTTTAATTGTCAATTGTGTTATGTTTAATTGTGAACATTAGCTGACGTGTGTAATTTCTGGTGTATTATTGACACAAAACAAAATCACAAAAATAATTTAGCATATAATGGAAAATAATGCCAGCCTGCCAGAGTTATGAGAAACGGGTGATGTTTGTTTGTTTTTGGGGGGAATTCTTTAGAGATTTGAGAATCTACTGGAAAATTAGATTATTCTTATTTATATGAACGTTTCATGCCAACATTGACTGTGGTAATCTGACCAATACGAATATAAAACCAGACTGATTTCTCTCCTTTTCTTACTGGATTAATTCTTAATGATCAGAATTGGAATTTAATACTTGTTATAAATGTTTTATTTCTGTATAAATATCTAAGGTATTTTTAGGCTATGTGTTTCGTTTATAATAAACATGTTGGGTTAATGATTATTAAAATATAATTCTTTAGCAAATTTTCATTTATTTATTTGTTTATTTACAGACTAAACTACTTACTCCCTTTTGAGATGTCCATTTATTGATACTTCATCCAGGCTGCACTGGCCTGTGGTTGGGGCAATAAGGACCCTCCTCCTGACTGTTTATCTCCTTAGCATTTATCCTAATACCCAGGGGGCCACAAATCTATAGAACCCTGTTTCCCTTCCTTGAGCCTCCTGTCTTATCTTGCTATTGCCTGGTGAAAGAGCTTGCCTACCACAATGCACACTGGTCAGGGGATAATTTTCAGTTGCCAGTGTGTACTCATCCATACTCAGCCCGTATCTCTGAATCCACCATGCATAAATGTAGAGGATTTGTACATAAAGCGGTTTGTTGATTCACAAAAGTGAAAGCAGTTTGAAGGCTGGACGTCTGTTATCTTCAGTGGGCCCTGAGGCGAGATGTCCTGCTGACCCTCATCTGTCTTCCCCCATGCCCCCCTCCAGCACCCTCACACCAGACTCTCGCCTGCTTTCTCTCCCTTTGCTTCCAAGTATTTACCCCATTGTGGTTCGTCATGGTGAAGGAATTTCTGAAGTGGAGGAATTGAACAAACTGGGAACGTGTCTGTTTCCCACCTCCCACCTGTTGATTGGGATCTATATTAGTGTGTACACAGGATTCCACACCATCGTTTTACTTCTTCCTTTGAGTGTAAATAGATTAAAACACTTCTTTTGAATTTTCTTTCTTTCTTTCTTTCTTTCTTTTTTTCTTTTCATACATCTGTCCATCCAGCCATCAACGAATTGTCTAGTTTAGTTTTAGCAGGTTATGTCTAGTATTGTTTAGCTTGTTTACTGTCATCCGTTACTTAAGAGGGAGTTCACCACTGTAACTAAATCCTGTTCTAATCGTGTTTTGTTTTGTTACAAGTTATGTAGGAAAAAGGTGCACCTCAAAAATTTACATCATAACAGAGGTTCTGTGAGAGTTCATAATAAAATTTACAATTTTAATTTTTTTCCTATTACGTTTTTGTAATCATCATTTCATCAAGTCAGTCTGGATAATTGATTAATGGATCAAATGATGTTTACAAAAAATGCATAAAACTTCAAAATTCATCCTTTGAAAACCATTTTAAAATCAGCATCAAATTACCATTGACATGGTGCTTCAAAAATATATTGCAACATTTTGTTTTTGTTTGTCAATTAGGATATAACTATTTAAGTCTGAATAGTGCGCATACACATTTAAATGGGGGTGACTGTTAAGTGGTCAAATTTCCCCTCATAGTCTATTCAGTATTATTGCTATCTATTTTTCATTTCTACAGTTCGTCTACAGTTGATGGGTTGTAAAGATTTCAATTAGATGTATATAAAACTAAAATTTAGTTATGGCAGCATTAGTTAGTTTTGTATATATTCTGTTTTTGATGTAGTTTTTGTTTTATGTAAGTGTATAATTACTTTACTGTGCATCACTAAACATTGTTGTGATAATAATGATTGTTGTCAAAAAGGTTTTCTGAACACTCATTTTCTAGTTATAAAAATGCATAGTCCTGTCCCAAATATACGCCAGAGTTGGTGTACTGGGTTAGTTGGGATGTAACTTAATGGCAACTTGCCATTGAGTTACCACTGAATTTATAATAGGATCAAGTATTAACATGAACGGGTGTACATTTTTTAAGCGTACATTGAACAATAACGTGGGAACCCAAACCTTACTGCTGACACGGTGGGTCCGTAGTCACTGATTCAGAGTCAGTGAGGGAGCTACACTTGATCGGGGATTTGCTCTGTCCTCAATCCAGCCATCTGTCCTGCGGCTGCCAAACTCAGCAGATTGAAGAGGCCGGGACAGAAATTTCCCACATCTCTCACTCGTTAAATGAGGAATGGGAGGGAAAAAGTGAGGGAGAAAGAGAACTATCTGTCTGAATGGGGGCTTGATTCGGTCTACTGGAAGGCTGAAGTACCCACGTTTTAAAAAAGAGTGGGAAAAGGAGACAAAACTGGAGAAAACAATGTTGCAAAAAAAAAAAAAAAAAAAAGAGTACGACACAGTCTCCTAAAATCTTTAGAGTGTGTGTGCGCGTCTGTCTGTGAATTGTGAGTGCCCTGCCTTTCTCAAGCGCACACACCCCCGATTCAGTGTGCGAAGCTGAAAAGAAAGGCAATTAGCATTTCAGCCAAAGTCCGACTGGCTACATGCGATGAAGCAATAAGCTTTATAATTTGCTTTTCTTCTCTTCGCTGCCATTGAGAGGCTTTTCCTTGTTTAATCCCTTGAAAGTGCATTTCTCTTCACTCTCATCCATTGTTTGCCGCAGTAGCCCATCGGTCATGGAGTTCTGTGGCCGCGGGAACGTTCACCATGTGAAATTCAATGAGACCTTTTCTCTGGTCCTCTACCCGTATATTGAGCGGGGGAAAAAAGTCATTGTGTTTTTTGGAACAAGGACGTAGGATGCAGTTGGCTCAAGTTGAAAGGGTCAGACGACGGCCTGAGGACAATACCTTTGAGAGATTTGCTTTTTTTTTTCTTTACTCTCTGGCCAGCAGCCTTGATTGGCATGTATTCCCTTCACTAGAAGCTAATGTTGAGTTGAAAAGTAACATATGACACTACGGAAACAGAGCTTTTGGCCATTCTTGCTATTCCGAGCGGATATTTTCTTATCCTCTGCTTTCATTCCTCAGAAGGAATGGCATCTGCTCGTACTCAGCCCTCTCGGCACCCGCTCACATACACACTTTTGTGCACTAATTCTAGGTTCCCTGTATCTTTCAAAATAAACAGAAACATTTTGGGCAACGCTCACCAAATGAGTGTCTCGCCAACAAAAAGCTGTGGTCTTTAGATACTCTCTTCAAATGTAATGATGTATGTTTTAACCAGACTCAGTTATTAAATGTTTTAAGTTTCCCAACCTCGAGATATTTAGGATATCGGCCCGTCTAAAAATACTTGAGGGGCTACAACACAAGTGGCAATTATTGGCTTTTGAGCTCTCCATATATGGGAGCCCTGAAGGTTCCCAGAACTTTCTGAATGAGGCTGGTTTCTGAGGTAACAGAGCGTGTTGTGGAGACGACTCTCACTTATGCTGCTTCATGTGTGCATTGTGCTGTTATGACATATCAGTGCAATATCACCGTACTAATTGTGTCTACCAGCATAACCGCAAATGACCTTCAGCCAAGCTTAAACACTGAACATTGAACACTGGTAGTACATTTCTGTCTGGATATTTTAGATTTAGTTGTGGGCCCTGTGTCTCACCTGGTTTCCTATTGAAGCCAAAGTTGGCCAAAGTTGCCCTCCAGCATGGCTCTAAAAAGTGTATCATCAGCCTAACAATGTTGCAATTAAACCCTCAAGCTCTTTGAAGTTAAATGGATCTCAATTGGCTGTCAATGTTAAATCAGCGGGAAAAATGGTTGTGAATTTGATTTTAACTATATTGTTTCTCTGTGCTGTTGGTGTGGACTTCTCTATTGTCATACAATAAGAACATTTATTTAAATGTTACAGTTTTTATTCTTGGTGTTAAAGGGGCATATATATAATTATCAATTGACACAGTTTTTGAGTTGAGAATTTCTTATATTGCATTCAAATGCTGTCAGTGTAGTATGGTATGCTTTTGGTATGTTTACAGTATTTATGATGTTTTCAAAATGATTCAGCTCAAACGCTTTGTGTTTATGTGCGGTTGCTCATTTGACTTTCTTAATTTATACCATAGTGCACTTGCCAGCCAAACCATCAAGTGAAGGCCTTAAAAAGATGAGAGGTGCGTGGTTTGAGTCTGTTGATGCATCAATTGCAACTTTTGTTGGCTAACATGAGCTACGTGGGACATGAGTTTACTTCTGCTACCATGTCATGTGCTGTGATAAATGTGACTTCTCATTACCAAAGCTTACCACAGTCTCATCAGACAGGTTGTTACAGAAGCAGACAGACCATTAGATTAAGCCAAGCCTGCAATTTGGATTCAGCGCACGCTGTTATTATTTTGAGCTCCGAGCAAAAGTGGCTAAAGTATAGGAAACTTCAGAGTATTTCTTCTTGAAAATAGTAATTAGAAATGTTACGAGAAAGTTTGAAAACATTGCATGTCGTACACCACATTGACTTCGCTCAAAGTGTGTGACCTCACCAAAGGATTAATGTATTGCATAACACACTCGCACACACACACACACACCACTGTTGCTTAGTACTGGCTGTGAAGTCTTGCTGATTGAATAATTGATGTTAAGATTATGGATCCTGCTGCCGGGCAGGGGTAACACTAGAGGCGGCTGCTGGTCCAGCAGTGTAGACCCGTAACCCTACACTTTATCACATCCTCAGCCAGGCGATCCAGTGTAATTGCTGAAGTCTCAGTTACGTTAAGAGGCATGGCTGTCATGTGAACCGGTTGCATGAGGTGATGGGGTCAAACTGTCCTTGGGCTTCACCTATCTAAATATCAAATGGATGATTCCTTCAAAAGTGAAAGCCTGTGCCAAATATGAATTGCTTTTATGTCTTCTATGGAGCGCAAAAGAAGAAGATTTTAATAATGTCTAATATATATATATCTTAGTGTATCCATTCATTACTGATCCAACAGTACCTTGTAACTGCAGTAAACTATTTAACTATAGCCTTTTGAAGTGTAAGCTGTATCTCAATTCACATGTTTATTATTATTATTTTGATTTGTTATTTTGATTTAGATTTTTTTTGCTGGAGCACCACCTGAGTTTTCTCCATCCGTTTCTACCAGTGATGCTGGTTTTATTGCAGCACTACAACCTGTGCAGATCTCAACAGTGCTGCTGGGTTGTAGGTTGATAAGATGAGTTTGCAAATGAGTTGAAATTTATAGAAAAGATCTGGCAACCGGGCAACCTTAAAAAATGTTGACGTGATTATTCATATAGGAAATGAGGTTTAGGCCAAATAAATGAAACTTTGGAAATGACATAAGGGTGTCTAAATGATGACTAAGTTTCCATTTCCGGGGGGAACTGAAAGAATAATGAATAAATTAATCCTCTAGAGTTACACAGAGTGGGCAAATATCCCACATGCTAATCTACTAATCTGACTGAATTAAGAACCTTACTTAGCATCAACGATAAATTACAGAGGCCATTGTAATCAAGTTTCCTGGCATAGGCAGGCATGCATTTTTATTGTAATGAGTAATTCCAGAATGCTATCGGGGGAAACCACTGCGAAGATATAAATCACCCAAAGCATTTTGTTTTTGAAAGTGGAGTTGAAGTATGCTGCAGGATTTGGTTGACTGAACTGAGATAACCATATCAAATGAAAGAGAGACCACCTGAGGCACTGTATTGACTTAACAGCACACTTCCAAAGTGCAGAAAGACATATGTATTTCCCACTGGGAGCAGCTTTCTGCTGAATATTCACTTAAAATGCATGCCCTCTTCCATCTTTTTGACATATTTTGGGCATTTGGTCTATCTCTGATATGCTCTGCATGGCAAAAGGCCTCTGCTGTGGGCTTTCTTTGCACTTTAGGGAAAAGGGAGAAGCTTGATCTCCTTCACTGTGAAAACCATCTTCATTTTGTCTTTAAGAATGAGACATCCCCACAATAGACTGTCCTGGGGTCAGACTAAGAGCCAAACCACCAGTGTCTTGGCGGCTCGGTGGCCTCCTGGTCATTGATAAATCGTTTTGATGTTCTCCAGGCCAGCATGTCCTGTGGTGATCTGGCAAAGCATGAGTAGCGTCTTGCAGTGTCTGTCTTTATCAATGTCAGGAGATGCGGCCAAAGAGGCTGTGGTGACCTCTGGGTTGACTGATGGCCTGAACATCTCCTTGAATTGCTTGTGCGTGAACCTCCTGAGAAACAAATAAACAAAGATGCTTTGTCAGTCAGTTAGTCTGGTCAAGTGCATTTATTCATCAGTTCATGAAAACGCAACATGATATTATGGACTTGTTACTTATTGCATTGTCATAATTATTATTAGATTTTTTTCAAGTCTTATATCAAGTCTAATATTTAGGTCTTCTGCCCATATTCAACTGATAAAATGGTTACATATTTTAACATAAATATTCTTAATTTTTATATTTTTGTTCAAAATACATAAACATTCATACATGATAACAAAAACACTGCTTCTATGTTGAGCATGATTTTAGTTTCTAAATTTAACTTAATTTAATATTTTGAGGATTTACTGTATGAAGTAAAAATTGTACTGATAACATGATGAATTTATTATTGAATCATTCTTTGAGGGGATGATATTATTGACCAGAAAATGCAAGTTTTGATTAGAATTATTTTTATTAGCAATATTTTAACACAACTTATTCAGTTCACATTACTATTTAAAAACCTTGCTGCCTGTCATCGTGTAGCTAGACCAACAATGCTCTCCCGCAAAATTATGACATTTCTGAATAACAATTCATGACTTTTGTAAAATAAATAAATAAATAAATTAAAAAATTAAAAAAACAGAATGGTAATAAAATAATTATCTATCTATCTGTCTTTGCATGAGAAGACATGAGCTTATGATGATGATGATGAACATTGTAAGAGAAGTCAAAATTGATCACAAAAGTGTATCTTTAGCAATAGTACATTTGCATTATTTACATCGTTTCATTTGTATTCATTTACAGCATGCACTTTGGATTTATTTGTAGCACGCTAAACATAATCACAAAGGTTTACTCTAAGCAGAGATACGGTATTATGTAGCATATATTTTCATCCAATAATTCAAACTAACAAAAATAAATAAGAGAGAGGTGTTGGTGCAGGTGCCGTTGTGTGTCTGTTGTATATTCGGTCTGAACAAGTCAGGAAGTTCCCAGCTCTGGGGGAGAAGCAGGGCTGAATACTATGCTTTCCCCTCTGCTGTCCAGGCTTTGTACCCTCACTACAGGCCTCAGCCCGCCAGCAGCCGCTAATCCAGTTTTGATAGCATTCACGGCCCCCCCCCTACGTGCCGTCCTGCCTGCCTGCCTGCCCGCCTCTTGTCATCAAGACACAACACACACACACACTTGCCAATGATTTAGATGCAAACACATGCACGCATACACCACAGTGGGATGAAACTGTACCAAAATACCTGTAGTTGCATTTCTGCCTCTCAAAGTTTTATTTATTTATTTGAAGTTCTCACTAACTCAATAGAAACGAACCCCTCAATAATCTGAAATGGCACCTTAATTGATGAAAGCTGTCTGCTCCCAGCAACCTTGTGGCTAAAGAATAACCGCATGATGTAGCAGAAATGGAACATATGAAAAGCTGAATTTTACCAATGTCCAACTTTCCTTCGGCTCTTCTGAGAAAAAAGGAAAAACGAGATGACATCATTTAGAGCTTGTGTTTTTAACATGACATTTAATGCAAATATAAAAAAGTGTGTATGCTTCAAAGCAGCAAATTATTAAATGGATGCCCAGACATAATTTCAAACACATTCATGTTTTCTGTTCGGTTAGCCATGACAACTCTCTCAATAAAAGGAGACATTGTCTGAGGTCATAAAACTTAATAGCCTTTTTCTTCAAAAGAGATGACCATAATAAATGCCTGTCTGAATTGTCTTCAGTTGTAGGTGACAATAACTTGGATCTGACCTTCAAGGTCAGCAACTTTAAAGGAAAAGGTTGAGTCAGCCAGTGACATTATATTGATTGAAGTCTTAAAAGGATAGGCTACTTCAGAATTAAAATGAATTATCTCCAAACCTGTATGCTGGAAAGTTTGTCATAACAAACACATAACAAAGCAGAGGAATTTTTGAGGGTGTTTCATGCAACTCTTTTCCAAGCTTTAGCTATATTTCCATCGAAAGAATTTGACTTGTGTGCAAAACTAGAATATCACACAGAACACACAGAGCACCATTTCCAGTCAAATAGAACGAAAAGGTCAATTCCTCAAGTATTCATACATTACAAATTACTTGCGCCTCAGACCAAGCAGACGTAACACATTAAATGCAGTCATTGCTTTTGAAGGTGAAAGTCTGCTGTTCGGGTGCACAGTTATTTAAGAGTTATACAGTTATATATAGTCTGGTTTCCTGTCCCATCACGCAGTCACTTGACTTTTTAATGCGCATGGTGGAATTTAATTTCCTTTGTAGTTTATGTGCATTTTTTGTTACCAGATAAGAATGTTTACCCCATTCAGTTGAGAAAGAATTTGATATTTGAATGTTCTTTGCATATTTTTTTTTTTTTGCATATAATTTCTGTGCGTCTTGGTGTTACGTCCAGTGTTTTTATGCATTTGTTTATTAATTCACCACACTGTCAGATCTAAATGTAAGAAGGACTGTCTCAGAGGCTTGTAATCGTAAATCTCATTGGCCTAATTTATATTTATGCAGAGTAAAGTGTTCTCATCCAGATGATGGTCACTAAACTTTATATATTCTTCCTCTTTTCAGGAATGCCAGCTGTTTTTGCTCTAGCTGGCCTGGTTCTGATGCTGCTCACCACAAGTGTCAGGTCTGAGTCGGCAGTGCTGAGGTTTCAGGGCCAGACACAGTTTGTTGTAAATGAGAGCAGCAGGTCCATAGTACGACTTGTGGTGGAACGAGTTGGAGATCCAGTTAATGTCACTGCTCTGGTTCTGGTAAGTTTAGGAAAACACTGCATGATGATTAATCCTTGTCACTACTAGTTTTGTTTGATTTCTATGCTGTATATGTGGCAAACAAATGTTTTTTTATTCAGCTAAATTCAATTATTTAATTATAAGAAATAACTTTTTATGTTATGCTTATATTTGGAAAATAACTACCAGTAAATCTGAATAGTGTGTGTATGAATGAATGAATGCTCAGATAGGTGAAATGCAGGCACAATAAAAAAAATTATATATTTCTATATTTATACATGAACATTGTTTAGAGAAGAAAAATATTCTTTAATAAAACCCCCCTACCAGAGTATGATGAAAAAGATATTGTCACAGGAAGCTGAGTGAAATACATTTGATGTATTGAGGCCCCGCAGAGCATAGAGCTAACAATGCTTCTGTACTGCCTGATGTGTTAATGCCTCAACAGCTGCTTGGGTCTCAACACCCAAACATCTGTCTGGTAAATCATAGCGCAAATCACAGCACATATGGCCATAATTAGCATAGAAACACAAATATGCCTTCTTTCAAAACAGGCAGTGCCTGTTTAGCACGCATGGTAAGTGGGCAAGTGTTGCCGGTCCATTGAATGTCATGCATGAATTGACTGCAGAAAGAAGGATCTAAGAGCCTGTTTTGTAGCGGCTTTCAGTGGGTGGCATCAAAGCATGCGCTAGAGGTGGCAGTTGTCAACCAGATGGTGCTGGTTGAGTTTAAGAGAGGTCAGGGAATTCCCATCTCACACTTTAAGATGTTGTATATGGAACTTTTTTTCTATAAATCACATCAATGATGCCAAAACCCCAAAATAAAACAATTGATGGGCAGCTCTCTTGCACTTCTTTTCAAATTGATGTCCTGTGTTTATCCAGCTTCAGGGAGAGGACACCGGTGACTTTGAGGCCACAACTGCAGCTGCCTTTCTCCTGTCCTCTGAAAGCAGCAAAACCATCTTTATTGCTGTGAGGGATGATGACATACCTGAGGCCGATGAGACCTTTGTGTTCAACCTCCGCCTGCAGGTAACGCTTAAACCAGGAAGCTTCTATAGCTCAGCGGTTAAGGATGTGTGCAACTGAAAGGGTTAGATTAAGATGCAGTAAATCTTATTTTATTTCAATTAGTTGTAAAACATTTCTAACTTAAGTTAAAGTAGGTTTTATTTCATGTAAAGAGGTCATTAATGGCCTGTTTTTATTTTGTACTTTTCACCTGTAGAGTTTCAAGATTTTGACATTGAAAAATAAAACAATTTAGAAGTTACAGGCAATTTTCTATAGCTAGGTGTAGAAGGCTGTAGATTTGAAAGTATACGCTCACTACTGCGATTGGCTAACAGTTGCATATGTTTGACATCCTGCATCCCTCACGGATGAACTGCATGAATATGTCAGCACCGATAGCCTTGTGTGCAGCCTGCCAACATATGGCACAGCTGTGCTTCAGGTGTCCTGAGTTTGAATCCTATGGAGCTTGTTTTATGACAAAACTATTTGAATTATGTACATTTCATTTATTGACAAGACTTATTTAACAAAACTAAATATTATGTAGGTTTTAAAATAGTTGTGAATTATTTATTTATTTATTTGTTCAACTTAAATATTTAACATTTGAAATTGATTTTTTTATAAGGCAGAGTTTTAGAGACATGTATTTTCAAACAATATTTTTTTGTTTGTTCTGAATTCTGAGACTGCTAATATTATGTTTTTAAAAATACAGCTTCAAGATTTCAAGATGAAGAAGTTCAGAACGTCAAATTCAGATTTTTCAAATTCAAACTCAGAAATTCAGATCTTACAAAAACTAGGTCAGAGTTCATTCACAGCAAAGAGTAGATGATCTCCGAAATGTAAACAAAGCATTTTGGCCAATCACACAGATGCAGTAGTTTTACATATTCCATTACAGATGCGCATTGAGCACGAGCGCCAATAGAGAACTGATACCTTCGGCAACGGCTTGTCATAACACATTCCAACGATAGATCGCCTGTTATTTAAAACAGACCAACGAAATGTTTCTTTCTTTTAGCTACATCCAACCGCACAGATGTTTTTTCGCAGAGATTTTTTTTTTTAGTCAAGTCATGATAATTTGAGAAGGCTAAATTAGTCAAACAATCACCTCCACCATCAACATCAAAAAACTTACATTTAATCATTAAAAATGCTCCAAGTGTTTTTTTTTTATATATTATTTTAATAATAGCTGTTTTGGGAGAAGGGGAAGACGGACTTTCGTCGGACTGGGCTGGTAATTCAGATGCTTACCCTCGGAAAAAATCAATTGCCAATCGCCAATGATGACAATAATGCTGACAGGAATTTCTAGCCTACTGCAAAGGGTTAAATTTAACATATATTTCATTTTATTTCTGCAAATTAATAAATATAAACATTATAGCCTCTTGAGAAATTAAGCATTCATGTAGTTTCGTTTGTAAATGAAAACACAGCATGCTCCTTTATCGTCACGCATGGCTTATAAACAATCTTTATTGTTCATAAAAATGTTTTATCCATCCATGATAACCCCGGCTTGCTATGGTCACACAGGTTTGTTTAGCATTAAACTCGTCACCACAAGAAAAATATGTCATTCCCTCAACATAAGAAGTCTTGACCTCTCGTGACCACAACATCTTTACCTCGATAAAATGATATTGTGGCCATGAAATATCATTATCAAATTAATATCTGATGCCCACGTCATATTATCCCAAGAGTTCATACCTTGGGGCCACCACAAAATGCCGTTTTATAATGAATTTCAGTAGGAGCACCTATGAACGATCAACCAGCTGCTGCGAATCAGATATCCTTCATCCACCTTAAATATCGCTCACTTCCTCTCCCTGGCATCTTCGTTTTTTGTCTATGGAGAAAGGTCTAAACAGGCCAGATTTCTCCACCGGTTTCATCCAGTTTCAAGTTTCTCGCCACCGCTATCATTTGGCTTACTATTTGGAGAGACCTGTTCTAGCTCCGAGCTATTTCATTGTCTTTAGTTTTGCTATTTTCAATAACCGGTCACTTCCTCCCGGGGGGAACGCGGGGACCAGGCTTGACTCTGAGCATCACTCAACCCTCACCTTCTAGGGGTAAATCCCCTAGGGCTCCAGTCTGCTGGGCTCCCTGCCTGTTCCCTAGACAGTCTGTCAAACGAGCAATTTTATCTATAATTGTCGAGGAAGTGGGAACTAGTGAAACAAAGTGAACTGAAGACATCCCCTCCGGTCACCAAATCATTAGCTCTTGGAGATTCATAATCAGGCAGAAGAATGGTGACTCCCCGAGCCGCACGCTTGCACTAGAAAACATCTTGAAATCTTGAAGCTGTTTTAAAAACTGGATATTAGCAGTCTCAAAATTCAGAACAAAACAATCTGTTGTTTGAAAATACATGTCTATAAAACTTTTTTTTTTTTTTTTTTTACATTTTTTAAATGTTAAATATTCAAATTGAAAAAACCCATATAATGTTCAGTTTAATAATAACTCAACAATAATTTAAATTGACATAATTCAAATTCAAATAGTTTAGTCTAAAACAAGCTCCATAGAATCCCACCTTGTGGACCTTTGCAAATGCCCCCCGAAAAACCCACACAAATACTCAGTACATGTCATGGGATCTATAATAACAGACAAAGCAACCACATAATAATAAATAAACAGTTACACTTGTGTGGTTACAGTGTAGTGACACATCATTGTCTTTAGGTTTTAGTCTTTCTGAAAAATCACATGTAAAATCTGTAGTAAAATGTGTCATTGTTTTGTTTCTGAGCTGCGTTTGGCACTCTTGTCATTAATCCACTATATGCGTGCATCGGTGGGCGTGGCTAAACGCAGTGATATAGAAGCAGGCTCAATCTTCTTCTATTATGTGATAAAGTGGTTTTGGTGGATTGGCTTCAATATGAGCGGTTTCTAGACGAACAAAAAAGTTTTGAGTTCTGAAACTTACAAAAGGTTTTTATTCCACCATGACCTCTTATATCTAGCAAAAGATCAAGGGAATTTTGATTTCCCAGTTCATGATCCCTTTAAAGCAGACATAGCACACACAGATTCTGCCAATATCATGTTAATCTTGAGTACTAATTAAGTAGTATTGCATTCTTCATATCTGCAAAAAAATCTGTTTTTTATCATATTTATTAGAAAGATATGGCTGTAAAAATAACTCAGTATATCAGAACATATATATATATATATATTTGTAATGATTTTTGAAAGTGCCTCAGGTGCCAGTATCGTGATAAAAGTGATCAAATGAATGAGCTTCAGATGTATCTACATTTGTGCAACATAGACAGGAGTATGCAATTCTCTTCTTACCTCTATGGTTTTCAAATTAATATATCAGTAGTGGGAATCCCAGAGGGGTTGAAATTCTTGCTTGAGTGGAACAGTCAAATCTTAAGCTACAGCTCAATGGCCCGTAAGCCTTTGCATTTTCTTTGATGGCTTCTACTAACTCTGTATAAGGGTTAGGTAATGTCTCTGCACTAGGAGCCCAAAATTAGAAGTCACCTTCAAGCGAAATAATCAACTATGACAGCCACAACTGGCACTGCCGTAAGATTAAAGAGCCATTATACAAAGCTAATCACTATAAAAAAAGCACAGGCCTGGAAATAAGCTTCCTATAACACGCAAAAGAGAAGAATCTCCTAGGAGCTTAATTTATGCACCACCCACAGCACCAAACAGAACTGCAAAGATTAACACCTGTTTCTAAAAGGTTTCTCACTGAGCCAGAAGTTGACATATCTGTCAACTGCGTAACTTAACAGTCACTTTGTCTAATTATTTAATAATTGCATGCATTATGCAAGCACAACCAAACCATCTTCATTAAATATCAGCGTATGAAATTGTGGTAGCAGTTTAGTACAGGGACCAATTCTCACTATTACTAGTTGCTTATAAGCATGACTGTTATTTATTTATTTGTAGTACATAGAAAGCATATATTCAGCATGTCCATATTCTACATCCATAATACTACCCAACTACCTCACTAACTATTAATAAGCAGCAAATTAAGAGTTTATAAAGGCAAAAGTCATAGTTAATTGTTTGTTAATAGCGAGAAGTGGTCCTTAAAATAAAGTATGATCTTTATGTGATCTTAAAATATGGTAATCGAGACTTATTTTAAGAATTTGTGGTTTTATTGTTCCTACGTTATGTGTCTGCATGTTTATGTTGTCTATGAGGACACAAATTTGCATAATGACATGGGTATGACATAGGTGATACAATATGAAGGTGATTTATGAGGACATTTTCAGTGTCCCCGTAATTCAAACGGCTTAAAAAACATACATTGTGTTTTTTTGAAAATCTAAAAAGGCACACAGTTTCCTGTAAGGGGTAGGTTTAGGTGTAGGGTCAGTGTAGGGCAATATCACATACAGTCTGTACAGTATAAAAACCATTACGCCTATGGAGAGTCCCCATAAATCACAAAAAATAACACTTGTGTGTGTGTGTAAATTTAGAATTGTTTTTAGTAATGTTTTTTTTAAGTTATTAAGTCATTTTAAGTAATTTTATAGTTATTGATAACTGTTTTGTTCAGGAAAACATTCATGCACATTTCCTGCGCCAATTTGTGTGTACGCATTAATTGTTAAATGACTCGCTGTTTATAAATTTAAGAAGAAGTCAACTTGCAGTGGGTTAATTGTAATCATTTCAATAAAATCAAATTGAGATGATGGAGGTATGACACTCATTGCCTTTCTGTGTTGTCTAAGGAAGTGCTTCTCATAGCAGTTTCTTATTTGAGGGCCTCTTATTACTGTGCTGTCTCAGTCTCTTGACAGTGAGTGATTAATGACAACAGGTCACGACTCCACTGTCTACTTGTCCACTGTTTAACAAATGAACCTCAGGCTGGCAGAATGGGACAACTTAAGGGTGACAAAAGACCACTGAAACCCAATCTGAATGCACAAAAAAGAAAATCTAGTCTTTTAAGTGTAATTTACATAAAATATATGCTGATTATTGATAAAAATAAGAAATATAATGGGGTAAAGAAACATGATTTTTTTTTCATCCTGTATTTTCTGTGCTCCATATTATCTCATAATCTAACAAGTTCTTATTACTGAGGGAAAAGGAGGAGGAATGTTTTTGTGTTGTGGTACTGAGCCGGACCTCCATCACGGTTAGCGCTGGGAATTGTATGAACGTGTGTATTATTGTATCGTTTGCACTCTGCAGCTGAAAGAAAGCTCTGTTACAGCTCTGTTTTTTAAATAAAAGCTTATTTGAATTTTATGGGTTTTATTTTATTTTATGGGCTTAATGTCCTTATGTGGTCATGCTTTTTTATCTCTTTTTGTGCTCTGTATCACAGACATGTATACACTCTGTTAAAACTACAATATGTTTAATCTGAATTTCATGAGTGCAAAAAGTATGTGAAATGGATTTCTGCATGAATGGCTATAGAATTAGGATTTTCATAGTTATTAATAAATTATAGATTGTCAATTGCTAACCAAGCAATGCTTTACTTTTTCAGAGCTCATCAAATGGTGTGACGGTGGGAACTCCAAATACTGCCACCATCACCATCTTGTCTAATGACAATGCCTTCGGAATAATTTCCTTCAACTCAGTAAGTTTCTTTCTCCATTATTTCTTCAGTGAACAGCGGGAAGAAGCTGTTCAGAGCGTTCTGGGGAGGGGTCACTGTAAGCCTGAACTGTTTTCATTTGTTTTGTGGAGGGGTAATTAAACTCGAGGGAGTGAGAAGAGGGGGTCAGTGGATGGGGAAAGTGAGAGTGAGGGGAGTGTGAGGGGGTCAGATGCCAGGGAAACTACTCGGCTGCTAAGAATTTGAAGAAAAAGGCAAGCAATTTCGTGAATGGATTAGCTGGTTAATAATGTATGTTTCAGTGTTGTTATGGAAACTAACTGCTCTTTTTTTTACCACTGCAAGAGTTGTGTAATAATATTGATTATTATTTGTTTGCAGCACATACATTGATTGGCTCCTTGATCTTTTGTCCCTTTTGCTAGCAGCCAGATTTCTCTGAAACCATCACTGATCATATCACTGATTGAGTTTTGTAAAGGTGTTTTTATAAAATAAAGTAAAATAAAGCCTGTGGTAAATGTACTAGCTGAATATTAGTAAAACATTGAAATGTAAATTGTGCAGATTACATTCATGCAATAAACTTTGTTTCTAATCATTCTGAAGTTCTCCAGGTGTGTTGATTTAGGGTTGTAGCTAAACTCTGCAAGACCTTGTCACTCAAGCAACAGGATTGGAAACTCCTGCTACATGACGTCTTGTTTCTGATGTCCTTCATTTCTAATTCTGTCAGTACATATGTAAATTAGTGAAAGATGTTTTTCTTTTCTTTGTTCAGACCTCCCTAATTACTGTGGAGGAGCCAAGAGGTAGAAGCCAGTATGTGCCTCTCACTCTCCTACGAGAGAAAGGAACATATGGTACTGTAACCGTCAATTTTGAGGTGAGCATTGCCAAAATGCCATTGCAAAATATCCACCTTTTATCTAATAACAATATCTATTTATCTATCTTTAATTATATATCAATTTACAGATTTTTGGAGGTCCAAACCCTGCAAGCGAGGATCTCAGTCCAGACATGGGGAACATCACTTTTCCTCCTGGTCGTGCTGTTGTAGTTTTCAGCATCATGATACAAGATGATATGGTATGGTTTCTTTGTTGAATAACATAAAAGAGATCAAATAAATAATGACAGAATTGTGCATATATTTTTAATATTCAATATATTACATTTGTGTATGCCATAAATTGACTCTAAAAAAAGTCAAAACTATCATTTTCAGAGGGAAAAAAAGCTGCTGCTAAGTAGATTTACATTAAGTGAATTACTAAATGAATGGAGAAGATGTTCTGCATTAGTCTAACATAATATATGTTGTTTTTGATCTCACATCTCCACTAGATTCCAGAAGATGATGAGATCTTCACAGTGCGGCTGACAGAAGCAGCTGGCGGAGCTTTACTCAATCCTAACAGGAGCAGTGTTCAGATTAAGATCTCCCGTAATGATGCTCCCATTCGCTTCTCCAAACCCACACTGGTTGTCCCGGAGAATATTGGTGTCATTTCTCTTAGCATTACACGTGGTAGAACTGAAGATGGTCTTCTGATCGGTTCTGATGACAGAACAGTGTCTGTGGCCTATTCAGTCATCACAGGCAATGGGGCAGCTAGTGCTACTCCACTGGTGGACTTTGTGGATCTACAATCAGAGAGGATGGTTGTTTTCCCTCCAGGTGTCCATGAAACAGAACTCCGCTTCAACATTAAAGATGACAACATTCCAGAGATTGCAGAATCTTTCCAAGTGGTTCTTTTGGAAGAGACCTTGTTGGGTGATGCATTGCTGATGATTCCAAGTATTGCACTCGTGACCATTGAGCCCAATGATAAGCCTTACGGAGTCCTGTCAATCAGTCCTTCGCCCATACAACCCCACATCATCAACGAAGACCTGACCCCGATGTGAGTAGAGGACTGTTTAAAGCTGTTTCTGGACACCCACTGTCATACAGAGATGTGCTGTAGTCCTAATCGTACACATGAATCAGCTAATGAAAGTTGGAAATAAACACATGTGTTGGAAATGAGGACAGTGGTTCTCAAAAACAGAACTCAGTTTTTCAAAAATCATGTTTTTCATTGTGCATTCCAAATAATCTTAAACTGCAGTTGGGTTATTTTGATTAGGTAAAATACAGCTAACCAACAAAATAAAAGCACAATAACAAAGTAAAAATAGTATAGTTTAAAACAAATTATAAAATAAAATAAAAACCTCTCATATGCATCTATACAGTATCATTCAAAAAATTGTTCAGATTTTTAAAATGTTTTTAATAAAAAAAGTATCTTATTCTGACCAATACTGCGTTTGAACAGAGTAACAGTAGTATTGTGAAATAGTGTTACAGTTAACTGTTTCCTGTTTTAAGATGTAATTTATTTTTGTGATGGCATAGTTGAATTTTTAGCATCATTACTCCAGTGTTCAGCGTTATATAATTTTTCAGAAGGCATTCTATGAAGATGATTTGCTACGTTTATTTTTTTAATTATTATTATTATTATTATTAGATATATTATTATATAATTTTTTGTAACATTATAAATCTCTTTACTATACATTTTGATAAGTTTAATACATCCTTGCTGAATAGTGTTAATTGATCGTAAACCTTTTAACGGTATTGTTCCGTCATTCAGTTTTCATTCATTTTTAGTAATGTCATATACATTACTTGTACTAGTCATCCCAGTCTGGTTTAGCATAGACTAAACAAGAATCTGATTAGGTGTTTGTTTATTTATTTGTTTGTTTTTTATGTTTTTGTTATCCACAATATTGGTAGTATCTCAAATCTGTGTTTCTCTGTTTCAGATATGAAGGCATCATCATTGTGAGGAACGGAGGAACTCATGGAGCTGTTTCAGTTAGGTGGAATATAACAAGAAACTCCACGGATAGGACTCCAGTCTCTGCCGACCTTAATCCATCCTCAGGTACCCTGAGGTTTGCTGAGGGCCAGATGAATGCCGTACTGCCTTTGAACATCACTCAGGACAACCTTCCAGAAGAGGCCGAACCCTTCATCCTTAGACTAATCCCAGGATCTGTACAAGGAGGCGCCGAAGTGGATGAGCCAATGGAAGTGAGTGCTTGGTTTTTACTTAATGCATTTAGAGAATGTGTTTGGATTGCAGATCATAGATCGGTGGTGGCTCAGTTCTGAGGTGGATTTAGTTCTGAAAGATGATAGTGCAAGTTGACGTTGATGACAGCTTGAAGCACTCTCTTTCATTTTTGGAAGGAAAATGTTATTATTCATAATGTGCCCGGGCACTGGTTGTCTTACATGTTGACATGTCACCCACTATGATGATATTCTAGACTTTTTTGCTCAGTTTCAGACAGCCATGGTACCAGATCCCTTTTGGAACTCACTCCGAGACTTGTGGTGAGACATCCAGGGAGGTTGTTGTCTTACTTTGGCTCATACCCCACGTCAAGGAAGGAAGTTCCCAGATCAGAGCTGGTTCTTAGTTACCATCTGGGCAGCACATAGTCCGTTTAAAGCGGATGTGGCGTAAAATGAGACACATGTGTCTCTGGCACAGCAGCATCACAGACTGCTGGTTACACTGAGTGTCACTTGGGTGTTCCCTTCATGTGGTCCCAGCACAAAATAGCCCACAGCAGAGCCTGTGGGTGGCTGCGTGTTCTCTTTATAACTTGTCTGTTGCGAGTTTGATTATGTGTGAACGGAGAGGATAAATCTGACCAGAATTTATGTTTAAACCCATCATTACCCGTAAATATGATCATAAGTTTGTGATAGCTGAATGGACTCCGCAGGGTTTGACGACTAATTGTGAAGAGCTTATTTATGTCAGCTGTTGCTAAATTCACTGAAAAAAGTACTGCAAATATTTAGAGAGGTCTTGTTCCTTGGTCTGATGAGGCTTGGGTAAATGACAGAGTCGTAAACTAGCTCGCGGATGCTATTTTTACACTCTCGTGAGGTCTAATGAAAGAGAAGGGCTTTCTGTGATTGGTTGACAGTAAGTTTTACACAGATAGTCTAATGTTACGTTTACTGTAATGAGTGGGGAAGTTTGTTGATTGCTGTGTGTTACAGGTTTCAATATAGACGGGAAAGGTCAGATTATTTTAGAGTTCATCACAAGACAAAAACAGAATTTGAAAGAAATGCTAATGCTTTTTTTCTATTAAAAGGATCTGTAATTTTTTCTTCAATGTTATGGTTGGAGTTACAAAACAAAAGTGATGTTTACAGTAATTTGTTTTCATTGGAAGTCTGGGCAAGACAGTTCAGAGGATTTGAAATGTCAGAAATGTGTAAATGTTTTGTGCAAGTGAACAGAAATGTGCTTGTAATTTTGTTTAATAGTTTATATTTTTCCATTCAAAAACAGCTTTATATGAGCGTAATGTAACCAATACTTGAGCTTTGAAGTTGTCTTAGTCCTCTTTTTGGCAGTGGGACTATGGTATTAGGAGAATTAACCTCTAGTTGTGCAATACCAATGTATAATCCTTAAAGAAATAGTTTGCCAAAAAAAAAAAAGCACATTCTGTTATTTACACACTTTCATGTTGTTCCAACCCTGTTTGTTTTGACAATGGAAGTCAATGGTCATCAAAACTGTTTAAATACCAACATTCAATACCAATATCTTTTGTGTACCACATACTTCCATCATTTTATGCACATTAATGCTCATTCTGAAGACGTTCCATGCACTATAAATGAATTACTGTAATAACTGTAATAATAAATAACTATATTTGTTCGCTAAAACAAACTGAATGGTGAGTGATTGAAATGATTCATTGCCTGTATCCTCTTCTCTGATCTTCTTTCACAGATGGTGTTCTTCATTCAGGACAGTGATGATGTCTATGGTTTATTTGGCTTTCATCCAAGAGAGAATCAAAGTATTCAGAGTCAACCAGAGGGACGCTTCCTGTCACTTAGTTTCCTTAGGGAAGGGGGGACCATGGGAGAGGTGGAACTTACATTATCTGCCCTCTACATACCTGCCAGACCACTGGATCCATCACGACCCAGGGATGGGGTGCTGAATGGAACAAGTGTTAACAGTGTTCTGTTCAGTTCCGGTCAGTCACGAGCTCAACTCATCTTGCCAATCCGCAATGATGCCTTCTTGCAAAACGGGGCTCATTTCATGATTCAGGTAGGATATGTTTGTAAAATGTTTTTTACTTTTCTAAAAAAATTGAGGTTCCTAGTGTTTGGAAGTTTGGAGAGAGTAAGGTTCTTTTTTTTTAAATTACAGTAAAGATATTTGTAATGTTCCGAAAGATTTGTATTTTAAATGAATGCTGTACTCTCAAGCTTTATATTCACTAAAGAATCCTGAAAAAAATATTAGGCTGTAAAACTGTTTTCAACACATAACAATGAGAAACGTTTCTTAAGCACTGAAGGATCATATGATACTAAAGATTAGAACTATAGATTACAGATATTTAAATTTTGTAATTGTTGTAATATTTCACAATGTTGTTGTTTTTGTTGCATTTTTAGTTTAGTTATTTTGAAATAAATTCAGCCTTGGAAATCATAATTGAATTCTTTCAAAAACCTTAAAAAGCCTCTGTCGTGAGATTTGAGTTAGAAGAGCTCTTGAAAGAGACCAAACGTGCTCTCATAGCATCTCAGAAGAGGGTGATCAAGTGCTAGTTTGACAGGCAGAGTAGTTAATTATTTAATAAAATGTTTTTCTTCTTCAGTGTCACTCACCGTAGTTTCATTTTAATGTAAGTTATATCAAGTTCAATTGTCATTTTGACTGTTGTGACAACACAAGGTTGAGTAAATTATGACATTTTTTTTATATTTTGCACTGTCCCTTTAAGAGGATTGAGCGGTTACAGCTGACAGTTGTTGTTTGCTTTTTAAATTTGTCAAAATCAGTCGCGTTAACAGGTGTTGACAACAGCTGTCTTTCCTCCATGTCTTTCATTAGTTGGACAGTGTGCAGTTAGTTAAGATCTCCCCACAAATCCCATCTGTGAGTCCTCGCTTGGGCAGAGCTTTGAACATCTCCCTGATCATCACTCCGGATATTGCTAATGGAGAGATTGGCTTCACCAGTAATCAAACCGTTTTGGCACTGGAACCAGAAGATTCAAACGTCAGCTTGGTAAGAAGCACTCTCCTGGACAGTTTCTTTCTTTACTTATGTTACAATTATGTTATTTTGGCGCTGGCCTAAATGTGGTCTCAGACCTTTGTACAAGCACTGTGTACTTGGATGGAGATATTGGGAAAATTATTCTCTCTGCCTCTAGATAACTCTTCAACTGAGACGAGATGGGACGGACGGCCAGGCAGTGGTCTTCTGGAGTCTGCGGCCCACTGGCGAGAACAGAGAAGATGTCACTGAGAGTGACATTTCACCTTTCACTGGATCCGTCAGGTTCCTCTCAGGACAAAGTGAAGCAGTGATTAACATCACTGTGATGGCGGACAATATACCAGAGATCAACGAGACCGTCATTCTTACATTAGACAGGTCTGTTGAACTTTTTAAAAGTGTGATTTAAGTCACATGATGCTTTGCTTTTTGGATCCATTATAGTGTACAGTGGATCAAAGTCTTGGTTGCCTTCTGAAGTTTACCCTGATGACACCTTTCAGCATTTTCCTTTAATCTGGGAGTTATCTTATTTAATCATTGTGCTGAGACACTTTTTGTCCCCCCTCACTCTCCCTTCACAGGGTAGAAACCGCTCGCTTTGTAGTGTACTTCGGGTAAGTGTGTACTAGAAAGACTGTGCCTTATTGTGTGCTGTGAATCAACTCTTTATGTGGAAAAGCATCCACTCTGAACTTTCAGGGGCTTTGTCTTAACGTTTCGATGGGGTATGTCTCTTTTATCTGGGTGTGTGAAATGAATAGTAAGAGTGTGTTTGTATATGTTGGGGGTGACCGCACTTGGATGCAGGCAAACGCTGCTTGTACTCATTTAGCACCTCATTTGCGGTGCTCCTTTATCCTGTCCTGTAAAAACATCAGTGTTTGTATGCATGCAGCACATCCTCTGAATGCATTTGTTTAGAACACTTCTCCTGCAAGCTCTTTGTCAGCCATTTTACTAATTATCTGGAGCCTTCAGTGCTGGCTCAGGCCAAGACAAGCTGGATTTATACACAAGACCCCTATTGAGAAGGGAGGATAGCGAGTTGCTTTAAAATCTGACCTGTCAAATCAGCATAACCAAGAGGCCTTAGGCCAAGCAATCTGAGACACTTTCAAATTCTGGCGTGACCACACTCATACATATCCAAAACACGAATCTGGCAAATAGTTTGTCATATAATATTGGTAATCATTTTTCCTTATATCAAGCTTTTTGTCAAATAAATCTGCCCATACTGTTTAAAACAACACATATGGAGCATTATAATCTACCATACTGTAAAATATCACAGTGGATTTCTAATAATATAATTTTACAGTGTCACTGATTGTCATTATATTACTGCACAGGACAAATGTGGACAACCAGATACTTAAACCAGGTTTCACCAGCCGAGAAATTGTTATTTTGGAGAATGATGACCCTGGAGGAGTATTTGAGTTTTCACCAGTCTCTAAAGGACCTTGGTTTATCAATGTAAGACATACTGTATTCATTCATTCGTATGTTTGTTCGTTGGCTCGTATGTTCTTATTTACTATTGTTTTTATTGAATTATTAATATGTTATATTAATTTTAATTTTAAAATCAATCTTTTAAGTTCTAATTTTTATAAATATATAATTGACTCTGTAAATGGTCCTCAGTTTAATTAATAATATAGTCCTCATTTGTCATTCATAGATAGTCTGTAGTCATGCCGATTTATACAAATTAATTAAATGTTAAATAGAATATTAAACTTTTAGACTATTAAATAGACTGTAGGGCGACTGACCATTGACAAACAAATTACACAGTTATATTTTCATAAAAAAATGTAAACTTCAAATCTTGATGTTGAAAATACAAATAAATTCAGAATAAATATTATCAATAAAACAGCTATTTATGTATGTGAATGCAAAATTTAAAATGAGTTCAGCATGTAACTTTCATTTATGTTTTTCATTGCGATTACTTGGACATGTGACATGTTTGGATGATTTGTTGGCTATGCAGGAGGGGGAAACAGTTGAACTGAGGGTAATCAGAGAGCAGGGGCAGCTATTAAACCAGCTCATAAGATATACAGTGATTCCTTCTGGAAATGCTCAATTTTATGGGGCCACGGGGATCCTAGAGTTCCAGCCGGGGGAGAGAGAGGTGATGGTGGCCTTGGTAGCCAAGCCTGATGGGGTACCTGAGGTAAGTGCTCAGGACTACTCATTAAAGCTCACTAACATTTATCATAATAATATGTCCTCTAATTAAATGACCTTGTGTTATATGAAGGATGATCTATATGTAGTTTCTTACTTTCCTTAATGTTAGGGTTTATTTAACATTTCACATATTTGAAATTAAAAACGTAAGTAAACCTGGCTTTTAGACGATTGTCTGATGTTTTGTCTTCAGCTAGATGAGACATTCTCAGTGGTCCTTAGTAGCCACAGCACGCCAGCTAGTCGCCTTGGGAACCGAAGGCAGGTCAATATTACCGTGCGTAAGAGTGATGACCCATTTGGGGTCATTGAGTTCATTCAGCCTGGCCTAGACTTCACCATCAATGAAAGCAAAGCCATGGAAACTCAGTCAGGTACGGAGATCTATAAGCTACAGCTTCAGGTCACCTAACTGTCTTATCTTATCTGAATCTGTTTAAAATAACATCATAATTATGTTTGATAGCATCCTACCCCATTGGGAGAAGTAGAGGTAGGTTTGGGAATGTGTCAGTCTTCTGGATTCTTGAGCCGACCTATTCGGGAGACATCAACCCAGTGCAGGGTGAGATCGTCTTTGCTGAAGGAGAGTATCTGAAGAACCTCACCCTATTTTCTGTGCCAGATGAGGTAAGCTTCAGCACTTGATAATATCATAAGTAATACTTAGGTTTAAAGAAGAAGCATATCTGTAGTACAGATCATTTTTTTGTTTGATGCAGATCCCAGAGAAAACTGAACATTTTACCATCACCCTTCGGAATGCTACGGGTGGAGCAAGGCTAGGAAACATTCTCAGAGCAAGCTTAAGCATTCGTGAGAATGATGATCCAATATATTTTGCCGGTATGTTTTTCATTCAATATAATGTACATTAATTGGAAGCCAAAAAAGCTTTCGTACCAGTGGAACTACAAATGTTTTTTTTTTTTATGTTGAGATACAAACTCGCAGTTCTGAGAAACCAAAATTCCAAGATAAACTCGCAGTTCTGACTTTTTTCAGAAACTCATAATTGAGAGAAAGAAACTTTTCCCCCTCAGAATTGGACTTTATAACTTGCAATCGTGAGTTTATATCTCAGTCAAAATTGCAAGATTCAAACTCGCATTTGTGAAGGAAAAAAAAGTCAGAATTGTGAGTTTTCATAAAATAATAAGGTCATAGTGTTCTGATTTTTGAAATTTAAATTCATATTGGGGGATATAAAGCAACAATTTTGAGAAGTAATGTTTCAGTTATGAGATATAAACTCGTGTTGTGAGATAAAGCCACAATTGTTAGGAACTGCTTAAAAGATTGGTGACATTCGGGGGGCAGTGTTTTATTACTGAATGTATTGATGTGGTGTGTTATATTGATATAACCGCTCACTGTAACAATATTAAAATAATTTCTAAATTTCTACTTCATTTCTAATAATGTTTTCTAGAGCCTGTGGTTCAGAGGGTGCAAGAAGGGGGCGTGGCCAATTTCACCATTCTGCGAGCTGGGCCTGCTAACTTTATCACCACAGTGAAGTATCGCTTTGAGTATGGTGACACATCACTGGGAGACTTCACTCCACTGAGCAATGACTCAGTGTTGGTTTTTTATTTTGGAGAGTGGATGAAGAACATATCGGTTGCGGTGGTAGATGACAACATACCAGAGACAGATGAACCATTCTACATAGTTCTCTTCAACGCCACAGGTTTGTCACACCCTCATCTTTCAATTAACCATATAGTCAGTGCATTTTATGTTGCACAGTTTTGGTCCCTTTCAACATGCATTGCTTTGTGCTGCATTATTTTGTTTGACTTCTTTTGCCAGCCTTTCAAATTCCCAAAGTGCATTGTCCATGTTACCCAATTAGCCTTATTAAATTCCCACTTTGTGAGACAAATACTGCTCTTCAGCTCTGCTCTGTAGAGGCAATAAATCCACCCCATTAAACGTTTGTTTTGATTCGCACCGAGCTCTGTTGATTGGCCTTGACTCTCAAAAGCCCTCTCTAATCCTTGTATTGTGGAACACACACACATTCATGAAAAGGGCTGGGTGACTGTAGAAAGTTAATTACAGAACTGTCCTTCTGCTGATCACAAAGCAAACCCACCAAGAGTTTTCTGTTTGGAGGGTTTACCACTTGCCCTGAGGGACTGTGTTCAGATACATGTTGGGTGTTATTATGAGCTTCTGAGAGCATAATATGATTGCAGTGGTTAGCTTGTACCAATTACAACAGTGTTTCATGTAATGATTAGGATAACAATAACAATGTGTGAATGTTAAACAAATGTGCTGCCACGGATTCGAAAGCATTTGCTAATGAGAAATTTGAAAAGGATTTGCGTTAAATGTTCTTCATTAGAAATCTTTCTGGATTAATGCATGTTTAAATTTTTATCATAATAATGTATTTTCGATGTAATTCAATAATAAACTATAAAAAAGCTTGGTAACAATGAATATTCCAATAATCAATAATTGTTTGCAATTGTTATACACTACCTTTCAAATGCTTTATTTATTTCTATATTTATTTATTTTTACTAAGCAAGCTTATTCATTAATTTGATTAAAAGTGACAGTAAAGACAGTGACAGTGAAGTCTGGAGTAATGTCTGCTGAAATTGTTATCACAGAAATATTGCATTAAAAATAGAAAGCTTTTTAAATTGAATTCACGCTTCCTCATTAGTGAATAAGCAAATTTTGGCGTGCTGTCCAGGGAGCGAGCCGGGAGAATCAGCAGACTCCGAACCCTAGCAGTTTGAACCCTAAGCGGGGTTTAGTGGTTTGTGTTTGTGCCCCCCGGAGGAAGATGTGGAGTTAGGAGGAAGATGGGGAGGTGGAGGGGTGCATGAAAGCGAGATTTGAAGGAAAGGGAAACTGGTTTATTTATAGTAGGAAGGAGGATTATGATTCGTAGGTGCAAACGAGGTGATTGATTAGGTGGTGCGGTGCCAGCCATGATTAATTCGTCCAGCACTCCTCATGAAACTTGATTTATTATCAAAAGATTCACGTAACATTTCACTTTTATTTATCGATGTAATTTATATTATATATTATATTAGATGAATGCAGCTATAGTGAGCTATAGTGTATATTGCAGGTGTCAAGACAGATCAAATGACCTATAATGCTGCCAAATACAGAGAGAGAAACTGTACTTATGTGTGATTGTATATGGGTCTTGTCAGGTGATGCAGTGGTATACGGTCAAAGTACTGCTACAGTGGTGATTGAGGCCAATGACGATGCCAATGGGATATTCTCTCTGGATTCCACTCAGAAACCTGTGGACGAGGGAAAAACCAATAACTTCTAGTAAGTCTCCAGTTCTCTAATCTCTAATATACCCTTGAACCTGATGTAAGTCCCATAGCACAGATTGATTTAGATTCAAATAAAACAACACTGTCTATTAACCTTTGAAAAGAAGTATTTATGTTCTACTCTGTGTGAAATAATGCTTCCTTTTGTTTCTCCAGTGTTCTTCGAGACAGAGGACACTTTGGAAATGTCACGATATACTGGCAGCTGTTTGCCAACGACACCCCCCTTGAACCTCAACAAGAATTTCTGAACACCTCTGGTTTTATAATATTTCATACAGGGGAGAAGACAAAACCTATTGTTCTTGAAGCCTTCTCAGACAAGCTCCCAGAGTTCAATGAGTTTTATGAGCTCAGACTTATGAACATCTCAGGTAAAGTCAGTATCAGCAGTCAATGTTTTAATTTTATTGCTTATTATTTTAAAGGCCCTGCGAACTTTTTGTTGATGTTTTTTTCTGAGAAAATGGACCAAATATTTTGACACATGCACTACATTTGTTGTCCAATCAAATGGTCTCTACCCTGAGAATGCCCCTCCCCGTTATATCACCTCTAAACAACTATGTATCAAACCTTTTTTTTACTACATAACATAACTAAAACCAAAAAAACAAGACCTGCACAATGTTCCTGTGAAGTTGCAACTGTTCCATGAGGTCTTTAATTTTTAATAATTATTTTATATGCGTAAATATATTACGTACTATATTACTACATTTCAAACAATATTGTCTTTAGGTGGCTATCCTGGTGAGGGAGGAAAATTGGCAAAGAAAGACCTCAATGCATCAGTTCTCATTCCCTTCAATGACGACCCATTTGGAGTTTTCGCTATTGCCCCTGAGAGTCTGGAGCGTGAGGTAGCTGAGGACGTCTTGTCAGTTAACGATATGTTTGATGTCACTTCCTTCACCATACTTCGTCAGCAAGGCACCTTTGGAGATGTACGTGTGGCCTGGGAAATTCTGTCAGGAGCTTTCCCACATGGTCTCCCGCCCATGGAAGACCTGATATTGAAGGCTTCCTTTCCTCAGGCTGTAGAGCTTCGACCGCATGCCAGGAGACGCCACGCAGGCACTGATGCATTCTTCTTCTCTGGACTTCCAGGAGCTTATGGATCCATCAGTGCAGAAACTCATCTGCAGGTTCAACAGAACCTAGCTAACTTTACACTGTCAGTCTGGCTGATGCCCAGGCCTAATACAGATGGATTTATTGTTTCTAAAGGCAACGGGAATGGAACTATCTATTATGGAGTTCTAGTCCAGACTAATGAATCCCACGTTACTGTTATGCTTCATTACACAACCATAGGATCTAACAGCACACAGGTGGCACGAGCAACTGCAGCTAAATTTGTAGAGGATAATACATGGGTTCATGTGGTCATCACTGTTGAAGATGGAATTATTGAGTTTTATCTGGATGGGAGCCCAATCCCTGGAGGAATTAAGAGTCTAAAAGGAGAAGCCATTGTAAATGGTGAGTAGAGCTTTTGTTTTTTAAAAATGTACTACAAAAGTTGTTATTTGTCATAAATATGTATATGTCCTGAATAAATATTGAGTATAAAATGTTAAATATATATATATAAATATTGATTAAATAATAAAGATTATATAATAATGAGTGTATATAAAGAAATAATAGTAATAGTAATAATTTATGTTTTA
>JAUMHP010000046.1:13354842-13374775 GCA_032361065.1 Enteromius trimaculatus
ACAAACGTGATAGTATATTGTACGAACGTAATAATTATATTGTACGAACGTGATAATTATATTGTACAAACGTGATAGTATATTGTACGAACCTGATAATTATATTGTACGAACGTGATAAAGCTCACATTTTAAAATACATTAAATAGAAAACTACGGAAGCGTAGAGCTGCCACCTTTGTTAAAAAAAAAATCTATTTTGTTCCTATTCCAAAGCATTCATTACTTCAGTCGTCAGTGTCACATGACCCTTTAGAAATATAGAGTCTATAAAATTAATTATGTAAAAAAATAATATTGGAAACAAATTGTACTGATTAGTTAAGTTTCCTTGTTTTCCTCAGGTGATTCGTACCTTTGGTGCACTGTCCAATGTGACCGTGTACTGGGAGGCAGATGCTAAGTCAGAGGGAGAACTTGTTTATAGATCTGGGAATGTGACCTTCGATGTGGGCCAGACTGTTGGAAGCATCTACTTACTGATTTCCCAAGATGACATTCCAGAACTCGACAAGAGCTTCAGTATCCTCCTCTCTAATGTTTCTCATGGTCGACTCGGGAAGGAAACTACTGCCACACTGACCGTATTGGCCAGCGATGACCCTTATGGACTTTTTGTATTCTCTGACAGCAGTAGACCAATCCGTGTGCCAGAAGCAAATGCTGTCATCACACTGACCATACAGAGGAGAAAAGGCTTAATGGGAAGGGTGCGAGTGACATATCGAACATTGAGGGACACTGATGCAGCCCCATATAGCACACCAGGAGTGGGTCGGGCCAGTGCAGGGAATGACTTTGTGCCTGTTGTGGAGTCTGTGATATTCTCTGCTAATCAGAGTGAAGTAAATGTGACCCTGAGGGTACTTGATGACGAGGAACCGGAGAGAGCAGAGTCTGTATTTTTGGAACTTGTCAGCGTCACTTTGGTTGAAGAGCTGCAGCTCAGACCAGGTAAAAATTGCTTGAAAGGTGTCTTGAATTCTAATCCATGAAATGTTTAAAGCATTACCGCATTAAACAAAAAGCCAGAAAGTTTACTGAGAGTAACTTTTGGTTTTTCAGTCGCTCTTTCCCCTCGACTTGGCCCACGGAACGCCACAGTTGCCCAGATCGTTATAGAGGCCAGCGATGATGCTTTCGGGGTGCTACAACTGTCTTCCCCAGCCGTGAGTGTGCACGAGTACTACGTTGGACCTATAATCAATGTAACGCGTATTGGAGGGATTTTTGCTGACGTGTCTGTCAAGTTCAGAGCAGTTCCATTAACTGCTAGAGTGGGTGAGTTTAAATGACAAATGTATTTCATGCAAGTATATCAAAAAATGCAATATGGGAGTTTTTGTGAAGTTGACGTGTTTCATTGATTGTATTTTCAGTTCACAATTTTAATTGACACAATTTGAAGCGTGATGGAAATGCAGATAGTAAAACATTTTACATATTTCTGTTTCAAATAAATGTTCTTTTGAACTGAAAAAAAAACAGCAAAAAATATAGAAAAACTGTCAAATCAGAATTTTAGACTTTTAAATGGTTTAAATAGTAATTTTTAAATGTGTTTTAAATTGTAATATTTCCCTATGTACTGCAACTGTTTTACGTAATTTCTTTGAAGAGTTTTTGGGTTTCTGCATATTGAATGTAATGAAACATTTATGGAATTAATGGAATATCTATTTTATATCTGTATATTTCATGTTTCTGAATAATATCATATGTGTTTGAATTCCATATATAGGTGAAGACTACAGCGTGGCCTCTTCTGATGTGGTTTTGTTGGAGGGAGAGAGTAGCAAGCCCGTCCCTATCCTCATCATCAATGATGTGGTGCCTGAACTGGAAGAGACCTTCCGGATTGAGCTCCTCAACCAGACCACCGGAGGCGCTCTCCTGGGGGACCTTACACAAGCCATCATCACCATCCTACCCTCAGACGATCCATATGGATCTTTTGGTTAGTTTTTATCAATGGCGTGCTCGTCATGGAAGTTCAGTAATGTTACATTTTTTACATTGTGACAACTTGAAGGAATGTAATGCATTTTTTGGTGGTTAGTTTTTCAGGCTGCACCCATCACAGTCGAGGAGCCAGCAGTAAATGCTTTTGAGGTGTCTCTACCCATAGTGAGGAATGCTGGAACTATAGGTGATGTGGATGTCCAATGGAGAGCCACAGTCAATGGAAGACCTGCCACTGGTGATCTGCGACCTTTGTCTGGTGAGGTCAGGTTTGCTCCTGGAGAAACCTTAAAGACACTGAAAGTTGAGGTTTTGGCTGATGATGTACCTGAAATTGAAGAGGTGAGTGTTGGTTTTCAAGCTTTTTAAGGATGTATGAAATTTTAAGTACTTAAGTGTTTCTGCTTAATTCAGGTCATAAAGGTTGAGCTCATAGGTGCCACCAATGGTGGGAACATTGGAGCAGAGAGAGTAGTTGATATCATTGTTCCTGCCAATGACAACCCTCATGGAACCATAAACCTTGCGCAAGCAGTATATCGTGTCCAGGAGCCCCTGGAAGGGATCTATATTGCTAATATTACAGTTCGAAGGAGGTAATGTGCATGTCTTTCCTATGTCTTTAATTTAGCTTTGAATGGTACGTCATGTTGCTTTATTGTGTGTTTTTCAATGCAGTGGTGGTAACTTTGGCATGCTGGAGATCATTTATAGCACCTCTGAAGTTGATATCGTAAGCAGTGCTCTCAGGGAAGGCAAAAATTTTCTGGTTTACTATGATTCTCCATTGGCTGGAGCACCATCCAGTGCCCTCCGCAGACCCATCAACATCACCACAGACACAAACATCTTGAATTTCTGTGCTGCATTCTGCCTTAGAGAGCGCGCTTGCCAAGCTTTCAGCTTCACCAACGCCCCAAGAGCGAGTTGCTTCTGGGTAACATCCGGGGCCAGACAACTGAGTCCTTCCCCACAAACCTTCACCTATTTAAAAAACACCACAGCAGCCGCTTCGCTGTTTAGCTCGCAGGCTCTTGCTGGAAGCGACTACATAACCATGACGGCTCAGACCGCAATCATGCTGGACAGATCGGGAGCTGCTAACCTCACTGTGCCCATCTTGACTGACTCTTTGCCAGAGGTGGATGAGAGTTTTGTGATTAAAATCATGAGTGTTAGATTGGTCAACATGACCGCAACTACCAAAAACTTGCCAACAATACAGCAGCCGGACACAGCTTTGGTAACTATTGCGATGAATGGAGATGCATTTGGAATATTTCTGCTCTACAGCATTAACCCCAATGCTACACAAGATGGGCTGTATCTTGAAGTAAGAGAGGAACCAAAAACAACAGTGCTGCTTGTCATTGAGAGAAGAGGAGGCAGTATGGGACAGGTTACAGTGGAGTGGAAGTATGTTGGCGGCAGTGCCACACCCAGCGCTGACTTCAATGGGACAGGGGAGACCCTCATCTTTGCAGAGGGTAAGTCTGGTCTGCTTTGTGCTTTTGGTGGTACTTGCAACATTTGTCAGGAAAAGTCAAAAGATTCAGTTGAACTAAATATGCTTTTTCACACTTAAAAGTTTTAATGAGTCGTGACTTTTTTTACCTTGTGTTACAATGTTCATACTTTGTACTCTGGTGGGATTATTTATATTAAGTACCTTTGGCAGGTATAGAGTTTTTTGAAAGTTTTGTTCTTTGATTTAATTGCAGTGCTGACAGTACCTTTTTTGTACAACTGGCTTTTAATAGTGAAATTCATTTTCTATAATTCAAATAAACTAGTATCGATCAGTTACATTTAATAAAAGAATATAAACAATCTCCTGTCTGTTCCTTGAAGGTGATGTAAAGAAGACCCTTGAGTTTGTCATCGCAGATGACATGGAACCTGAGGACAACGAGACTTTACAGATTGGGTTAGTGAGCACTGAGGGTGGCAGCCGTATCCTTCCCAGTTCGGACACAGTCACCATCCTCATCCTGGCCAATGACAACGCAGCTGGTGTGGTGGGCTTTCACACAGCCTCAAGATCTGTCATCGTCAGAGAGGGTCTGTGTTTTTCTTTCTTTTTTTCTAATTTTAAGGCTTGTTTACACCACAAATGATATCCATGATATCCTGTCTACACCAGACACAAGAGAACACTTCGATAAACTTCGGATTTTTATCAATCATCAATTAGAAATAATTTAATCAAATTAAAATAATTCAGATTTTTATGGTTATAGTCAGGGTTTTTAATTAAAAAAAAATCATATTAAGAATTTTAAGAGTAGCATAATTGATTTAACTTCTGTTATGGGTGTGTGCAAGTGTAGGGGCATTTAAAGCATGTTGTAAATGGATAATTAGGCATCAGTTTGTGCTCCATAGTAACTAGTAACATAGTACCAAGATGTGATGAGAGAAGAGGGATCTGCAACAGCTGCTACATTAGGGAAGATGGTTGGTGTCACCATGCACGCATGACAGGACACGTGAATTCTATATCCCTATATAAGGAAGAGAAACTCAACTCATTAATATCAACTTCTAAATCATTTGATGGTTGTATTATTTGAAGTAAAGTTTGTTGAGGTTTTATTAAAGCCAATAAACCCAAGACAAAGTCCACGTCTCATTATACCAGAAAATGGTTAATAAGTAAGGTTAGATGTTTATTTTATTCAATAGGTGAGAGTTTGTCTCTGCTGGTGGAGAGAACAGCTCCTGCTATTGGAAATGTCACAGTGGAATGGAGGATCGAAGGCCCTCGAGTCTCAATGACTTTTACAGACACCTCGGGAACTCTATTTTTCTCAGAGGTAATGAAAAAAAATGTCGCTCAAAACAGATCATTTGAGCATTTCTTTTAAAACCAAACTTGAATTAAATTCAAAAAGGACAATGAGCGATTAATGTTCTGCCTCAACTTCTGTTTCAGGGAATGTTAAATAATACTATAGTGTTGAGGCTACTTGAGGATACCACACCAGAGGAGAGAGAGGAGTACAGAGTTATCTTATCAAACATACAAACCAAAGGTATCTATCAGAAACACACAGGAAGGTTTAATCTGCTGTACATTGCCACCATGTGTAGCATGTTTAGCAAGGCTGCTAAGATTTACTATTCACATTTGTGAAAGTAGAATATTTCTTAATATTTCACAGTTTTGCTTCTCAGGTAAATTATCTTGGCTTTAAGGAGTTTCAAGTTAACACTATTGCCTTTTTAACTTGTTGATCACTCACAATTTCACTTAACATTGTAACATTTATGATGTATTTAGGGCGTGATGATTCTATACACAATCTATTCTTTCTTCTTCTTATTCATTAAATAATCATGTACAATATGTAATTTTCTCAGGGGTTACGCAGACAGGCATGGCAGCTCTGCATGCTCAGGGTCGTGAAGCAGTGGTTAGCGTGGAAGCTAGTGACGAGCCATTTGGTTTGCTCAGCATTGCCCCTTCATCCTTAAAAGTGACCACAGATGAAAAAGACACCACCATCAGGATTTACATAAACCGAGAGTTTGGTGCATCAGGTACTAGCTACTCTTGTAACATAACTCAAATGTTGTCCAGGAGTATGAGGATGTAAACATAGCCACTTTTCCCTACAGGCGCTGTAAATATCAGTTATGAGACAGTGCAGGGCTCTCTGCAGGACCTCAGACAGACTGAGGGAGCTCTAGCCCAGCCAGGCCAGGACTTCAGACACGTCTCCAGTTCTGTGATCATGCAGGATGGACAGACATCTGTGTCCATCCCCATCATCATCTTAGATGTATGATGCTGCTGCTCTAACATCGACTACATTCTTACAGTTTTCATTGAATGTTAATAAATTAAGAATTATTTTTAGATGCTAATTCAGTCTCAGGCATATTGCATGAACCATAATTGAATTAATCAATGAAAATAATTGTGTTTGTCGTTAACAGGATGACATCCCTGAGCTGCAAGAGTTTTTCTTAGTCAATATAACATCAGCTGTCCTCATAACCACTCTCCCGATTGCCCCTAAACTAAGTAAGATGATTAGATAATTAAATAAATTGATTTTATACTATTTTTATGATGTTTGTTTGGTGTTAAATTAGAGTCACATTAAATTAGGTTTTAATTTTAATTTGACTTTCTTTTTAACTTAAATCCTGTTGAATCCTTTCATAGAGATTTACTATACATTGAAAGGTAATGGCAGCCACACATGTGCTTGATGTGCTTTAGTGCTTAGTGCTTTATGTCGTATTGTCAGTGGTATTTTGTAGCTAGAATCTGTTTGTAAGTGGTGATTATATAATTGACAGCTCAGAGCAGAGCTCTATCATTCCCAAAGACGCTTATAATCAGTGATATGTAAAGAATGATGGTAGAAGACTATTAGTGTTTTATTTATTTATTTTTTTAGTAGGTTACCATGGGTTTAGCAGTAGTTAATAATGTGGCAGCATTACCTAGTTTTTTGTTACCTTGTTTTTAAACCCTAAGCATGCTGCCATTGTCCATAACCCTACCCCTTTAACTATTTTTATTATTTTATTTAATGTTTTCTGATGTATTCCTGATATTTTCCTTTCCAGATACTGAAGGTCTTGTAGCAGAGATCAGCATTAATGCTAATGATGGAATCCAAGGAATCATTGGCTGGCAAAACATAGAGTATGAGCTCCCTTTAAGTCTTTTTTGTCTTTTTTGAATTGATCTTTCACTTTAATACTGAGTAAAAATATTTTGTTAATGCATGTATTCTTTCCTCAGCTATGTGATAAATGAAACAATAGGCGTGTTAACTCTGGTGGCGTACCGTGATGCTGGGACATATGGAAATGTGTCCCTGTTCTTCTATGCCCAGAATCTCGAGGCTCAGTTGGGTCTGGATTTCAATGCTACCCCATCAGTGAGGCACAAACACTCTTTCTACTTTTTAAATACAATTAATTTTCAGAGTTTGTTGTTAATAATTATTTACCATATATATCTACACAGATGATACATTTTGTGGATGGACAACGGCACAGGTTTATTGAAGTCCAGATTTTAAATGATGCCATTCCTGAAGGGGATGAGACCTTTCAGTTAATTCTAGCAAATCCGTCGGCAGGGCTGCAGCTGGGAGAAAACACTACAGGTCTGGTATGCTGGGAATATTGAATATTCTTGATCGTCCATGATCAGTGCAGTATAATTTCTCTCTAATGTGTTTTTTACAGCTACCGTGACTATTCTGGCCAATGACGATGGCCATGGAATCATATCTTTCAATAACAGTGAACATTTCCTGCTGAGGGAGCCCACCTCTGTGTCAGGTCTTGGGGAAAGTGTGGCCACCCTCTACATCATACGAGACCCTCCTCAGGGTGTATTTGGTACAGTAACGGTCCAATTCACAATCACTGATGTCAATGGATCCCTGTACACTGAAGATCTCACACCTTCCTCTGGATTTGTGGTACTTGAGGATGGAGTCAGATTCAAGGTACAGTTTATCTTACTGAGCAATGAGAATTTGAATAAATAAACCCATCAAAAGTTGAGAAAATACATGTAGTGTTTTGTCAGAGAGGAGAAATAGTCTCATATTTGTCTTCTAGACTTTGGAGATCTGGGCTGTTCTGGATGCTGAGCCAGAGATGAATGAGACGTTCACAGTGACTCTGTCCGACCCTACCGGAGGTGCTCGACTGGGAGACTCACTGCAGACTTTCATCACAGTACTGCAGAATCAGGCTCCTCTAGGACTCTTCAGAATATCACCATCATTGAACAGGTACATTCACTGTCTGTTTTAAACAAGCTTGTTAGACAACCCCTGCTTCTACTGCATTTGTGTATTTTGCAGGACTCTAGACACCATGAGAGTGGAGGAGCATGGAGGTGCGGTGTACCTGACTATATCTCGCAGTAACGGGTTGGAGTCAGCCGTCAGCGTGGAATGGGAGACCCGGTCAGGAACAGCATTTGGCATGAGTAAGAAATTGCGCCAGTAAGTTCATTTTGGTGTAAGCAAAAACTATTTGACCATAGACTATGTGTCTATAGGAGGAGAACAGCCAGTGTTGGCTGTGTTTCAGTCTGTCAGGGATAGCTTGGCGTCAGTCTGGTGTGCAGTGCCAAATGAAGACTCTGCTGTGGTCCTGAGGCTGCTCAGAGGTTCAACTCAGAACCAGGCTGTGCTCTACAAATGGCAGGGAGTCTTAGTTCCTGTGGAGGTATGCTCTGATTTCAGTTATTTCGTACTGCATGCAAGAAAATTTAGCCTATTCTGTCCCCCTCTGTCCTCTAAGTTGTTTACCATTTCAGATACATTGTCCTATCTAATAAAAAAGGCATTCAAGGCAAAGAAAGGCTTGTTCGGTTTCCCTAACAATATCAACCAATGCACCTAAATTGCATATACTGTACATATAATCATGTGGTGTGAATTTAGTTTATTTTGGTTTTTAACAAAATGTATTACATTTACAGTTTTATTTAATGTTAAAAATGCACAATCTGTGAAACCAATATAATGTGAAGTTCAGGCAAAGATCTGAATAATTTATCAATTTGTACTCATTTTAACATCCTTTTTTTAATGAAGTTATTTTAATTAATGTATTTATTTTTATTCTGTAATTTACACATTTTTTTAAGAGGGTAATTATTTGTCGTACCTTGCCAGTGCATGACATTATTTATTTTTTGTTTGTTTCTTTTCTTCACCTATTTGTTTCTTTTCTCTCTTTTATTCTGTTTCTCATAGTTTGTCAGCCTCCAGAATCCCAGCTCTTGTGTGGGTTTTACAGTAAATGGCTCCAGCTATGTGGCAGTTTCCCATGCACTCAGCACTGTGTCATTAACTGCCACAATCAGCATATTTCGCCTTCAGGCAGACCTCAACCTCACTCAAGTGAGTATGCCAGTTTATCTTTTTATTAGCTATCAATAATAGCTGCACTGTGCTTATTCTGTGATAGACTTGGGATTCAACTCGCTATGGTCAGATTTGTATTTTTTGTGAATTTGCGTATTGTTCAATGCTATCCCCTTTTATAGGAACAGACTCTTACTGTGAACAGTTCCAGCATTAAACACTTCTCCACTGAGCTCCAGCAATATTTGATTGCTTCTAGTGAGGTAAACTCAGTCTAACGCGTAAAATACAAACTTGGAAGTTTAGTTAGGAAGCATTAAAGTAGCAATAGTGAGAAATACTTTAATGAGATAATTTTTTTCTGTCTTAAGATTTTTGTGTGGAATGGAGGCTCATTCGCCCTTCATCAACGTCTTGACTTGCAAGATATTATCACAGCCGTACCCTTCAGACGAGGCAGCATCAATGTACAGCACCTGGCTGTGTGCTGGAACAGAACGTCATCTGCATGTCTGATCTATCAGTGGAGTAATGGACGTTTCCAAAACCCTCAAACTTTAGAAGTCAGTGCTCGAGTCAAGCAAGTGGAATCATTTCAGATGGGCGGAGATACGTTCCTCCTCGTCGTTACTGAAGGTATCATATGCAGTCAGCAGTAGTATCGAGAAAATTTGAAATTAAAATAAACTTTGAAATGAGCTTTGCTCCTCTGTATCTGTATCTAACGTTCACATTGTCTTTATTATTCGCCATGAAAAGGTCCAAACTCAACATGTAAAGTGTTTATGTGGGGTTCTCAGCAAAACTTCTTCCAGCAGACACAATCCATCCCATTTTCCAGCCTCTTTTCAGTCCAGCCCTTTACCCCTCCTTCCAGAATATGTGAGTTGCCAGACAATATGGAGCAGTCTGTTTAAATGATATCACATTTAGTGTGTTTCCACTGTTAAGTGTATTTTTACCCATGTTTCATCTTTACCAAAACTATATGCCTCAGGTTATATTGGTATTTTAATTTATATGCGATAAAAAAGCACTTGCAAAACAGAATTGCATTGATATTCCTTAAACATGGTTGTGGCCTGGTTATGGGTTTGGTCTAAACACTTAACTCTATGTATTGAACAGTTTTAAATCAAAACTGATCATTTAGATTGATTCACTGAAACACTTTTTTTTCCCTACAGTTCTTTTGAACTTTTGTTTTCATTTTTGAAAAAAAATACATATATATCACTTATATATTTAACTATTTGTTTGCCTTGCATGTGTATATATATAGTGTGTAGGCTTCATGTCATTTACAGTATCATACAGCAAAACCATCTGTACTGAGAAATTAGATTTACATGTTGTTGTTGTTGTTTTTTTTTTGTCTTAGCTCACCTGTTGCTTGCGGGTCTAAGTGGGTCAGCCCTGTACTCGTGGAGGTCTGATCTGAGGCAGTTTGCTGAAGTACTGAAATCTCCTGCTGCACAAGAATTCCTGTACCTTCCTGTTCCTTCTCTTAATTCTACCAAGAGTCTTATTGTAGCCACTTCAGAATCAAGCTCTGTCGTATACGAGCTGACCTCAGTGTCCAACCAGTCTGACTTCATCCCCAAGTATGTCCTAATAAACCATAAGGGAAAAAAACTGTTTCTGTATTTAAATAATTGTTGTTATTTGTATTATTGCGATAAACTGTTACCTTTTAACAGTCTAATGCTGAGGGTCATTGATATTTTTTCTTTTATCCTCAGTTCAGGAGAGCTGTTTTTCCAACCTGGTGTCCGTGAGTTAGAAATAGCAGTGAATGTAATTGATGATGATGTTCCTGAAGAGGAAGAACATTTCCGTGTCAGCCTCAAGAACCCCAAAGGCGGGGCAGAAATTGGCTTCCGTGGTCAAGTGACATTGTTCATTCCAGCTAATGATGATGCTTATGGAATTATAGGCTTTGCACAGGTATAAAGTTTAGAATACATTGTGTGCTTCACAGATGCTGTTATGTGAATATACAAAATCCAATGCCATGATCTTTAGCAGTGTAAATGTGAAGTACTGATGCTGGAGCACAGTTTATATAGGAATATATTTGCATACAGAGCTCTTTAATGCGGGAGGTGGATGAGTTGGAGGATGATAACCCTGTGTCTCTGAGCATTGAGAGGAGGAGAGGCAAGTTTGGCAGACTAACAGTACACTGGAGTGCCTATGGTAGCCTGGATGACATTTTTCCCACTTCAGGAGTGGTGAGAGCTGCTGCTTTCTGTTTTCAATTGTTTTAGTTATAATATTTGACAGAACTGCATGTTTTAATAGTACATTTTGTATTGCAAACTGTCATTCTGGTCCAAAATCACAACTCTTAACTATAAGCTGCCATTTGTAGCAGTTTCATTTGTAATTAAAATGGTCAGGCAACTGTTTACAAAAACACTGTACTAGTACACTGTACTGTTATTCAAACCTATTATATAAACCTTCCAATTAGGACAGCAAAATGCCAACATATGGTATAACCACCATGTACTATGAATTGCAGACCTCTTTAGACCCTCTCCATCTGTTTTCTGTGTAGGTGACATTTTCTGAGAGCCAGGCTGTTGCTACCATCTCACTGAATATATTAGCTGATGTTATACCAGAATTAGCAGAAAAAGTCACCGTTGTCCTGACCAAGGTCAAAACGATTGGGATAACTGACCCATCCAGAGGAGCCATGATCGACCCTCAGCGTGCACAAGCAAACCTCACAATTAGAGCGAATGGTTCACCCTACGGAGTCATTGGCTGGCACCTCGATTCCCAGTACTTCATTACGCCAGAACCTCAAAGTAATCCATTTGTGCTTAATTTTGACTCATTTAAGCTTAGCACAATAATAAATTGAACAACCTATTGGTGGCTGATAAACATTGTACCATCACAATATTTAAGTCAACGTGTAAATGCATTACATATTTTCTAGTTGTATAGTTAAGTCTTTGTTTCAGTACAATATAAAAATATTGAATGTATTGAAATACACTGATGTAACTTTTTACATTTTTCTTTCCTTTCACTTCAGAGAGCCCAAGCAACATTACACTAAGTATTGTGAGAGATCAAGGAGCATCTAGGGATGTATTAGTTTACTACACCACCAAAGCAGCCCTCCATCTGCCACCTGTTAATCAGGCCAGTGAGGGATCTGACTATGTAGCCAAAGAAGCCACGGTCATCATGAAAGAGAACGCTACTGTTGTTTTAGTATCTGTTACCATCTTGCCGGTGAGTATTACAACCCAACTATTCCGACTGCTTCACTGAGATGCCGTTTATTAAAGAAGATCTTCAGAAAGTTAGATTGATTCCCAGTAAAGTCACAGTACTGGCTGAAAGTGCATGCTGGTGATTTAAAATGTTTAGATTTAAACCCAGATTATGTAATTTACTGATTACTTAGATTTGAAGCTAAATATTGATTTGAAGAAAATTCAGCTGTGACATCATGAAGACACTACATTTTTAAATATATTATGGAAAAAGTATATTTTGAATTATGATTATAATTCACAATATATATGTATATACTGTTTTTACTGTGGTTTTGATTAAATAAATGCAGCCTAAATGTATATGAATGAATATACGAATCTTCTTGCAAAAACATTCTTAGTTAGTCTCAGGTCATTCAGTCTGAGGACACGCTATGCTGAGGCTGATGAGGATCGAGATTGAGCTTATACAGTGCAAGCCAAACAGCCAGTTACTATCACAACCACAGAAAAGCCCATTTTTTTCAGTTTGTTCCTGGAATAGCTTGTGTCTTGAAAATTGCAGTGGTCGTTAGATATTTTTGCTTATTGTCCAGCCTCAAAACCACATGTTGAATTTGTTTGGGCTGAAAGTTTATGACTCAGACTTCTGACATAAATCAGCATGTTCTTGGAATTAATTGTACAGAAGCTTTTTGGATGCTTCTTAGAATCTGCTAAAGAAATTATTCCTTGTAAGGAATTATTCCTTCCTTTAAGACGTATAAGGTCTCTAAAAGGTTTTAACTTATGCAATATGTAATATGCATGCGGGTAAAGATTAAAATTGCACTAATCCTTGCATGGTGTTTGGTGTGTTTACTCCTAGGATGATATTCCTGAACTGGCTGAGACATTCCTTGTAAACATCACTAGAGTTGAACTGTTGGGTGGAGACATAGGTGCAGCTCAGCCCAGTGTGAGGAGACCTGGTTTGGAGATAGCTGAGGTCACCATCCAAGAGAGCGATGATCCAAGAGGAGTCCTCAGTTTTAATGTCTCAAAGGTTGATTTTCATCTAAATCTCTCTAATGAGGTTTTTGTACCAATGTTATTACGAAGGAAGAATGAACACGCTTCTACAATCCCTTGTCTTCTAGGATGTTTCTGGGGCAGTGCTGGCATTTGAGGTACCGTCACCTGGAAACATCCTTCGCTTGGCTGTCATGCGAATGGCCGGTAGATCTGGTAGACTGGTGCTTTACTGGGAGGCACAAACAGTCACAGCCAACACTGAAGATTTCAGTCCTTCCTCCGGAAACCTTACCTTTCAAGATGGACAGGTAAAGTTTAACATCAGATATGTATCTTTTTTATTCTAATATGTTACTGCTGTACCTATTTTGAAGTAGTTGATTCAGCAAATTATGATGCGTTTAACTAGATTTTTTTTGCTGGAAATTTCTGTAAAAAGTGGAAATGGAACATCGAACAAGAATGAATGACGTGAACTTTTTTTTTTTTGAACAGGCAATGGCTTATATTGAGATCACCATTACTGATGACACAGTGGTGGAGTCCACAGAGACGTTTATGGTGAAACTGGTTCGAGTCATTGGAGGTGCGAGGTTGGGGGATGAGACAGCTGTGGTAATCAGTATCCCAGCCAATGATTCACCTTTTGGTCGGTTCGGGTTTGAAGAGCTAATGGTAAATAATATCTTTAAATATTAGTTCTGTATTACCATTTTGCAGCCTAACCTATGTGTTTTAATTGTCTTGCATTGCAAATAATTGCATAACCTTACATTTTTATGCTTTGCGAGTGGTCTGTATAAACTTTTTTTGCTTGAACTTCTTCATGATTTTTTGTATTTCTTAATACTTTATTTGATAAGATGTAACCCTGTGTTTACTTTGTTTAACTACTGCCATTAGGTTCAGATACCTTGTTGTTACTTTATAAAAGCCATAATTAGCTCGACTGAAAAGATGAACCTAAGTAAAATGGTTTATCTTTCCTCAGGTCTCTGTGTCTGAGCCTCGGTTTCTAAATGACCCAGCTTCTATAGCTACACTGACCGTAGCGCGTAGTTCAGGAGGTGAAGGGGTGGTGCATTTGATATGGCTTCTGCAGGAAGAGGGCAGAGATGACCTAAGCCCTCGTAATGGAACTCTCATTTTTAATGGGGTAAGCATGGATGGTGAATGTGATTACTGTCTTATAGTTCAATAAAAAATTCTGTCATTAACACCTCACCTTCATGTCTTTCCAAACCTTTGTTCATCAGAACACATATTAAGAGATTTCTTTGATAAGAGAGCTTTCTGACCATCCGTAGAAACTACCACGGTTTTAAATATATTCATTTGTGTTCTGAAGATGAACAAAGGATTTATGGGTTTCGAACAACATGAAGGTGAGTCATTTATTGCAGAATTTTCATTTTGGGTGAACTATCCCTTTAAACTAGTTGAGCAGCACTTTTACCTATGCCACAGTGAGATAATCACAGTTGTTAAATTGTTTTATTGTTTGTAGACCGAGTCAAAGAAAACTGTGGTGGTTCAAGCTTTGGCCGATGCTGTTCTGGAGGGAGAGGAGAGATTCACTATCCAACTGCTCTCTCCAAAGAATGAGCATGTCATTGATCCAGTTAGAGGTTTGTCAGCATATTATCACTACTTGTAGCATCTTGGAAACAATTATTGTCCTTCAAAAGTTTCACTAGTTGTGGTTTTGCTGTGTTTTTCTTCTGAACGTTAATGTTTTTTTTTTTCATAACTCAGGATATTTTAGTGAATATCATGTGTGTGTATTTAACAGGTTGGTTTTTTACATCAATTACTTTTTCTTTTCATCAGGCATTGCTACGGTTGTAATTCAAGCTGATATGGGTGCCCTGGGAACTGTAGGATTAGCTGATTCCAGCAGGAATGTTTTGATTGGCGAGCCAAGAATCAATTACAATGGAACAGCTCTGGTCAGGTAAACTTCTCACCTTCTCCAACCAACAGAGGTTACCGGATCTTTCATTTTTTACCATTGGCGTCACAAAACAGAACTCATATCAAAACAGAGTTTCTTAACACTGCCATAATCTGTAGATTATATGTGTCCTATCAATTACAGTCTTGTAAGAGGTCCAGGCATCTTTGGTGAAATTGAGATCTTTTGGAACATCACCACAGCTGCAGATACAGAGTTTGAGGAGACATCTGGCAAAGTTGTAATGAAAGACCGCCAGTCTGCAGCTACAATTCAGCTGAGGGTAAAACAACTAAGAAATACACATGGTTGTTCTGAAGTTTGGGGTTGGTAAAAATGTTTGTAATGTTTTTGAAAATCTCTTACGCTGACCAATGCTTTATTTATTTGACAGAAATGCAGTAATACTGTAAAATAATATAACAGTTTATTCTAATTTATAACTCTTTTAATTTTTTTACATATACAGTACTGTGCAAAAGTTTTTCACCAACAAAAAATGGTTTTAAGTGGGTTATGTCTATCTTTTGCGGTAGCGTGTCAGTTATCAGTTTAGATTTCCAAATATTGTTTTGTCATTAATTGTAATAATGCAGTGAGATTATCGTCTATAGTCTGACAACAGCCAGTGCTCCACACAAAGATCTGATCTCATCATCATCAGTCTGTCTTGAATGATATGAAGTAACAGAACAAACTGAGACAGACTCAATCCAGAAGAACTGTTGCACCGTCTCCAAGATGAAGAAAAGAAAAACCAACTGAAAAGCTACCTGAAAAACGAAGGGCAACTGTACCTTGGAACAGAAGTTTTTTTTTTACCAAAAACTGTAATACCAAATATTTATTTGATTTAGTTAATAGAAGTTACTTCATAAATTAAATCTATTCATTGCATTATTTTTAAAAGCTCCTCATTTTACAGCTTTTTTAAACAAGTGTCTAAAACTTTGAACAGTACTGTAGCTTTGCAGGTAGGTTTTTTTTCTTCATCTTGTAGACGTTTCCACAGTTCTTCTGGATTGAGTCTGTCTCAGTTTGTTCTGTTTCTTCATGTCATTCCAGACAGACTGATGATGATCAGATCTCTGTGTGGAGGACTGACTGTTGTCAGACAATAATCTCACTGCATTATTACAATTTATAACAAAAATAATGTTTGGAAATGTAAACTGATATTACCAACTGACCCGGTAGCAAAAGATAGAAATAACTGACTTAAAAACATCTTTTGTTGGTGAAAATACTAGTGGTCTAAGACTTTTGCACAGTACTGTTTGTAAAAATGTACACTATAAAAAATCCTTAAACTCCTAAATCTCAAAAAAAGATTGATTCCCTCTCCCTGTTCCTCCAGGCACTGGATGATGAAATCCCAGAAGAAAGACGTGTATATCAGCTAAGACTGAGCTCTCTAACCCCAGGCTCAGCAATCAACCCTGACAGACAATTCGCCAGCATCACTATGGCTGCCAGTGACCTTCCCCATGGGCTCTTCTCCTTTTCCCAAGCCTCTTTGCGTGCAACTGAGGAGGACAGAACTGTAAGACCCCTTGCATGACATTAACGCTGATGAGACACAAACCACAACCAGAGGACTATGTGTTACTGCCTGTTCCCCCTGACTGGGAAATTCATTGAAACTTCCATAAAGCAGTAGCCTGGCAACCATTGATCCAATGACAAAAAACATTGGAAAGATTTCTGTATGAAAGTCTTTGTGTCAGGATTAATGAACCCAGGGTTTCCCAGTGTGCTTATTGAGCAGTTAGTGGAGTAATTCTAAGGTAATACGACTATATTGAAGTCTGTAAGTTCTGGCTATGCAAAGTTAGCTTTGATCATTGCGGTTTTCCTAGAATCAGTTGTAGGAGATGGGAATGGTCAAGTCAGGTCAAGTAGGCTTTTATTGTCATTTCAACCAAATACTGTTTAGTACACGATGAAACGAAACAACGTTCTTCCAGGACCAAGGTGCTACGTATGACAGTTACAACATAAATTAACAAAAACTGACTAGCTAGCTAACTAAGAAGAGACAAACCAGATTAGCATTATACTGTAGTTTAACAGAAACTATCCTATCTAAAGTCATATACAGAAAAAAGACAAAGACAACAAAGTGCATGTGCAAATGTGGAGACAAAAGTGACAACATAACAGCTACAATTGAAGGTAGTTGATTCTCCAAAATTGTCTTGTCTCTTATCAGGTAAACGTGACCATTGTTCGCTCCATGGGTGTTTTTGGCAGTGTGTGGGTCAGTTACCACACAGAAGGCAGAACTGCGATCAGTGGACAGGATTTTGGACAGACGTCTGGTCGGCTGCTCTTCAGGCCTGGGGAGAGCTCAAGAGTCATTACACTGACTATACTCGATGATGACCTTCCAGAAGGACCAGAGGAGTTTTTCCTCAATATCACACTTGTAGAGCTTCTCAATGCCAGGTAGAGTTCAGCCTGCACTCTGAAACCCAAGTCATGTGGTACTTATTTTGCATGCTGCAAATGTATTTCTTTCCATTTTGTTTTCAGTTCAATGGATTTTACAGTGAGAGAGTATGGCCTACAAATCGACCAGCCTCCAGCTATTGCCAATCTGTCCTCCCTCATGGTGATTATCCAGAAAAATGACAATGCTGAGGGCATCCTGGAGTTTGACCCCAAATATATCAACATCACTGGTACTTTTTAATTCCTTATTTATTTATTTTTCTTACTTTACTTACATTTATTATACATTTATTTATATATACACTTATTATTTTAATGTTATGGATGACCGCTGATAAATGGCCAATTCTTTTTGGATTTAATAAAATTATGGTTTACTTTTAATAGTTAACAGTCTCTGAATATTTAGATTTAAAATGAAAATCAAATGATGTAGAAATATATATATATATATATATATATATATATTTAAAGGTAAAAATGATAGAAACACATTTCAAAATTATAAACTATAAAAAGAAAACATTTTTAATATTATACTAGTATCTCAAAATTGTATGTAAATGATGCATACATACTGTATATTTGTTGTCAGTCTCTTTAAATATTTTTTTTTGTCTCAGTTGAGGAGGATGTAGGAATTCTGTCCATCCCTGTACTGAGGCGTGTTGGATCCTATGGACAGGTCACAGCAGAGTTTATCTCCAAAGGTTTGACTGCTCAACCTTATTCGGATTACATCCTGCTCAATGGCTCCATCACCTTTCAGCATGGCCAAGCCCTCAGCTATATCAATGTTTCCATTGTGGACGATACAGAGAGGTATGGATGGGGTTGATAACTAGCAATACATGCTCTTATTGGATATTGCTTGAATGGCTGAATATTGTATTGTTGATGAGTTTTGTGAACTTGTAGCATATTAATCATTTCTTATCTTCCACCCAGTGAATTTAATGAGATATTTGAGATGCAACTCACCGGTGCCACAGGAGGTGCCATACTTGGAGCTCAGCTAATTGCACGAATTACAATTGCCAAGAGTGACTCGCCAAACGGTGTCGTACGATTCATCAACCAAAGCGCCATCACCATTCCAAACCCCAACAGTACCCTCAGACTGACCCTGTTTGTAGAGAGAGCGGACGGGCTGCTGGGAGACGCCATGGTGAGCCCCGTCTAGACTATGACCTTACACTTTCAGAGCCATAAAATATAATTTTTCACACAGAGAGCACACTGACCCTAAACTTGAGTGTAATTAAAAATGTGGCGACGATGACAATGCTAGAATATTTTGATAAATTAGAATTGTCTATGATGTGAATACGTGATACAGTATGGACCTTCATATTACTTGAACATAATACATATATATCAAAACAGGATCCAAAGAAGAGGTGGCTAGTACTGTTTTTTTTGTTTGTTTGTTGTCTGTTTAGTTTTGTTTTATTTAGATTTTTTAAAGTTTATTTTTCTTTAAAGACGAGTCTAAAAGCTTTAAATTGAATGATTTTTGATGGAGTTTTTTTTTTTTTTTGTTTTTTGCAAAATTTAACAATTACATTAGGTAAGATTTTTTTAGGGAACTTCTTGTGAAGTCTTAAAGCAATGACCATGGTTTCAGTGTGTCTGCTTGTGTCTTTTCCCACTTCTTCTGTTGTCTCCCTCAGGTAATATGGCAAATTCTAGGTCCAAACTCAAATGAGGTTTTGCCATCAGTAAACACAGACATTGGTGAACCAGTGAACGGGACGTTTAGTTTCAGAGACGGGGAAGGGGGTGTACGCAGCATTGAGTTAAAGATCCTGCCTCACGGCGAGGTGGAGGTCACAGAGAAATTCATTGTCATGCTGAGTATTCTCTCCGGCGAGATGGGTGTTGATCCCAGAGCCGGATCAGTCACACTTACGGTACGTCCTTGTCCTGCTCAGCACAGAAAGTTACAATTCTGTATCTAACAGGCAAAAGATAAAATTGTCAATGCAGAAATATATCTTTTTAGCAATGGTGTACAATGTGTGCGTTCTCTAGATTGAGAAGTTTGGAGACCCCAATGGCATAGTCCAGTTCACAGAACAGGACCTGAAAGAACGCATTTACAGTGAGCCCTCTGACAGCGAAGGACCACTCAAAATATCCGTCCTCATTACACGCAGAGAGGGTGTCATGGGCAACATCACGGTAGGAAAACCATTGTAATTCGATATTCAGTATTCTGTTCAAAATTCTGGGGTCAGTTAGGCTGTAAGATTTAGGGTTTTCCTTAACACCAATAAATTGCATTTTAAAAGTTATTTTAAACTGTAGTATGCTACAATATTACTGATTTAATGTATTTTCGAGCAAATAAATGCAACTTGGATGTTATGTTGCTAACTCTATTTTACATGCAAATAGAGCCAAAATCACAGCATAGCCATTGTCTATATCTTATGTGTACTTGGTTT
>JAUMHP010000046.1:13374875-13415628 GCA_032361065.1 Enteromius trimaculatus
TGTGTGCCATTGATATGTTCAGTGTTCATGTAAACTGTTTAATAAACACTTCTAGCACTTTTTTTGAGCCTCTTAATCAGTTTTGTTTTTTATGTAAATGATTCAATAAATACCAAGGTATTACCGTACCGTGAAGTTTTGAGACGTTACATCCCTAATATATATATTTCTATTATTTATTTATTTATTTATTTATTTTATCTCCTAGGTTTTCTGGGAAATCACCAGTGAAGCAGACACATCAGGAGACTTTGCTGCCTTGCGGGGTACTGTCACCATCTTGGCAGGACAGCGTGTGGCAGAGATAGTCCTCACCCTGCTCCCTGACTCTGCACCTGAGTTAGAGGAGACATACATCCTCCGTCTAATCTCTGTGGAGGGCGGCGCAGAGCTGGATGTAAACCGCAGCAGTACCCGTTTGAAGGTCCGGGCCAATGACGAACCCCACGGGGTGTTTGTCCTTTATTCTCAAAACCAGTCAGTGTTTGTTAACGTGGCGGACCGAAGTAGACACCTCATTATCAGTGTGAACAGACTGGCAGGGGCGTTTGGCAATGCCAGTTTGGGATACAGAATCAGTTTTACAACCCCTGGGCAGAATTTTACAGAGGACACGATCACTGGGAACATACTGGTGAAGGACGGAGAGCATGAGGCCAGCGCTAGAGTGCCACTTAGTAGCCAGGTGTGCAATTTATTGAATTAAATTAAATATGGTACTGTAAGAAGCTAGTTAACCATATTAAGGGCTGTATTGATTTTTGATATTTTTTATGTATGTGTCCACTACAGGTTTTCTTTGCGACAGGCTTTAACTTCAGCGTTGAGTTAACAGATGTGACTCTCATTGGACCCCTGCTTAGTTCCCCTCCCAGAATTCAACTGGAATCAAAGCTGGCTGTGGTTTCTGTTCCTGAAGCGGCAGCTAATGCTGAGGTGATATTGCACTCAACACCATTCTGATATCGCCACCAGATGGCGCACAATTGATATATTAGTACTGGTTTGTCGGTATTGTCTTGTCCAAAAATATTACAAAAATTGTCATTTCATCAGTATTTATTTATTTAATTATTACATTTATACTTTATTTTAAAATGCTGCTTGAATATTAAGCAGTCTCTCAGAAAAAAAAATGTCCAGAATGCATTTCACTTCAAAAGTATGTAATTTAACAAAATATGGTAAAAGATTGCACTCCAAAGTCAAAAGACAATATAAAGTTTCTCTGTTATGTTAAACATAAATGCTGGTTAATTTATGGTCCCCATTGACTTTCATAGTATTTCTTTCCCTACTGTGGTACTCATGGTACTATAGGTTGGATTTGCCTCTTTGGCCCTGCGTGTCTCAGATATAGAGAGTGGCCAGTGTGAGGCGCTGGTGACACGATCAGGCCTATATGGAAATATAACTGTCCGATGGAGCTCTGGGTTCCCTCCTGGGCAAACTCCACCAGGCTACCTGCCAGGAGATATCTCGCCAAGATCAGGTTAGAGAGAAATGACTCAATATGTATATTAAAAAATCCAGAAATGATGAATTGACACAATATTAGTCATTTTTTTCTTTTTCTCTTGATCTGAAGGTACGATAATGCTTGCCCACGGTCAGAGGAGTAAGGTGATCTCTCTCAGTGCTGTTAGTAACATGTCAGTTGTCACCGCACATGCTGTTTACCTGACCTCTGTAGAGTCAGAGTCACCTGGTGGAGCCCGTCTCAGGTAACACAGTCATTTTCAAAAACAAAACCCCATTTTTCATTAACATATTTATATGGTTTGATGTATGTGTTGTATGTGCAGGACTGGTTACACAGTAGCTGAGGTGGAGCCTTTAGGATTATATCAGTTTCATCCTGATTCTCAGCAGCTGGTGATTGAGGAGGACGTGCAGACCATCACCCTCTACGTCCAGCGCCTCTATGGCTTCCGCAGCAACCGCTCCATCGTCTCCTACAAGACATGGCCTGTCACTGCTCAGCCTGACAAGGACTTTGTATCGGTAGCAGACGGAGAGCTTCCGTTTGATTCCCGCCAAACATCTGCTGCCATTCGCTTGTCTATTCTTGACGACTCTCTAACTGAACCAGATGAGGAATTTTACGTGAACTTAACCAGCGCGCGTGTTCTCAGTGCCAGTTTGCCTTCAGTCGCTCAGCCTCGCATTGTGTCTCAAAGTAGTGTCGCTAAAATAACCATCCGCGCTAATGATGTGGTTAGTGGATTTTTAAGTATAGGGCCAGCAATAATACAAATTTCTGAAGACAGTCAGGAGGGTGCGCCCCAACAGGAGCTTGCTTTAAGAGTACGCAGGTCAGCAGGGCTCACAGGAGTGGTGAGTGCCAAAATCAGAGCCTATTCAGGACTCAGAACCCCGGAGGTGAATGCAGCCCAGTTTCATCGGGAGCATAATGGCACATGGGCCCTGGAAGGAGACGACTTTGTCTTGGAGACCCAAACTGTCACGTTGTTGGAGGGACAGAATGAGGTTGAGGTCAGTGTCCTAATATTGAATGATCAGGAGCCGGAGGGGCAGGAGGCGTTCTTTATCTACCTCAGCGAAGCGGAAGGTGGAGCACAGATTGTCAGCATGCCAGATGAACTGGGGTTCACTTCATTTGCCAAAATCGTCATTCTGGGTGAGAATCTTTCTTTCTTTACAGTCCTTAACAATAAGGTTCAAATTCATCTGTCTATTGGTTCTGTCTATTGGTCTGTCTAACTGCAATGCAAACATAATCAGCAGTGTAAGAGAACTCTTTTTGCTATGTGTGTGCACTGATAAACTGTCAGAGAGATGCGCACTTGTACTGTATGTGTCAAAATGCCTGTCTTTGCAGGATACAGGCAGATCTCAAAGTGACAGTTGAATCACTTTTAATAAGAAGAACTATCTATTTAATTTGCACATATACATTGTTTTTGTACATTTCATTATTTTATGCAATGTATGTCACATTTCTTCTTTTTTTGTCCTATTTCTTGTAATTAGTTTCTTATTTTATATTCAATCGCTGTATTCAGTGAGCTTTTTTAGGGATAGTATAAGTTTTTGTGATATTGACACTAGTGGCAAGAACTATGAAATGTCTGATGATTATCAAAAGTAAATATCAAAAATCATGAAAGTATTTAAAGCAAAAACAAAATCTAGATTGTGATGTACATTGTTACTGAAATAATTTTCATATCATGATATAAGATTTTGGTTGTATTTTTGCTCAGCTTCTAATGTTTCTTTGTGACAGGGAGTGATTTTCAGAATGGTATAGTTGGCTTCAGTTTGAGCTCTCGGTCTGGTCAGGTCCTGGATGAGGACTCAGAAAACAGGACAGCGACACTTTTTCTGGAAAGGCAGGATAACAGGTATAACACTGTATATGTTTAAGATGATGTTGTGCAAATTAGTGTTACTCAGTGTTACAAACTGTTTTTCAACGTTTCCAGAGCATTTGAAGATGTGCTGCTGTTTTGGCGGGTCACATTTAGTGCTACGTTTCCCTCAGTGGTCAGTAATGGGGTGAATCTGACCAAAGAGCTGCAACAGACCTCAGGCACATCCATCTGCAAGAAAGGAGAAGTACTCTGTGCCCTTAGATTGGAGGTCCGGCCAGACAAGGTCATATTTCAAAACACATTTTAAAATTGCTTCTTACTAAACACTTATATTACATTTTTCATATGGTTTTGCATTTCTTTGTTTTGTTGTTTTATTTGTTTTATTTTGTTTTGTGCTCTTTTTTGAATTTTTGTTTCTTTAAATTCTCATTTTTATTAATTATTTTATTTTCAGTACTTTCTGTCTGTTTGTTTGGATCATTGTTGTTTTTATGTAGTGCTTAAGAGCAATCCACTTTTACTGTTTCTCTGTTCATCCTACTAATCGTATTTCGATCTGTGTACCTCAGGATCCAGAGTACGAGGTTTGGTTCCTGGTGGAGGTCTATAAAGTTGGTGAGGGTGCCACCATAAACCAGACTGCCCGTTTTGCCAATATCACCATGCTGGAGAGTGATGACCCACGAGGGCTGGTGTATTTTGCCCAGGGCTCCAGACTACCCGTGGTCACCCTCAAAGCCACAAGCGTCAGTCTTCAGGTCTATAGGGATGCCAGTACAGCATCAACTATCTCTGTGAAGTACCGCATGCAGGTAAGCTCATTGGAAAAGGAAGCATCTCTCAAGATAACAAGAGATCCAGTAAGAAATCCATACCTGATTTAGAATTAAGGAGGCATAGAGAACACAAACTCCGCAAACTCACAAAACACATATTGGTTTATTGCTGAAAATTCAGTTATTCTTATTAATTGCTCATTGGCTGTAATCAAAGAGCAGCTGCATGTCTATCTGTCAGTACTCAGCAACCCCTCTCTGACCCCATTACCTAATGTGACCTCATTAGTGATTAGAGGACTGAGATGATGTCAAATTCATGAGCTAAGATGATGAGTGTAGAGAAGATAAGAGCTATGAACAATTAGGCCACTGAGTTCCCAGCAGATACTTCAAAGGCAATATATATGGTTGCATAGTGGAACTAAAAAAAGTAGTATTTGACATGTCGAATGTGGTTTAACGCCCACTATACATCAGTCTGTGGGAATGTTTGTTTTTCCCTTCTGGCACACCCTTTCCTTTGCTTAATTTTTCAGTTTTCCTTGCCGACTGTTACACATTTAGGCTTAAGGAAATACGTTTTAGTTCTGTTATGTTACATACTTCAAAGGAAAACATGTATAATCTCTTTGCAGTTTTAAAATATCCGAATTTGAATGTTTTAACTGTTCTGTGTCCAGTTATTGTAAAAGTTGTCAGACATTGATTTTCGGTGTAATTATCAGACTATGAATTGTGTTCACAGGAGCTTCAGAAAGCAGAGTCCATTGGACCCAATCTTATCTGGCCTGCCGTGGCAGGGCAGGACTTTGTCCTGGCAGAGGGCACCCTGACTTTTAATATCGGACAGAGAAGTGCCGGGCTGGATGTGGCCCTTACTCCGAACACTGGTTCTTCTAACCCAACACCCAAACGCTTCCGTGTGGCTCTCTCTGATGCCACTGGTGGTGCACGGGTTCACCCAGAATTCGGGCTGGCTAACATCACCCTGGTTTCGGACTCTGAGGCTCAGGCAGTATGGGCCCTGCTGGACCAGTTACATCAGCCTCTGGATGAGACCATCATCAATCGGGTCCTTCAAGGGCTTATCAATAAAGTTAGTAAGGACATCACTCCAGAGCAGCTAACTGCAGTGTTAGATGCACTAAGCAAGGTAAGCAAATGAGGGAAGTGTGTGTGTGTTTGACATAAACCTTAAGTGTCAAAAAATTCTAAAGCAAATCCTTCTGAGGATGATCTCAGAATGACAGCTGACTAAATATCGTCTTCATTGCAGTTTAGAAGTACTTTGAGTTAAAAATGATTAAAACCATAAAATAAAAAAAAAACTGTATAAGTAAATTAGAAATCCCTGTTTAGATAGCAAGGTAAATATGTCGAAGGTTCTTTTTATTTCTATTTCTATGTAGATTAGAGTGCGGATCGGGACGCATTTTTCTGTCCGAGCCCAGCCTGCATCCCAGCCCAATCTAATTTTTTCTGATACTAATGACACATGCACTTTTTTGTGTGGAAAGCCCGCTTTTATTAAGCAACTGTAGGAAGGTGTTTGAAACAATCGGCAAACGAGAGCATCAGCAGACACGGGGCAAAAAGTTATAACACAGGCGCACATTCGTGCTGATGGGACTGAGCCCGACCCGAACCCAAGCATCCTTTATAAATATCTGTCTGAACCCCGCCCAGGTCGGGTACCGTCGGGCTCGGGTCGGATATCCATCCTCTATTGTAAATTACAGTTTAAAGGTTTGGGCTCAGCAATATTTGTTAAGTAAGATTTTTTTAGGGTACATTAAGTTGATTGAAGAGACATCAAAAATATTTAGAATGCAGTTCTTTTCATTCAGCAGAGAATACTAAAGAAAAGTAGCAGTTTTCAGCATTGCTAATAATGTGAAATGTTTCTTGAAGTGCAAGTCAGCATATTAGAATGATTTCTGAAGAATCATGTGACACTGAATACTGGAATAATCTTGAGGAGTAAGACATAGACTAGAGTAAAACTGAATAAAGTACAGCTTTGCCATCACAGGAATGAATTACGTTTGAACACATATTAAAAAAAACACACACACATTTTAGATATTTTTAATCAAATAAATGCAGCCTTGGTGAGCATAAGATAATTCTCTCTCAAAAACAACTAAAAAATAGACCCAAAAGTTTTGAACATTAGTGTATGTTTATTCAGTGAATGGTAAACATGTTCATCTGGTTCTCTGAGCCGAGAATTTATTTAAAGGTAACCGGATCTTGTGCATTTTTTGAATAAGGAAGTTCAGGAAATCCAGCTAGCGCCTATGTTCTGTTTAAAAAACAATGAGGGGGCCACATACTGACCCCCAGAGATCAATTAAGACAGTTTTCCTTACAATGCTTATTTGTTCCTTAAGTTCGTAGAAATCTTTTATCTTGGGAGTGCAATGCTGGAATGTTCAACCACAAGGCTCCACGGTGTTAAAAAATCTCCAATCTTGGAAACAAAGCTTTGTCTTTTCAGTTAATCAGTACCATTTTCACAGTATTAGTACTACAAATTAAGCAGGGCTTCTGAGATATACATGGGTTTGATGCTTTAATTGAAGTTCTCTTTTCACGTTAAATAACTGAGAGTAAAATATCACTGAGGTACTTAGTAGTGGTTCTTGTTAAGGCCAACATGACTGCTAATATACTGCTAATACTTGTTTTTTACACTTTTTACTCTCACTTCACAGATTCTGAAAGAAGCTGAGCAGACTCCACTAAAAGACAGCAGCCGTGGCCTGACCTATGACCTCTTGTGCGCCATGGCAAATCCCAGCAGAGTGGACACTCGAGGCCTGAGCCAGCTGGCTGAGGTGGCAGAACGTTTTGCCTTCAGCCTGCTCACAAACATCGAGTGTGGAGCTGAAGGAAAGAGGTGAGATCTGTCCCGATTTGATGTTTTTATTCTGTTTTGTTTTTACCTGAGCTCATTTATGATTCATTTGGTTTATGCTCCAGAGGCACAACCATACTGGACACCTGCCCGTATTTCACCATAGCTGCTCACCACTGGTACCCCACGCAGATCAACGGCCACACATTTACAGGCAAAAACTCAGACACATTCACCCTGCCTGAGACCCTGCTGGAGGTACCAGCCCTTCCCACGGGCATCATGGCTTCGTCTGCTTGCAGTAAAGTGCACTTCACCGAGTACAGCACTGAGCACTGGTTCCTCACCAACACAAAACCCAGTGGATTAAATGACAAGGTGAAAGAGCGTTTCTCTGTATGCCTCGGTGCTGAACACTGCATTGTTGTGTTTGTTCCAGACAGTTTCACTAATATGACTGTAGCTTGCAGGTGTCCAGCAGATGTCACTGTTGAGTTGGAAATTTTAAGTCGTCTCTCTTTCTTAATATAATTATGACTTCTACATGTCATGTTGGCTTCATGTATTTGGCTTCCTATAAATAGTGTTTTTTTTTTTTGTGTTTTTAAAACATTTTATTTGCACTTGCAATTGGGAAACTGACTATCACTTTTTGAATAGCTGAATCCATTCTGAGTAATCTGTGTGTTTGTGCAGGTTTTCTCAGTCAGTCTTCACGGCAGAGGCTCTAAGCCTCTCGCTGAGGGTCAAGAGGTTGTTTACCGAATACACACTCCTGACCAACGTGGAAAACCACTCCAATCTCTGTGCCTCCTGTGGAATCAGGCAGCTGAGAGGTAATTACAAAACACACACATGCACGGCGAATTTTAGATAGGAGCTCCTTTAGTATTTACAAGCTTACTATACATATTACATTCTAATACTCTTTTTTCATTACTTGCCCATTTACTAAAACAAAATACTCATCTAAATGAACTTGACAGACCATCTGGTGGTCAAGCCTGTCCTTGTCCATGTATTTAACACACATTGGTGAGACAGTGTGTACAGAGTTGAAGGGTCAGGGCTTGTGACCTGCCATGACAAACATCTATCTTACATTCTTTAGGATGTGTGTGTGTGTGTGTGTGTGTGTGTGTTTGACCAAGAAAGTTCAGTACGTTCTACAGGGTGTGTTCTTGGCCTGGAAGCCATTGTAGATGACATTTCACCGCGTTTAGCCTCGAATATTAGCTGTACAGTTTTTATCTTTATCTTAAAATGTCCTGAAAGAATGTTGAGCTCCACAAACCAAATTCCCATGACATAACCTGTACCAACAGCACGCTGAACCTGAATATTCAGGAACTAGGAATAATTATGAATTAGAGATGCACAATACGTCTGTTCAGTAACGGCACACAGTCATTTTAATTAAAAATGTATTTTAAATTTTCTAATTTGTTTAGACAAATAGTATGAAATTACATACTTTAAACTTACATCAAAAACAGACCCTTTGGTTTGTCTTTTGAGCTCTTTTTTGTTTAGCTTAGGTTTTGTTTGGTTCTGTCTTACATATTTGTGACCCTGGAGCACAAAACCAGTCGTAAGTGTCTATTTAAAAAGCAAATTAAAGTAAATGAAAGCTTTCCATTGGTGTATGATTTGTTAGCATAAGGCAGTATTTGGCTGAGATACAACTATTTGAAAATTTAAAATCTGAGGGTGCAGAAAAATCTAAATACTGAGAAATTTGCCTTTAAAGTTAAATTAGCAGTGCGTATTACTAATAAGAAATTGAGTTTGGATATATTTCGAGCAGGGAATGTGCAAAATATCTGCCATGTACATGAGTACATGATCTGTACCTAATATCCTAATGTTTTTTGGCTTAAAAGAAAAATTGATCATTTCAAACCATACAATGTATTGCTGACTATTGCTACAAATATACCTGTGCTACTTATGACTGGTTTTGTGCTCCAGGGTCACTTTTTTTTATTATTTGACATACAGTACATGGCATGTCACAATCATGATTTCTCGTCTCCAGTTGGCTGTCTGATGGTCAGTTCTGTCGTGTGGTGGACGACAGTCAGAATTTTGTGGAGTGTGCCTGTACTCATCTATCCATCTACACAGCATATGCAGAGACCACAGGTTTGGTTTCATTCAATGACGCCTTCTATGCTGCTGGCTTCATTTGTATCTCAGGTAACTAATTTCAGTCTACATGATTGTGAGGGTACAAATCCCACCAAGAAACCATACTTTCTTGCATTGTTACAATTGTTTAAAGTGTATATCTGTCTTTTGTAACCCGTAGGGTTTGCCTTGGCCGTTGTGACTCATGTGCTGTGCTCTAGATTCCTAATGTTCGCTGCCAAACTCCTCACACACATGATGGTGGCCTCCTTAGGGACTCAGGTAAGACCTAACCTAACCGGTAATGTGGTCAACCAGTTACATTTCAAAGGCAAACAGCCTGCCTGTTCTAAATAATCAGCTGCACCTTGATGTAAATTCATGCTGGTTTAAATGTGATAGTGAGCCTGAAATCCACTTATAATCTGTGCTTGGGAATCAGTATCAGGATCTAGGACGATGCTCCAAAGAAATGTGATACAGCTATGACGTCAACATGACGCTTTTTGCTGCGTAATGTGGCCTAGTTTACCGGGAGGATGTTTGGCTTGCCGGTGAGCATAGTAAAGGTACAGCGTGAGTCCCAGGGGTTGTATTAAATTTAGTAAATGCTGAAAGAAATATTTTTGTGCAAACTTTGAGTGACACCGTAGAGGTGGTTGTGAAATCTATGACGCATTACAGTGCGTTCTTCTGCCTGTGTATCGGTGACATTGTCGTGTAACCTGAATACACACTGAAGACACTATCAGAAACTACTGCAAGAGTCGCATCTGTTAAAAACAGTGATTTAACGTAGATAACTCAGGTTCGGGTTAGTTTTGTGTGAGTGGACAGGTGTCTTTTGCGCGTATCTGTTTCAGACCAAACATATCGGGAAACCCAAGAACTTTGGCAAACCTTTGGATTCTAATGCACATGGTTGTACCCGTTCAGATTCTGTGAGGGGGGACAGATAACATTTTCTAAGAAATGTGTCATTGCAGCTTGGGCGAACACATCCAAATGGGCTAGTGTGTTAAACCCTGACAACCGAACTATCCCTGTGCACCCATCCCTCTGCAAAGAAGAGGGGGGTCATTTAGTCAGTGGTCTGATACCATGTGGACCGGAGTGGGAATTTTCCACTGGTCCTGCTCACTTATAGAAAAAGAAGAAAACAAACATGGCTCTATTTAACAGGGCTCAGAAAAACCTGGTCGCATTCTGTCATCCGCTAATTGTTTAGCTTTTCTTTACCTCGGTGGTGTTGAATGGAAAATTCCAGTCTGGCCATCCCAAGAAGTTATGCGTCATACAGGTTCGGTACCGACAACAGCTGGACTCATGTTTTGTCAGAGGATGTTGAATGGTTATAAGATATATATCCTCTAGACTGAGAACTGATTTTCATTCCGGACTTTCCAGTAAACACTAAAATGTCTATAAAAGAGTGCGTCATTGAACATTAATGTGTGCTGTTTAAAGCGTTATTCATGAACATCTGATAAACAGATACTGATAAACGAGTATTTGCACACAATCTAAATCAGAAATGCAACCAAAACATCTTTAATATGCCAGTCTAACATCTGACAGGTTTTTGCAGCATGTTGGAAATACTTTAAACAAACACTTTAAAAATCGCATCTTCCAGATGAAAACTGGAGTACCTTACACAAAAATTATAAGTCTGTCACTCACACACTTTTCCTAACTGTATGACTTTCTGTCTTCTGTGCACCATTTCTATTCTATTCTATTCAAATCTCCATATACTGGAAATCTGTGGCTCCAATGTTGTTTGGTTCCCACTTTCCATTCTTCAAAAGTTTATTACAATTTTAGAACAAAAATCTGAATGCACTAGTAAAAATGCTCCAGTTTTGCAGGATTCGAATTTAATATATATTTTTAGGTTCATTGCAAATTATATTGTCACCATTTTAATTTGACTAAGAAGATAGTAATTATAGAAGATTAGTAATTATATGTTGTATATATATATTTTTTTTTTTTTTCTTTTTTTTTTTTTTTTTTTTCCTGTATTTCATTTCAGTCTACTTTCTGATTGACATTTGATTTCAGAATGTGTATCCCTCTCTTAAAGCATTTAATACACTCGGACATATAGTTTTTCTCTTCAGTAGGCTCTCTATGCTTGACTACCTGCTGGACAGCATGTAGGTGAGACAGGTCGACAACTCAAAACTGTAGTTAGTGGAAATTTACCCAGACTAGCTCACCTGGCCCAAAATGTAAATGCAGATAGGGCTGTACTTGTGAGCAGCAGTAACACACATTTAGCGAGGGTAATCAGATAGCGAGACGCAGCAATAAAAAGCTTGTCAGGAAGGTGGCCTTTAGATTCATATGCATGCAGCTCATGTGTGAGATGTACACAAACACATATGGAGACGCTAACACACATGGCCACCCATGCAGTGGATGTTCTGTTACACTAATGCAACATAAAAGATAAGATGAATTTAGTTTTCCATTTCAAAATGAAATAGCCCCTTAATTCTGTGCTGAATGTCCCAGAATGAGGTCAAAGAGGGCAGGGTATTCCAAAATCAGTTACGCTCATCTCAGCTCAGTTCTGAGAATTGAGACCCACCAGTATCTTATTTATCTGAAGGTTAGAATATTAGGTTCACTTAACATGCCCAGCATCATGTGCAGCATGCAGTGTCTTTCTAAAGCTCTTTCTTGTGTCATTTGTGTGTCACTGGGATTTGACTGCTCTAGTTTTACAGTACTAAGCGATGCAATTAAGTCTCAAATAAATAACCAGTCTAAATTTTGTTTTCCATCTTCTCTCTGACTTTCTGAATAATCTAGCTGTCGACTTCCACGTAAAGGCCTTCTTTGCTAGTACATTAAAACAATTTTCAGGTTGTACGCACATAATGATGCATCGTAGCTTATAATAAATTGTTACTGTGATGTTCTGGATGTTTATTTCCATTAAAGGAGCATACATTTTTCATTTTGACATTTGTTGTGATCTCATTTGTGTGGAGATGGAGATGGAAAATGTTGAGTGTGTCATGAGTTGCGTATGTTATGAGACTGCACTAGAGATAATTGTTGCAGCTGCGTGATGGCAGCCTCAGATTCCTGGGAAGTCTTTTCAGAGCAATTTGATTTGTGGACAAAATGATCCATGCCTCATGACATTTTGTTCTTGAGTAGTACTATTTTATTGACTATGATGACCACAACCTCCAACTTATCAACTGAAAATTTAGAAAAGGGGAAAATATTTAGTTGATTGTGTTATAAGTGCTTTGACGTGTTATATTTGCTGTATTTTAGGAAAGATTTCTTTGGAAATGTTCAAATGCATGCCATATAAACTAAAATTCAAAAGGGTTGAAAGCTTTGATTGTCAGTTCCATCTGCGTTAAACAGTATCTGTTGTTTATAATCATCACGGGGCTGGGAATGGAGACTGGATGTGGAAAATAATAAGCTTCATAATGAATACAGCGAGTTTTGGTCCTGTTTTAAGTCTTCAAGAGTTTACTTTCAGCTGGTCGTGGGAGCTGCATTTGAGGCAGGGAATGCTATTCAGTGTAAATCAATAAGCGGGAAAGTGACGCTCATGGTCTGACTGACGTCAAAAAGTCTGGGAGAGCACAACAATGCCTGTGAGAAAGTCGAGCTAAAGGAAGCAAATTTCTGGACCTCTCAAAACTCCCCTCTGCCCTCTTCCTGTAGTGTTTTAGGTGTGTGTGTGTGTGTGTGTGTTTGCTGCTTCTTACAAACACTGAAATACACACGGAATTATAAATACGCACATAAATACTTGCACTGCTTAGTGAATCTAAACAGTTTGATGCTCCCACGGTGTGAAGAGATTACAAAAGAAGGCAAAGGAGGTGTTCAAGAGGCTAGAGTTCTCCTCCTTTAATTAAATTGCGTCCATGTCTGTTTATTCGGATGACAAGAAGGCATGTGCTTATTCAGACCAACAGCGTTCCTTTCATAATGTCTGCCTCAAACTGGATTGAGGTCTATACGCTGACTCAAGGAGAGCATGGCAAATTAGATGCGTGCAGCACAGCGTTTCATTTACTAAGGGTCGAGGCCTCTTTCTGCAGAGACACATGACTGCTGGGTAATATCTACTAAACTTTGGTGCATATTATCACATCCTAAGCCATTTGTGTTATGGATATGAATGATACTTTAAATATAAAATGTCCGACACAATAAGTGTTTACCTGTGAAATTATAAAACAGGTGAAAAATCCCAGTGTCACAGAGACTTTGGGAAAACAAGAACATCCTGGCAAACTAATTGTAGCATGCTTAAAACAGAAAAGTAGGTGAATGTACCAAAAAAAAAAAAAAAATAATTTTAGAAAAACGTTAAACTAGCGTATTCTGTATTTTCAGCTGAACACAAGTCGATGACACTGACTCGTTATCTCAGCTGGCCATGTAATGATGCGACTACTTAACATTTCAGATGATAAGCCACATTTGAGGTCAATAAATGAAACGGACATTTGCATGTCCTGTAGGACCATAATTACAGAGCTGTTATTAATCCATCCATAACACCACTTTCTGTGGATTTTTTTTCTGTTGACGAAATAAAGCAAAAACAGCAACTTCTAATACTAAATAAAATACTAACTTGTTTTGTTTTTTTTCACTGTTCTATATAATCATAATCACAGTTGCAATCATACTGATCTAGACTTATCTAGACGTAGTAAAAATAAGCTACTCTGTAGTTGAAATGTTTGGGGTCCCATTAATGTTGCAGAAGATTTCAATTGAGTGCTTTTAAACTTTCTATTCATTAGTATTTTGGGGAGAAAATGTGTGTCATGGTTTCGCGCTCATTGTAAGCTCTTGTGTCAGCTTTCCGTATTATTTTTTCTTGAGAGCAAATACTGCATGTTTTGAGATGCCATCATCTGATGTGTAGTTTGATTAGTGCGTGTGCTTGGACTATGTCCTTCTAAAAACTTTGTCCAAAGGCACTGGGTTTAGCTACCCAGTCATGACCCCATATGGCCCACGGCAGGCCTTGAACACTTATTTCCTACCAAAAAAAGCACTGTAAACAGAGCTAGAGATTTGGCCTGACCTTTAGCACAGTTCTTAACAGCATGCATATTGACAACACATTAATGTAGCCCTTTCGGCCCTCATAGAACAAATTATGTTCTAAAAAAAAATAAAAATAAAGGTACATATCAGGCATTCATTAACATATATATATATATATATATATATACCTATATACATATATATACATTAACGTTATATCAAAGGGCAAAGTTACTGCATAAAATAATTTGATTTTATGTACGCCCATTTTTCTTTATTTCTTTTTTTTTTTGAAACTCTTACATAAATTAGCATTATTGCAAGACCTTAAAAGTGTCAAATTCATAGGTGAGTACAATATATTATTACAGTTTAGTATCATTGTTGCTGCGTTTTGTAAATAACATAATATTTGTTTTAACAGACTTTAAAAGTTTGATTGCAATTAGACGAAAGCAATCATTTGTTTTTTAAAAATGGCATGCAAAAATGTCGTCTAGAATACCAGTCAAAATCAGACTAACTCTGAGACTGTAGCTCAGCTTTGTCCATGTTTACATTGAGTTACATTTGACCATAATGTTGATCACTTGCTCTAAGAGACCTGTGAAATTTTGGAGTAGCTGCGCAAAAACCTCCAGCTTTGTACTTGCTGTGGCTTATTTGCATTTTCTCTCCTAAAAGGCTTTATTTATTATAGACTCCAATTCTTCATTAGTTCTGAAATCCTGCTCATCAGCTCTTAATGTGGTTCAGATTTGGCGGCTGACCAGGACAGTCCTATCAGCGCAGGTCTGTCAGCACGGTTCCTTAATAACCTCTGGACTCTGGGAGCCTGCTTGCTCTATTTTTGGATCCCAGGGAAGCACATAGTTGATTTGGCCTGAACTTTGGAGGGTGAGACAGGGCAACGCTTCACCTGATGAGCTGCCTTTTTGTTTGTTTGTTGACTTTGGAAAGAATGAGGGTGAGAGCTGGTACATCTAGTCAATCGTGTGAAAATGCATTGTATTGCTTTTTAGGTATTCATTATTCATTTTAGAAGCTCAGTTTGAGAATGACTCGTTCAGCCTTGAAGGGATCAACACGTATGGTGTGCTACATCATAACTGGAAGTTGGCTTTTCTAGTTTAGCATTTCCACACGTGTGTACACAATACAAGGACAGAGCCCAGAGCACCAAAAGAAACAGCCAAAGGCCATTGTGCATGTTCCAGAATAGATAGAGGGACCAGGCATCTGTCTGATTTCCAAGAAGCTTCAGGATGTGCCGTCAGATAAGCGAGGAAGGAAACCATCAACAGCCATTTCATTAAACTTCAGGCCTATTTTCGGTTCTTTTGTTAGTGCTCTTTGACTGCGTGACTGTGTGCAGTAATACGGGGTGATGTGGCCAAAACAAACTGTCAACTGTCTTCATCGTTATGATAAACTGTCTAAATATGAATGTTTACTCTGAGTTATCAATGCACGAACTGTAACCCACTGGTCTTTCTAGAAGCTGTGTTGTTGCATTGTGGCTGTAGGGGTCACTGTAGCTCCATTCACAAACCAAAGTGATTTACTGTATGGTAAAAGAAAATATGGTAATAAATCACCCCTGCTTAACCCTGCAGTCATGTATCAAATGTGTAATAATATAGATGCATGTAAATTTGTATTAAGAACACCGCTTTTCACATAAATATAAATTAATTTGAATATGTGCAAGCAAAAGCTGGAAAAAACAACCTCAGGGAAAAAACACACAAAGCACACGGTAAAATGGTTAAGGGCCTTCTGTTGTTGAGCACCAGATGATATTGTGACGGCACAGAACTGCAAATCTAGGCAGTGCTGTGTGTATATATATATATATGTATGTGTATATATATATATAAATTCATACATATAAATGTATATATTTATGTATGTATATGTGCATATATATATATATATATAGAAAGAGAGAGAAAGAGAGCTCTGAAACACTTTTAATGTTCCTATATAAACTAGTCAGCGGCAAGAAAAACTTTCTAGGATGTTTCATAATGGATAAGATGTGCTGAAAAGTGTGACCTATTGGGCTGGAGTCATTTCAAAACATTTTATGCAAAATTGTATGCCTGCATCATGCATATTATCTGGATCTGGTCATGTCAGGAGCTGATACACCTGAAGGGCATCTCAAAATGAGTTATAATGATTTGATGTGTGTGTGTGTGTGTGAGAGTGCACGGTGTTCCTCTGCTTGTTAAAGGAATAGTTCACCCAAAAATGAAAATCCTGTCATAATTAACTCACCCTAAAGTAGTTCGCAACCTTTATGCATTTCTTTGTTCTACTAAACACAAAGGAAGATATTTTGAAGACCAGGCTGTTTTGGGTCACCGTTGACTTTCATAGTATTTTTTCCCTACTATGGAAGTCAACAGTGTACCAAAACAGGTCACAAACTTTCTTTAAAATATCTTCATTTGTGTTTGATAGAAAAAGAAAATGTAGATTAACTTTTACAAGGTTACTTTCAATCAATATTATATATATATTTTTTTGACATTATTGTTTTTCTGAAGGTCTGTTTATGGCTGTGTTCCCATGGTCACTTTTATTTTGGCTGGATGGCGTGTCCGCTTTGACCCGTAACGTGTCAGCGTGATAGCCAACACTGAGGCCAGCTCTTCTGTTTGCTGCAGTCTGGCATGAGACGAACGACAGCATGTGTTGTTTTAAGGAGAGCAGTAGCAGTATCAGGTAGCTAGGAGATTTGTGACAACAGCAACACAGTGTCTATGAGTTTAGAAATGAAGGACTAAAGCTTGTTTGGTTTTATCACGCTCAGACACTTCAAGGAGGTTTTACTAAGAATGATAAAGTAGGCTTTGAAGTCACTGCTGCTATGTTATTCAGCTAAAGCTGGCAAGAAGAGGATGATTGAAGTTCCTGTCACCACTCTCCAAAGTCATCCAAACGCGTAGGCCTTTAATAACCTTTAAATGTTATATTATTATTTCTTTGTAGCATCTTTATTAAATATATAGTGGACCCGAAAGATGTTAGGACTGTGAAGGCACTTAAAAAAAAAAAAAAAGTATTACATTTATTGCATTAAATACAAAATATCAATCCAAATAGCATCTGTAAACTATGTGATTTTTGTTAGAGCTGTTCTGTGACTTTTAACCACCTGGTACAGAGATGATTTTAAGTGCTGAAGTTCACACCAGTGTCCTAGCAGAAATACCACATGTATAGTTTATCAACTGAATCATATAATGCCATTACAGTTTTTGTCTTGCCTGTTGTTTTTTAGACATCGCTTAGGTTAAACCAGGATTAGGCCATGGTTCAATTAGGACATTTAAGTAGCTTTTACAAACATGCTTTAGATAAAAACACTGCTGGTGTGCAACAACAATAAAAGTGGCATGTTTTAAAGGGTTAATTCACCCCAAAAATTAAAATGATGTCATTAATTATTTAACCTCCAAAACCGTAAGATCTTCATTCATCTTCGGACCACACCTGAAGCTATCTGACCCTCCAAAGACAGCAACACAACTGAAATGTTCCCAGATCCAGAAATGTAACGTTAGTAATGACATTGCTAAAACAGTCCATGTGACATCAGTGGCTCAACTTCAGTTTTGTAACACTGTGATAATACTTCTTGTCTGCACACAGAAAACAAAAGATCAGTCAGTGCAAAATGTTTTTCAGTTAAAACAGCCCAGACGCGCATTTTAGTCTTGGACTATAGTCAAAAGCCATGTCTTTGAATCCGAGGGTACTGTGTATGTTATTATTATTAAGACCATGAAAAAAGTGTGGTTGTGCTGTCATTAAAATCAGCTCAAATTTGATATTTTGTTGTACAATGCAATGATGTTTATACAAAGTGTGCCTTGGTTGTCCAAATATGCTAGTGTTTAAATGTTTGGGGGTCAGTAAGATCCTCAGTTACTTTGTTCTTATACATGTGTAGTGAGGTATCAACACTGTCATGCTCTGTGAATGTGTCTCCTGGAGTATTGTCTTGTTTGTCACAGTAGCAGTGCAATGAAAATTCAGATTTGTTTTCATGCCATTCTTCGATTTTAAAAAAACTGACTGTGTATGTCATCAAAAAACAATAGATTTCCCAGACCCTGCTGAAAGCAAGCTTGCATAAGGGGATGAAATGAAACCACGAACAAAAGAAAAAAGGGGGCAGGTCATCCGGACTAGTGCCAAGGGTGTAATAATGTCCCACTGAACATCAGTGTTTGTAAGTTAAACATCTAGTTGGAGTTATGTGTTTCATAACCAAATAATGTTGCATAAACATCGCACTGGATTAACTGGACCTAATGTTAATTGCGATAACATATAATGTTGTGATCGCTTAAAATCATTTGACATTAGTTGTCTTTTTCAATGATCACAAATCTTTAATTAGCTTAACTTTCCCTATTAAAATATTAGAACTACACTTAGAATATTAGAATATTTTATCATTCATAGCTCTTCCTTTAGGTTCCGCGAGGATCTGAGATCTAAAAGTGATGAAATAATTAAACATTTAAAAGGACTTTTCATCATCTCACATAAACAACAAGGTCTTGACAAGTTTCTAACTGAAACCAGATTTTAAAATGAATTTAGGAGAATGCAGAAGAAAAAGACTTCCTTGTAAACAGCCGCCTGAACATTTAACACTCTCAGTATTTTTTCGTGACTTCACATGCATGAGTCACACATCAGGTGCGGCCTTCCCACACTGACCCACTAATCATGTCCCACAGCTATTTCACCTTTTCTTTAAAGACTCCCATTGTGATGCAGTGCATATTCGCGTAGTGCATGCCTGAGGCGCTCATATGCAACCACTTTGGCTGATAAAAGTCTGTGCAAAAAAAAAAAAAAATCCAGTCAGACCTGACGGTTTGGGGAAAGCCCTGTCATGAGCAACGAGGGATCTTGGCAGATGAGAAGGAAGGCAGAAAGAAGAAATTACAGCAGAGATGAAGGTGGACGTTTGTGGGAAATTCGTGCCGTTGGCTTCCACTGAACAAAAGTAGCTGAGGAAACACCCACGATGCTGCCGAGTCTGGAACAAGCTAGTTCAGACCGGTAGCCGTTAGAGGAGGGGGGTTGGATATGAAGTGGGGGGGGAATGAAAGAAAAAGGGCAATTGAGAACCAGGATGTTGTTATGAATGACACATTGAAGATTCAAATCTTCTGGTTGACGTGACTCATCTCTCACGCTCTGCTGGTGATGTAATCTTTTTGGCCAGGGCTATTATTAGCAACCCTGTGCCAAGTCAACAACAGCAACAGATCTCTGAGAGGAGCATATTGACCCTCTCAGATGTTCTTTGATGATGATTAAAATTGCCACGTTCTCCTTTTTCTGAAGATCCAGATTAGAAATATTGTGATTATACTAATAATATATATATATATATAGTATACACTCACCGGCCACTTTATTAGGTACACATAGTATAGGGTTGGACCTTCAGAACTGCCTTAATCCTTTGTGGCATAGATTCAACAAGGTACTGGAAACATTACTCAGAGATACTGGTCCATATTGACACGATAACATCACGCAGTTGCTGCAGATGTGTCGGCTGCACATCCATGATGTGAATCTCCACGACATCCCAAAGGTGCTCTATTGGATTGTGATCTGGTGACTGTGGAGGCCATTTGAGTACAGTGAACTCATTGTCATGTTCAAGATGATCCAAGCTTTATGACATGGTGCAGTATCCTGCTGGAAGTAGCCATCAGAAGATGGGTACACTGTGGTCATAAAGGGATGGACATGGTCAGCAACAATACTCAGGTAGGCTGTGGCATTGAAACGATGATCAGTTAGTACCCAATATATGCCAAGAAAATTTCCCCCACATCATTACACCACCAGCCTGATCGTTGATACATAGCAGGATGGATCCATGCTTTCATGTTGCTGACGCCAAATTCTGACCCTACCATCTGAATGTCACAGCAGAAATCAAGAGAGATGCTCTTCTGCATACCTTGGTTGTAACAAGTGGTTATTTGAGTTACTGTTGCCTTTCTATCAGCTCGAACCTCTCTGGCCATTCTCCTCTGACCTCTGGGTCAACAAGGCATTTTCGCCCACAGAACTGCCGCTCACTGGATGTTTTCCCTTTTTCTGAGCATTCTCTGTAAACCATAGAGATGGTTGTGTGTGACAATCCCAGAAGATCAGCAGTTTCTGAAATACTCAGACCAGCTTGTCTTGCACCAACAACCATGCCACGTTCAAAGTCACTTAAATCACCTTTCTTCCGCATTCTGAAGCTCGGTTTGAACTGCAGCAGTTTGTCTTGACCATGTCAACATGCCTAAATGCATTGAGTTTCCACCATGTGATTGGCTGATCAGTAATTTGCGTAAACGAGCAGTTGGACAGGTGTGCCTAATAAAGTGGCCTGTGAGTATGTGTATATATATACATATATAACATTTTATTATATATAAAATACTGTGGGTGTATTTTTTGTTTGTTTGTTTCTTCAAATACACAGGACATTTTAGGAAAAACTCAAATGCTTGTTATTCTGATGATGTTGTTCCTAGCTTGAGCTTAAAGCAAAACTCTATGGCACTTTTAGCATAGCTTAGCATAGATCATTGAATCCGATTAGACCAGTAGCATAATGTTCAAAAATGACCAAAGAGTTTAGATATTTTTCATATTTAAAACTTGACACTTCTGTAGTTATATTGTGTGCTAAGTTCGGCAGAAAATAAAAAGTTGCAATTTTCTAGGCCAGTATAAAAATCTCGAAACTCTTTGGTAATTTTTGAACATTATGCTACTGGTCTAATTGGATTCAATTATCTATGCTAAGCTATGCTAAAAATGCTATCGCCAGACCCGGAGATTGGCTGAATGAATTCTAAAATGGTAAAACTCACCTTTTTAACTCTGGGGAAGTTAGAAAATGAGTCTGTTTCCAAAAAAGTCGAGTGTTCCTTTAAGACAGTGATGCAACTTTTTGTTGTTCTACTTGTTGAAAACAATAGGAATGAATCATGCCAATTGCATTATTATCTTTGCCATGTCCAAAAAGCAGTCATGACAATTTAACACTTTTTACACTTGTATAGTACATGAAAACATAGTCCTCAGAGAAGATGCCAAAAACACCATCTATCATGCAGTGGAGCGAAGATTGATTTATTCTTCAAAACAGCAACTAATACCGCACCTTGAGCCGAATATACATCTTGCTTGCTGCTTGATGACTAACACACATGCATCCTCCAGACAGGAAACTGTCCTCTGAGGGAGAAGGCGGATGGATCTTTGCTATATCATTACCCTGCAATTTTTCCCTTCACATCACCCTGCATATACAAATGTCCAGTGTTTTGTACACAGATAGTGTATATCATTGGCCTGCTCTAGATTATTTTCACACGTGTTTGTTTTACACAGTGCATATACTCACAGGGCTGGTGCTGAGGTTTACCTGTCTGACTGATGTGTGTGGAAATCAGCTCCAGGCCACAGACTGCTTGACTCCTTTATAGTCGGCTCTGGAAAAGGGGGGGAGGTGCATCGGTGACTAACACAGTATCTATATATAGTAACACTCAAAGGCACACCAGTGGAGTACAGGACTAGAGTGGCTCTGAGTGCAGCAAACTGCACAAAAACACACTGCAGAGATTAATGCATTTACCTGCTCCTCGGGTATGCCTATAAAATAATTATATAAAGGCATTTGTGCTCATTGGAAATATGGAGTTAAAAATTTAACTTTTACATATTACATGTGTTTTAGGAAAGGTTCGTTAATGATAATGGAAACGAAGAACAACATCCAATGCTACTTGCCAAAACAAAACCTAGCAAAAGCTATTTCTAAGCTCAATATGTAACGCTGCAAGAGTGGATTGGTTTTTATTTAGATCAGACTTGCTCCAGATATTATGTCTTACAAATCAGCGTCCAACACTTGAGAAGGAGGCAGCAAGTTTATCGTCATTCACATGTGATCAGTTCCCTTACAACTTGTTTGACTGGACATCTGCATGGTTATAGAGTGATGTTTAATAGAAGTCGATTAAACGCTTTATGGCTGCCCGGAGAAATTATGTGATGTACTCTACTTTTTTCTTGTTTTTTTTCTTTTTCTTGTCCTACATATTTTTTTGTTTTACATTGAGACCAAAAAAAATGTAGTCGTGATCATGAAAAAAACATTTCTAGAGTTTAGAATTATGTTGAAGATGATATATCAAGGCCAGAGATCTATGTAAAGCAGCACATTGATCACAGAGCCATTGGTGTTATTTTATATTGATTTGTCCTTTAATGCTTTTTAACTAAAGCAGCTTAGTGCACGTGTTGAAGTAGCTTTTGCTCTGCTGCTTCTGGCTGGGCTGTCATTCTCACTTCAGCATGCATGTTTCCCCAGTCATCTGCCTGTCAGTTAAGACATAATGTTTTTTAATGCATGGTGTATGGTTATTTTAAGTGTCTTCCTCCGGGGATAGGAGGAATCTGTGGAGACTCCAAGTCAGCTGTGAATTAACTGCAAAAATATTGTTTACCTTTACATTCCCAGCTGTTTTCTTACCATAGCAACTTTATTTTATTTAATTGTTTTAATATTTTGTTTCAATAATGTAAACTGGTAGCATGATGAAACGGGTGCGAAAACACCAAATGTATATAATTAATATAGTTTTTACTTTTTTAAATCTCTGCAAAAATATTGAAACCCTTTAAAAAATGAAGGAAAAAAATAATAATTTAAGTGTGTATCTACATATTAAGACTTTTGTTTTCCAGATAATTTACATCTGAATATAGATGTTTTTATTGTTGGTAGATAAACACCAAAGCATACAAACAAACCACAATAGTGAATGTCTGTCTTCTTTGTCTGTCGTCTTGGGCATTAATTCAGATAAGACAGGACTGTCTGACTCTAATCCAGCATTGTCATTAAAAAGCTGATAATGCTGTGAGTGACTCATCTCTTAGTCTCCATAATGACAGCCCTGACACAGCTCTGTGTCTTTGTCTCATCAGGAACCAACTGACTTTGTAGAAAAAAATGCTGTCATTCAGTCCTCGACCTGACAAAGTACTGAATAATATAATCTGCTTTCTTTATGTTGTAAAACACGTTTATGAAGCATTTTAGATTCACTTGAAAATTCAATTATTTGGTTTGTTACTCCTGCCTATAATAAATGATTTTGTATAAATATTTGAACTTTATATGAGGTCAATAAGTATTAGATCACCCTGTGATTTTGCAAGTTCTCTTACTTAGAAATCATGGAGGGGTCTACAATTTTCAGCATCGGTGCATTTCCACTGTGAGAGACAGAATCTAAAAAGAAAAATCCCAAAATCACATTGTATGATTTTTTTTAACAATTTATTTGGGAATTACCGTGTCAAATAAGTATTTGATCACTTGCTTATCAGCCAGATTTCTGACCCTCAAAGACCTGTTATTTTACTTTTAAATAGTCCAGCTACACTCTGCTCATGATTCTAAATTAGTAGCGCCTGTTTGAGGTCGTTTGCTGTCATTAAGACACCTGTGCACCCCACAATCAGCCAAAGTCTAAGTAGCATTAGTACTGCTACACGGTATTAGTACTGTAAAATGATTAATCCTTATTTATAAATATATTTAATATTTGAACATAATGTTTTTCTACACACACACAGTACTCAGACATATATTCTTTAAACCAAAAACGTTTATTTTGGATGCAATTAATCGTTTGACAGCACTAATATATAGCCTATATTAGACTTTCCCATAAACCTCACCAAATTTATTTTGCTTTTCATTTTCTGACATCCATTTTTTTTTACTGCTTCTTTATAGCAAGTCAAGGGTCAAGGTGTGAATTAAATAGATTACAAAGGTACGGGCATGGGCTTTATTTTGCTGTCGTGCACACATGTACTGTTTACACCCATATTGTTTATGGTACAGCATGGTGCAGTACATCCGTCCTGTAAACACAAGACGTATCAGATTGTATGGTCTATTTTCTGCCACTCCCTGTTATGGGTTTGAGTGATTGCACTGAAGATCCACATTATCAAGTGCATCTGGTCTTGAGGGCTGTCTCCAGGCCAGACAGGTCCCAGACACAGGGTCCTGTGATCACCACTGTGGCTATCTATCACCCTTCTTCAATCTCAAGCCCCTGAATGAACCGCTGTCCTCCAACCGGCTCTGGTTATGTCATCGGAGCCCACGCGTTTCACATGACAGGGGTGTTGATGTCTTATTAATCAGGAACTGTTAAGCTGGAGCCATGTTGCCTGTATTTATACACATTTCAGCAGGATAAATGGTCGACTAGGGGCCAGTGAAAAGCCTGTTGTGGACTGATGTATGAGCTGAACGGGTTGTTCGTGATGAACTGAGTTAGTTGCTACTTTTAGCTTCAGAAGTCTTTCTGGGTGTCCCTTTTGTTACATAAGGCAGCGAGATCAATTGTGGAGCACAGAATCATCCAGAAATTTTATTAGAGGAGGGGGATGGTGCCCCTACCATCAGCAGCTAGTATTACTGATGTGATCGTCTGTGAATGGGTTTGTGTGTGTGTGTTGGGATTTGTGGTTTACGAGGACACAAATGTGTATAATAACATGAGTACTACAATATAAACATGGTTTATGAGGACAGTTCCTGTGTCCCCATAAAACAAATGGCTTATAAAACATACTAAACAGTGCTTGATGGAATTCAAAACCTGTTTCCTGTAAGGGGTAGGTTTAGGGCAATACCATATACAGTCTGTACAGAAGAAAAACCATTACGCTTATGGAGAGTCCCCGTAAACCACAAATGCAAGTGTGTGTGTGTGTTGTGTGTGTGTGTGTGTGTGTGTGTGTGAGCACATCATATTGAATGGAAACCCAATCGCATCTCCTCCCTGTTTACTCAAGCGGGTGTACGCCCCAGGGATGACTTCAGGAACAAAAAAAACATGGGATTTGCCTCTGTGTGCAGTGAAGGTGTCACTGTAGAGCTTGTAATGACTTTCTAGTTTGAGTGTGATTGAGTATTTTTACTACAACACAGAAGAAGCTTTGTGAAAAACTGAGACTTTGCTAAACCCCGCCAAGCCTTTTTTTTTTCTTTTCTAACTATTTTCTTGTGGTATTTTGTTAACATTAGGCTATGAAGCATATGTGTCTTTAAATAGATAAATTCTATTAACTTAGTCATTCCTAAGTCACTTAATAGAATTCATATAAAGTTACGTTCAATATATAATGCATATACAACAGCTTGTATGACAATTATTAATTTTCCTATTAATATAACATTTTTATTTTAATATTAAACATTTTTGTTTATACCTATAATGGCAAAGATGAATTTTCAGCATTACTCCAGTTTTTATTCACTTTGTTTATTGTTTATCATGTTGATTTGGTTCTCAATAAACAGCATTTGTTTGAAATAAAGATCTTTTGTAACATTATAATTTCTGAATAAAAGTGTTATTTCGTTCAAAAGAGAGAAGAGCTTACTAACCCCAAATATTTGATATTTCCATAGGCTCATTTTCTTATGAAAATCTTGATAGTACTGTAAAGAGTATATATTACATAGACCCTAAAAGAATTTGTAATAACCTCAAAAATAACCCTTAATTATTGTAAATATAAATATATTTATAATGTAAAATATAGGTCACAAACTTAAACTGATGACACATGAATATGTTTGATCAAACAAGTCTTTTGAGTTTGTTTTTGAGATTATCCCTTGACCCTGCTAACTAACACACATACAGTACTGAGCTTTTTGTTTTTTTTGGCAGCATCAACCACATTTCCATGCCAGAATCACGCTTCCCAGCATGCTCCTGATGGACTCTGCACATTGCGGACATCCCTGCCCTCTTTTCCTTCCTGCGCTGACACCTCCCTCTCACACCACTCGCTGTCCTCTTGACTTTTATCCCAACAGTACCTCATTTAATGCTATCCCGTCTGTAATGACTCCATATTTCCCTTCACTCAGCAGCCAGGATAGGTTTTCCACAGGCACAGTTTCCCCTTAATTTGGGTTTCCCAACAGGGACTCTTACCACAGTGAAAAACACTGTGTTGTTTGTCTTGAAAGGGTCACAGTATTCATGGACTGGACGGTTACCTAGTGCCCTCAACAGAGTTGTCTGTTTTTTTTTGTTTTTTTTTATGTGTCCTCAAATACAGTTCTAAGAGGTAACAGACAAGGTGAAACCACCCAGTTGTTTTTCTTTCTTTCTTTCTTTCTTTCTTTTTTTAGTATTTTTTATAAGTTTTGCACTGCTCCTGAATTGTTCTTTGGCCAATGGACTTGAAATATACCTTGTCACGCCAAAAAAGTCCCTAGTTAGTTAATTGTAAATAGGAAACTAGATTCTACAGTCAGCTGTCAGAATATATAATCATGTATGATATATACTGTATATCATGTATCCAAGTGTTTTCATTTCTGTAATTAAAACTTTGGCGGAAAAAACAAGATTTAAAGAAAATGTAATCCAATATGTAATTTTTTGTTTTTATTATTATTAAAATGTTACAGTGAAGCTATCTGCTTAAACACACACTCATACACAATGATTTGTCAACTGTCGCTGTTTTGGCTGTCCATACTGCAGTGTGATGTAACAGTCCTCTAGACATCTGGTCAAGACCTGACTGTGCCAGCTCTTCAAATATTTATCAAAAATATTATAAGTATAAATTATTTAGCAGCAGTCTTCGACATTTGAGATGCTTTTCTGGGACTTAATTTGACTGAATACTGAGAGTGATCTGAATGTGTGATTTCTGCTGAGTATGACAACTCCAGGACCTCTGCTGATGTATCTGTCACTCTGTGTTTCTCAGATTTGTTTCCTGGTGTCTGCATTTCGTGGACGTATGTTCTCGGAGGACAGTTGCGCTGCTCTTGGCCTCTTCTTCCATTACTTTCACCTCAGCCAGTTCAGCTGGATGCTCATACAGGTAAAACTTTGATTTTTCATCTATTGTGTGGTCAGTGTTTTTAGACTTTTTTTGCACTGACCTCACTGAACACTTAATTCCACTTCATTGATGAATTTAGTTGAGATAGGCTCCTTAATTCATGATTATCTGAAGATAATTCTTACCTTCTAGATATAGTATTCTACCTTAAAGATATAGTTCACTCAATAATGAAAGATCTGTTAAAATGCTATTTCCTACCTACCTCTTTTGGAGCACAAAAGAAGATAATTGGAAGAATTTATCGGGGAAAAATCTATGGTCAATAGATATCAGCAACTGTTTGGTTATTCAAATTCTTCAAAATAGCTTGTTCCATGTTCAAAAGAACAAAGCAAGGATCGAGACATCATGAGGGTGAGTAAACAATAATACAACTTTTTGAGACGAGCTATCACTTCAAGCAATTCAAAGTTACATCAGGACTTGTTCAGAAGAAACGTTTTACTACAGGGAAGTTGAAGGTGTGGCATAAACTTACATTCTAATAAAATAGAAATTTCTAAATATCTCATAAATCCCCCACCTCTGTTTAGTACGTAGTGTTTGGTACTGTATATCTTACCTTCAGACTGTCTGAAAAGGTTTCACCCTTAAGAAATTCCAGAAGTTAATCTGAAACCTAGTTTCTTGGTTCTACTTTTCTTCACTGATGTATTTGTAAATACGATTAGGGCATAATCTCAAATGAGCTTTTGAGAATACAACAAATATCAAAGGCCCTTGGTTTCGACTTGTTACTGAAAATGAGGAAATATTTGCTATCACGCCATGAACAGGAAGCTTGTCTTAATAAAGCAACCCTTTGACACAAGTATGTTTTTGTAGTGCAGGTATTCCCTGGATCAAAAGATAGTAATATCTGAATTTTTTTAGGAGTAGGGTTAAGCCTAGTGGATAGAATGTAAAGTTTGTAATGAGGACTTAAAAAAAAATACAAAATCGTGTTTTATGAAATTAAAAAATTGCCAGTAGTTGTCTGTGAGTGGGTAGGTTTAGGTGTAGGGGGTTAGAAAATATAGTTTGTACAGTATAAAAAACATGGAAAGTCATAAAGCACAAATGTGTCAGATAACACAATTCCTCTTGTTTAAATACAGTCTTGTTCATCATAACTTTTCATTGTCGGCTTAATAATGGGCATGATTCAATCCGTTAGGAAACACATGATTTACCTTACGTGCTGCTTGGCATGTTCCAGCTACGTGTGATTCTTCTGGTGGAGATTTTACAGGCAGTTGTGCTAGCACGCCTACAATAGCTGCTCAGAGACCTTTCAAAAATCCATCTATAAATCTAGCTGGACCTGTACCCTTTCGTCTGCTCCTTTCCTTTGTATGGTAATCCCTTCTAAGCACAGAAACCTGTCTCTGGAAGTCAACTCACTCAAAGCTATGAAGGTCGTCTTGTTCCCCGAGTGCAAAAACAGGATTTGCCCCTAACATGCTTAATGACATGAAAAAAGAACGTGGCTTTTAATCCCTCAAAGACCCGCACAGAACACAAACATCTGGGTTCATGTTGCCTTGAATTTCTGCCTTTGGTTTAAAAAGACATAGGACTAAACACTGACCCTAGAGGAACCTCTCACCTAAATTGAACTTCTTGAAATCAAAGGCGGTTTTGCTCACATAGTGGGATTATCTTGTTTTTCTCAATGATGCTGAAAAACACCAGAGGCTTAGCTGTTTACATAGAGCATGTAATCTCTATTGGCACTAGATACAATGGTGTTGAAAGATTATGCAAGAGTACATGAAATAAACTAACTGGCTAATTATAAATAGGTTTTAGGATTATGGAGCCATGAGTTGTGGAAGAATCAAAGTGTAAAGGCCAGTATGTTTATGCAAGTGTTTTCATGTGGAGAAGTGGGTGTGAGTTTATGAAAACACATGGAATAAATCACACAAAAGTTGTGTTTGGTGGAAAAGGTAAATAGTGATTCAGACTGGAAAGTATTTGTATCCTGCAGAGAATGATCTGAACATGTGCTTGTCTTTATTTCAAATGAGGCAAATGAGCCTGTAATAAAACTTTGCGTAATGATAATTAAATACGACATAATTAATTCATTCAGCTCATAGGAGCTTAATCTGGCCAAGCTACCTTACTACCCGCCTTCTGGGAGGCGGGCTTAACCTGCGTCCATCAGATGTCTCTGTATACTACTGGACGAATCTACAACCAATCAGACCACTCATTCCGATGATGTATGTGTAGCGGCGGAACTTGAAGACACGGTAACCAATTGTAGCTAGCTTCATTAAAGCAGTAGGAAAATCTTTTCTTACTTTAATTACTTCTGCTCCGTTTTCAAAGAAAAGCTGTCATGAAAATTTCTCAAAACGGCTGCAACAGCAAAGATTGTTGATGCTTGGTACGTGCCATGTTTGAAAGCCGGAATGGGGCGTCATCGCGGTACACCCGCCTCAGTCGTGATGGGGGGGTGGTCTCGTTTCTCATTGGTTCCCACTTTTTTGGGAATCTGAAATGCTCTAAAACAGCAGCTTGGCCACACTAACTTTGCTCACGAAATGAATGTAGCGTCAAACGAAGTATGGGCAGGCCCAGGCTACTAAAATCTAGAATTCAGAACCATTCTGCATGATGTGGAACTGATCAGTACAAATTGCACCAGAGTTTTTGGGTTATGCCTGGCAAATGTTATTATTATTATGTTGTTATATTGTATTCTAGCCTTCAATGGAAATAATACAGATGTTCCACGCCTACTTTAAAGGGGTTCTGAAAGAAATACAATTTATCAATGAAAGCTACTGATCGAAGAGTTCTTTCCTATGCACTGGGACTCATGTTTCAGTCTGTCCTAAAATAGCTGTCCAATAGATCCCAGAGACTCCCTATACCGGCACAGTTTAAGGAGCCAGATCAATGGAAGTTGTGTGACGGGGCACGCTCAATGGCGGGGTGCCAACCTCTTCCATAATTACCAAGAAGCTAGAGAGGTTCAACACCCAAAAGCTAATACTTCATCTTGCCAGGTTGTCTTTTCGCTTCATCTCTTATTAAAGTTCCCAGCCCAGCAAAACAGAGCTAATGCAGTCCCTATCCATTTATGGTGCTATTACTGATCGAAGTAGGTGCCACATCAGGACTTGATTTTGATGTTAAACTGCTAGTTGAAGTACCTCATCCCCCAATAGTGAAACAGGCTAACTGAATGCTTAAGAAAGTGTTAAGTTATTGATAGCAGTAATATCTGATGCTGCAATGAATACAGATGTAAATATGAGAACATATAACCAACATGTGTCTATTTGGAAGTTCGTTCTTGATGCCTGGTCCTGTCAAAATTTTAACCAGCTATCTTTTTTTTTAATCTGGTTTGTTTCTAAACCGATTATGTTTCCATTTATGTATTCAGTAACATTTGTGTTGTGTTTCTTTCCCAGGCCATAAACTTCTGGCAGATATTGGTAATGAATGATGAGCACACAGAGAGACGCTATCTTCTCTATTTCCTGCTCAGCTGGGGACTTCCTGCTCTGGTCATCATTATTCTGGTTGTAGTCCTTCTGGGAGGCTTTGGATGGAGCATTCATAGTGTGTATGGCCTGGTGCAAGGAGACCTGTGAGTTTGTGATTGATGATGAGCTCTCTCTCTCACACACACACACACACACACACACACGTGCGTTACATTTACTGGACAACTAAGCATTCACATGTAAATGCTCACTTTTTAGTGCTTTTTCTGGCCAATAGTTACTTATTTCCTGTGTTAATGTGTTATAAGCAATTTTCTGTCTCATATGCCCTCTCTTCTTTGCCCCGTTTACATTGATTGTGTGTGGTCGGGGTCTGTTATTGGTAAGTCGGGAAGAGCTGCTATTTTTAGCTCCTCAGTGTTTATGAGGTTACAAGCTGTGACTGTGCATACGTTCAGTTTCGGCCCAGCCAAGCCTGTAGTGATAACAGAAGACTAAGGACACTCCTCTCCACCCTGTCTCAAGTAAACTCCCAGTTGACTCATGAGAGCCAAACATCTCTCTCTCCAAGAACAAACAAATGATGTCATCTCACCTCACAAGCCGCCACAGATCTCGCCTTTTCCCGTACCATAAGGCTTCAGCCAGCCAAATGCTTGTAGAAATAGAAGCACATTAGTTTAAAGGTCAGATTTAACACACATAATTTAGCATTACAAGGTTTCTAAAAAGAGTAATATCATGAAGAAATGTCCTTTTTAGAAATAAAACAATTTGATGTTCTATAAAAAAAGAAGAACATTAGTTTTATGTTTTTACTTCCACAGATCTATTAGCTTTTATTTTTATGGTTTCTGTTTTTATTTTAAAGTCATTTGTATGTGCTTTTGTAATAATTATTTTTCTGTTGTTGTTGTTGTTTTTTAATTTTTTTTTATTATTATTTAACTATATAGTTGGATTGATTAAATGATATTAAAACTATACAGACTGTAAACAGACTGTAAGACCCCATTGAAACAAAATGTTTTTGCATTTCGTGTAGTTTTTTCTATGTAAATATGCACCGGATAGACTTGTTTGACTTGTGTTTGTGTCTCTAGATAAAATTCCTGATAATCCTTTAACAAAGAGCTGCGTGAAAAGCAGTGTAATTGAAGAGAAAGCCTTATGTTAGTAGCTATAGTTACTTTGCAGGTATCACAGCTAGAATTTTACAGTTTCTTATTTATTTTTTATTGTTTTGGGGTTTTTTTTTATTATAGGACATGTATGTGAAGATATACAGTATGTTATGCTATACCAGGCAGTGTTTCAAAATTATGATCAGATGATGTCTAGTGAAAAATGTTCTGTTTATTTTCCTACATTCATTTCACATGCTTTGAATTCTATTATGGCTACAATGCTACATTTCTGCTCTATAAAGTGAGTACAGACTGTGTTTGTCCATTCTGTTTGTCTGGCCAGAGCGATGCCAGGCCTGTGAACAGAATGCAACTGCTGCTTATTTTGATACAGATCACGTCATAACAAGATTACTCTGGATTGAGTTTCCCAAAGCTTTTCCTTTTTCGAATACCAGCCAGACTTCATAACTGCATACAGGACAAAAAAACAACAAATGCCGCCTGGAAAGAAATTCCTCAGATAGAAGAGTCAGAGAAAGACAAAAAGAGAGAATCTCAGGAGAAATGAAGATAAACTTTCAACAAACTTCATGTCCATTATGTTGTTTCAAACCTATTTTACTCTCGTTCCTCCTTCATGGAGTACTAAATACACAAACACACAACCATAAACCTGAGCACCGATCCTCTTTGTGTACTGACAATATTCTTTTTTGTCCTTATTTGTAGATGCTTCATTCCCAACATATATGCTGCACTTTGTACGGCCGCCCTGGTTCCTCTCATTTGTGTGGTAGGGGTGCTGGTGATCTTCATCCATGCGTATCAAGTCACTCAGCAATGGAAAGCTTATGATGATGTCTACCGGGGCCGAACAAACAGCTCAGGTGTGTACGCTTGTGGGAATACAAACAATTTCACAAGTTGTGAAATAATTAGCCTCAAGGTATCATGTCATTTTAGATTTATCTGGCACTGCAATAAGCATGTTACTGGAAAACGGTGCTTTAGAAGTAATATCAGAGAAACTGAAAGCAAACTAAGAGAAGGTGCTTTCCCTTGGAAAGTCTCTTTATCTTAAACAAGCATCAGATTGCTCAGGGCTGTGCTTTCAGGAGTATTGCACAGCCTTCTGAACAATTACACACCTTCCAAATAATGTTTTACTTTCTGTGTTGGTTTGGTTTCAGTTTTTTATTAATCTATATTGTAACTCGCTGCTCAGTACCGGAGTAAATATGTGCTGTCAGTCTTGTTTTGAAACTTGGTTACAACATTAACTGGCTGATTATCACTTTAGTGTTCGCAAACTCCACCTTACTGTTTAGCCTCAAAGTTACCAATATCAGCAACACCCTTTAAAGGGTTAGTCCACCCCCAAATTAAAACTCTGTCATTAATTAATTACTCTCATTTCATTCCAAACCCGTTTTTCATCTTCAGAACACAAATTAAGGTATTTTTGATGAAATCAGAGATCTATGTGACTCTCTATAGACAGCAACGCAACTGAAATGTTCCCAGATCCAGAAACGTAGTAAATACATTGGTAAAACAATCCATGTTACATCCGTGGCTCAACTTCAGTTTTACGACGCTATGAGAATACGTTTTTTGCGCAAAGAAAACAAAAATAACATAAGACTATCACAACCGATACAACCACTTTTGCTTAGGTGTAAACAACACTAATTACGTCAAATGCGTTCTTTAAGTAATCTCCCAAATGGCAGAACTCAGGGGAAAAGAATGGTTATTAAAGAAGTTAACAACCAAAAATATTGTATTCTTGCAGTGCCGCAAAACTGAAGTTGGGTTGTTTTACCGATGTATGCAGGCTACTATGTTTCTGGACCTGGAAACATTTCAGTTGTATTACTGTATATGGAGGATCTGATAGCCCTCTGATTTCAGCAAAAATATCTTAATTTGTGTTCTGAAGATGAATGAAGGTCTTACGGGTTTGGAACGACATGAGGAGGAGTAATTCATGACAGGATTTTCATTTTGGGGTAATCTAACTAACTAACGTTTGGACAATTAGCATGTAAAACACTGGCTTTCACTTGGTAATCCACCTTGATGGTCTCATTGTTTACCCGTAACTGCTGTTCTGAGCTTTAAATGGTGCTATTGTACAGTTTGCGTGTGGGTGGTCAGCAAGGGTTGCCATGTGCAATGTTAGCTTTCCTCTTTGTGCACGAGCATGTTCGCAGCACAGCGAGCTAATCCTAAACCACTCAACTTTATTACAGAGGGCTGCACCGTCAGCCCACCCTTTGCTCGCAAACACAATGACCTCACTGTAGCACTCCCACACTTGCTGTTTCATATTGCAGGACATACAGGCGTAAGCAAATACATTATGCAGCAAATTTGCCCCTCAATGCCGGATGTGTTTAATGACTGTCAAAGAAGCACAGTCAGATAAATATGCATTTAGAAAACCCGCTCTTTCCTGTTAACTCTTGATGTTGATTCTGTCTGGGTGTTGCAGCTGCTTGATTAAATGTCAAACCAAACATTCAGCTTGGGATGGGGATGAAATGGACACAACAAGTTAAAAAACATTTCCTGGTGGGCCGGTTGACTAAATTTAGGTGTAAAGTAAATATAGAAATCAAACAAAAAAAGTTCACCCAAGAGATGGGATGCAAGTACTGTTCTGTACAGGTCGACTTATTTGTATAAATCAAGCAATTATTAACTAAATGACAAAATGCTATCAACTGTGTCTTCAGTTTCTTGTTTGTTGCAAATTTCATTTAACAATCTGTGAAAACCAATATACTCTGACCATTTGCGTCTCTACACGGGTTGCAGCAATTGTTGAAGCTTCATCACAAACTTCTCTAACCCTTTTCTGGATTATTAGAAGCTGATGGATAATTCTGACTGTGACTTGCCTTTGAGATATTCCGAGGTGTTCCATAAAATGTCTGGAGTTTTTTCAGCCTCTGAAGAACCACATTATTGAGCCAAGATATTAAGGAGTCAACCTTTAGCCGCTAGGCAGAGGTGTTCTTTCCAAGGCCTGTGGGGAGATAAATACCACAGCCTTATTTAAAGATTTAATTTGGCTTTTGCAGTTGTTCTGTATGATCTTAAAGGAAGTAGTGCTTTGTCACAATGCAGTCATTTTCTTGGAATAGCCTTACTGGCTCAGGAATAATCCTTTAGCTCTTTTAATGAGGCATGTTTATGTGGCAGAGTATGACTGCAACAGCTCACTGATTACTGATTGATTGTGTTAGAGAAATACAATATGTATACAATTTATTTGTATTATTTAGTTTTTTTTGGTAAAACTTTCAGTAAGCTAACAATCACATTGGCTAACATAGTCATTTATTAATCTTAATGTTATCTTGATTACATTTTATTAACTATCATTAGCAAATATTAATAAATACTGTAATAAATGTTTTGCATGAGCTTGCCTTAAATAATAACTCTATTTGTAAAGTGGCATTGCTTTATGACATTACTGGACCTAAATATGTTCTGTTTCAAAGTCCAGCCAAAACCATCTTGTGTAACTGAACATTTTATTATTATTATTTTAATCAAATGCAAACAATCTGTATTTGCTGTGCCGCCCAGCCTGTTAACAGCCTTGTTAACCCATTATCTAAGGCTAATAAAATTATACTAATATTATAGTTATAATTAAAAAATAGTTATATTATAAATATTAACTATTTTTTGAACGATAAGATGTTTATTGAATTGAATAAATAGTTTCTAGGAATCTGCTGCTTTAAGTGATAGCCAATATAAGATATGCTTTGTGATTAAAGGAGGAAGTTTTGATAGTAAACAAAGGGACAGAACTCACAATTTTTTTTTATGAGCCCTTTATGTTATTGTACTTGTAAACAAATTTAATCTAGGTCTTATAGTACTTTTTTAAAATCTAGTGAACAGTACAGTCAATACTGAAGTTTATCATGTTGAGTCCAGTGTTCAGACTGTTTTCTCTGCATTTGCATAGTAATGACTTGCAATGCAGACACTTGATCCCTAGGTCATGCATAATATTCACCACAATTCATGATTGCATAAAACATTTACAGACTGTAGAGTCATAGAGGCAGGGTATTAGAGTTCGAATCTCTGTTTATCACTATCCTATTTCAGCTGCTAAGTACTGTGCATTTCACCCTCCTATATCATATCTTTATGGCCTTGCTTAACTGCTTTTATCACTAACACTATACTACTGTTACATAATGTTCCCATGATTTTAGCCAAAGTCTAGTGTCTGGATCCATTTCTTTTGTTGAAAACAATCAGCAAAAAATTACCCTGTTGAGCTTGAGTACATTTTTTATTTGGAAACTGAGCTGAGTTGAAAACAGCACCAGGTGACTTTTAAGGCCACGATATACTTCAAACGAAGTTTTTTATTTGAGGACAAAAAGAAGTTAGAAATGGTAGCTGAGTAACGGTATACTGTTTCTGAACGTTCTGACACCCCACTGCTGGAGACAAGGGTGTAGATTCATGTAAACATGACGCGACACCCGCACATAGCCCATACATTTGATTAAAAACAAAGGCTTATTTATTGTGTACCTGTGGTCACATAATGTTATTCAATGCACCCTATTTCACAATATAACTGTTTTTACTGATATTTTTCACCCTCAACAATATTTTTATTGATTTAGATTTTCAAACAGGGATATTATAGGGTAGACATGTAATGTTCCAATACAGAATTTAAAACCTCCTTGAAACAGCTCTGATTTACACTTTAGTCTAGTACTAGGGTTAAGCCTTGTCTGTGAAACCGGGGGTTAAAGTATATATTTATTTATATTTATATAGTAACTATAGATGTTGCTCCCTTGCCTGACCTTGACTGAATGAAAAACGATCCTGGAAAATCCTGAGAAGGTGGAGTTTCAGAACATACCCACCGATTGCATAGCCACCTCGGACCAATGGTAGCTCAAAGGTGTTTAGGAGCCAGAACGAACTCCCCAAAAAGAACTTCGTTTTAGTCTGATTTTGTTCGAAATTATGTCATTTTAGTTCATTCTTTCATTTTGTTTGAAGTATAATATCGGGGCCTTTAGCCAGTATACACACTTCCCATTTAACTGTTGAAAAAATTATTCTTTTGTATATAGAATTTACCTAAAAGAGGCAAATCTCATTTGTTTGATTTTGACCTCTGTTTTACTGATGTAGTTCGTGTCCAACCTTGCTTTTTTAAGCCAAACACTATTAGTTTTCCCTAGAGAGGTCTCAGTTCTCCGAGAACATGCTGTATGGAACGTCTGGTCAGAGCGCTGGCGTGAGGCCAGACACGCTTCCCACACCCACAGTTCAGAGGAAGGAGCAGAATGTCCAAATGTCACCCAAAAGCACACGTACACACACAAAAGAATATCAAGTGTTTGGTTCCAAAGAGCATGTTGATCTAGTATGTACTTCCATCTAAAGCCTTTGTTTGTTTCTTCTTACAAAGTTGTTGGACACCTCTGGTGTTCCAACAGATTTACTGGAAGATTTCAGCTCTTCTCGCCATCCTAGTCTTTCATCTCCTTACCAAGAGCCTCTTCTTAGCCACCCATGTCTCTTTGAGTTGAAGCACTTTTTTCTTAGCATTGAAGCTGTTGGCCGGGCAGATGTTAGCTCACTCAAGAGGGAGACAAAGAAAGGTCTTTCATCCTCCGAGTTGAACCACAGCTGAATGTTGTGACAGCTGCTTTGGCATCTTAAACAGGAGCCAGAGTGCTGTCTCACATTTAGGCCCTGCTGTTATTCCCCAGTGTTTGCTTTCTTGTGCTAAGGGTCTTCTCATCTTAAGAGACCTTCTTCCCCCTCCAGAATAGCATTGTAGTTGTCTGTTGTATATGTCATTATATAATTATATATTTGTATATACTGTATATTAACTGATACCATTTTGTCTTGACTTGAATTGACTCTAAATGTCTTGTGTTGTATGTTTATCTCTTGGATCATCAGCATATTTCACATCACTACTAACAGAAATCTAGATCTGTTAGTAATTGGATGACAGGTTCTAGTTAGGTGCACAGGAGGTTTCTCAATTATTTACTGCAGAACATTAACAGTTTATATCATTTACCACATTCTGGATTAATATAGTTATTAATATAGTTATACAGTATATGTTTTTGAAATAAATACTTTTATTCCGCATGGATGCATTCAACTGATTAAAAACAATGTTAAAGACATTTTTAATGTTACAAAAGACTGGAGTAATAACTGCTGAATTTTAGGTTTGCCATCACTGAAAAATTTTAAATTTATGATGTATTAAAAAAAAAGTTATTTTTAGGTGTAATAATGTTTTACAAGATTATTGTATTTTTTAACACTAGTGCATGTAAATGTGGAAAAAACATATAGAACTTATAAAAGATTTAAATGTGTATTATGTTCAGAAAAAACATGTGAAATTACTTATAATGTCATAACTGGATGGATTGATTCAAATTAAACTGCTTTTTTAATCACTTTACTTGTGAAATATGAGTGGAAACATTAGAGGTTTTGTACAACACTTTGTGTTTAGGCCATGGATTAATGGGAGCCTGGTTTTCATTGAGAGAGGAAGTGATCTAGCCAGTTCCATTCTAATAGAGAGATGGTTCCTCAGGGTTTAGGAACCTGCTGCTTCAGAGGTAGCCAGGCCCAGACCACAGCCTGGAATGTGCTTACAGAGATGGAAAGCAAAGGCAGTCAGGGAGAGGAGGGAGGGAAGGACTTGGAGAGAGAACAGCACGTACAAAGATGAAGAACAGAAAAATATAATGAAATTGGATGTTTTTGATTGATGAACTCGAAATGGGAGTAATGTTTATAAAAAATAAAAAAGTCTATTAATGTTATGTACATGTAAATATAATTATTACACAAATAATACAGGATGTATTTTAATTACTAATATGAAAAAGATTGACATGTTCTTTGATAAGAGATGCTGTACAACCACAGCATTGTCCTTAAAAAATATATATATTCACTTCTTTGTTAATATAGAGATTGTGTATATTAGCACTTTTAGATAAAACTGTTATATTTAGGGTTTAGATATAAAATATCTAAAAATACGGTAACAAGGTTTTAGGATTTAAGATAAATTTACAGTTAAATACCATAATTTCATTGACTAATATAATGTTAATATACCAACCTACTAAAGTACTGAAATCTATTTAGTACCTTCGAAATACACTGATAACCAACAAAAGCAGGTGGTGATGAAGAAGTTACATGATGAACCAAAGCCAATCACAAGCAGCTGTTAAATATGAACATATATAGAAGATGCTCAGTGTTCACATAAACTCTAAACACCATCATGGTGAGACTCATTTAACTTATTGCATATGCAATAAACATTAATGTAACAACATTACATGTAACATACAACCCTAATAAAGAACTGAAAAAAAAAAAAAAACTAAGAAGAAACCGATATATTTATAAAAAAAAATAAAAAAAAATAAAAACATTTTTAAATGGAATGCAGAGAATTTACAGTTTTTTCCTGTAAATTTTACAAGAATGTACCATTAACCATTTACCAGGTTTTTACAACTAAAATCACGGTCATTTTGACAGTGTAGTTGAGACAAACACAAACACCAGGTGAAGTTAGACAGGTGACCATGGCATTTTTGTGCTAACCTGGTGTTAAACCTTGGCCCTGTGCCATGTGTTGTCTATCAGATGAGGAATGTGTGGCCTACTTTTCATTGCCAAGTCTTTCATAATGTTTGCCTGCTTCTGCTGGCAGGTCTTCCACTGAATCGCGTCAGTCATGCATGGCCTATGACTCTGCTTGTCTTTGCACTCCTGGTGTCATCAGAGCCATATTAACATCAAAGCAGCAGAACAGATGTTAATTCCGTGTGCATTAGTTCTGCTGGTGAGGTGCTCTGGGACAACACAGGACGTTGTGTTCTCAAACAGCAAGTCGTGTCCCTAAAGGAAGCCTCATTTTGGATTGTACTGATTCTCGTCACCCTCATTCACTCTAATGAAAGCCAATTATAATCTAATTTGTTGTTTTTGTCATGCATGCATGCATTTCAGCAACAGCGCTTGGAGAATTTGAGGATTATTTGAAATCTCTCTTCAACTTGCAGGGTGTTTGCTTGTCTTAATTTGATTAGACGTCGGCATGCACAAACAACGCTGCAGGTGCATGCATGATTGTTTTCCATCATTAGGGATGCGGTAAGCGAGCCCAGGGAAGCGCCAGGTTATGGAGGTTAAACTGATGAATATTCTTTTTCCCTAGATGAGGGTTCTGCACATCTACGGTTGCATCTAATGCGCTTCAAACATGTGCAAAAACAAATAGAGCTAATATGTCGTCTAATTTCAGCCTCTAATTGTCCAATTGTGGCCATCAAAGAAAGATGTCAGCATTTGAATATTCCATTTGTTCACTCAACGGAAGCACGAGTTGTAAATCAAATAACCGGCAAATGCATTTAAAAAAAAAAAAAGGTTTCTGCCATTGTTTGGAGTCCTCAAAGTGCTCACGTCTATGTTTATGTAATAAAAGGAGAGTATGATGGATGAGTCAGTCTGTTCTCCATTCTGGAGCCGCACTTGTTTGTTCCCTCATTAAATGTACAAATTAAAATACAGGGTTCTTACGAGGTCGAAGAGGTGAGTGGATGCAAATAAGGCCTGCAGAAAGAAACAGTGACACAGACTGCCTCTCTCTCGCTAATTATCTGCCACAGCTTTGCCTGGTTGTGTACTTTGGACAACATAAAAATCACAGATGCATTGCCTGCGAAGCAGCAGTGTTAGTAAAGAAGTAGTATTAGGCAACATAAGAATTAAAAAGAATTATTGAGGAATGGGTGACAATAATGTGTCATGAAAAAGTCTAGGTTACTAACGTAACCCACGTTCCCTGAAGGAGGGAACGGAGACGTTACATATGGGATCTCGCATGAGAGACCGTTCGTCTTCGAGT
>JAUMHP010000046.1:13420881-13437744 GCA_032361065.1 Enteromius trimaculatus
AAAGGGTCTGAATACTTAGGACCATGTGATATTTCAGTTTTTCTTTTTTAATAAATCTTCAAAAATGTCAACAATTCTGTGTTTTTCTGTCAGTATGGGGAGCTGTGTGTACAATAATAAGGAAAAATTAACTTAAATGATTTTAGCAAATGGCTGCAATATAAAGAAGTGAAAAAGAGTGAAAAATTTAAGGGGGTCTGAATACTTTCCCTACCCACCATATATGCTGTTCAGATTCAAATAAATTTTTAGTTCAAAGAAAGTAAGTCCAGTCCCTAATATGTGTATGAGTGAGTGTGTGTGTGTGTGTGTGTGTGTCATTGGTTATTTTCTTCTTTCCTCATTACATTTTCCACACTATATAAATCATTAATAGAACGCATGAACTCATATCACATTATTCACTGTCTCTATTCCTCAGAAACTATTTTGTATGTTTCTCTGTATTTCCAGAAGCTCAGCACTTTTCCTCTCTTGTTTTAGTTCCACCTGCAGTCTGTCACCCACATGTCCCATTTGTTACAACATTTTCGGGTGTTCATGAGATATTTGGCACAAGTGTGTGTACAGCGATGTTTGGTTTGGTGCTACTACCCAGTAAAAATCATGGTTGGCCAGACTCTCATTGACAGTGATGTCAGAGTAAGGGGAAACGATGTCATGCAAAGTTCCAAAATCTGGAATTTAAAACCAAGTGACTAATTGGAAATGTTTGTTCTTTTTGTTTAGTTTGCACAAACACATTTGGAAAGTCTAATAAATATATATATATATAGTGTGTTCGAAAATGCTGATGCATAACACATAATCATAATTCAAGTCATGCTAGAATGCACAATGTATTTTACATTTTCTTTTTTAACAAATGTAGGGCTATAAGGTGTGCTATATTGTGAATACATATATTTAATTATATTTATATCGTTGCATAAACTATTGCTTAAGTAACTAATCTATTGATTAAGATCTCATAGAAGTCCTGCGCTACTTCCCTTTATAGAACAGATGAAATAACTCATGAGTGATTGATGAATGATTTCATCTTTTTCAGGGTCTGTATGTGTTTTCCGTCTACTTCATCATGCATAATCAGCTCTTCTGGCCAGCTAAGGCAACCTACACCGTAGAAATGAATGGACACAGCAGCCCAGATTCCATATACCAGAGCACTGGTGCTGCTACCGTGGGTGGAGGAGAAATCAGCAAGTCCACACAGAACCTCATCAGTGCCATGGAGGAGGTGAGGCTGTTACTGAGGGTTATGGTAAACATTTCTAATGAATAGTTGTCGCATTTGCTTTATTTGGTAGTAGCATCTGACAGCCTTTCATACCACACAAGTACTTGTAAGATTACATCGGTAGCCTATAGATATATGTGTGTTTGCATAACCACCTATTTATCATCTTCAAGTCGAGGAAGAGGACTCTCAGACCTGTGTTTGTTCACCGAGTCAGCTCACGCACACACAGACTGTAAGAGAGTGTTATGTAATAAAGAGGCCTGGTGTAGAAGCTCACATTCCTCTGAGCCCTCAATGTAAACTATTCACAGATCCGGGAATGAAGGTGTAGGGAGGTTAGGGGGGGAGATGTAGGGCTGCCTGGTTAGGATGGACAGAGATCAAGAAAGGCTTTTAGAGGAGATGTTTAAAAAGAAAATATCTCACTTTCCTTCAGTCTGCAACTTTAATGCTGAGCTTTTCTCAAGACTCTACAATTTATTAGTGAGTCTTAACTAAGTGTTACTATTCAATTCAATACAATATGTATATATATATATATATATATATATAAAACATAACTAAACATAACATTAAAAAAAAATGATTTTTAAGAGTCATCACTAGGCTGACCACCTTATATATTGTAAAAAAAAATAATAATAATAAAACATTGACCAACTTAAGCAGATGTGGCATGTATTTAAGCATTATTTACTAATTGATAATAAACTAAAATAATTTAAATACAGCTAAAATATTTGCTGAATTAAAACCACTGCCCCACTTTATCTAAAAAAAGACATAATACTGTTGAAATAAAAAATAGAGCTTCTAGATTTGTTCTGTAATATGGTATATAATTACCATTATATTAGGTATCAGTTCTCCAGTGCATTTATTTATTTTTATTAAATCAATTCTGTTGCTTTTCCAAGTTGTGTGCTTATTATTAGTGCTTATAATTAAATAACTAAAATTAAGAAAACCTAATAAAAGAGTCATTTTTGAAAGTAAAAATGCCAATAAACATTCCCACCCAAAATATTTAAATATTAGTTTGGGTTGTAGTATCATAATCAAACTTCAATGGTGAAAGTAGAAAAGCTTTTAGCAGTGCTACACTTCAATTTTACTTTTTACTAATTTGTACTTTTTGCCGCCCAAGTTTTCAGTCTGCTAATAATGAGACTTAGGGTAACTTTAAGCTTATACAAAAGGAGGAAAAAATCCATCCAAAGTGGCTTGCAATGTGTTTATTTATTTAGCTAAAGCCAACTTATGAGGACAAATGAATAGGATTGGGGATGGACTTTGCAGACCTGAGAGAACTGAAATAATCCTGTTTTGTTCATGAGAGAACTGACTCCTAGTTTAAAGCAGCTCTTAGTGTCACATGTGGCCTCGAGACAAGAGGCAGTGGGATTGAGAGGAGGTGACTGGTGGAGAGAGGAAAGGAAACAGCGCTCTCGAGGGGTGGCCGTCTACTCAGGCTCTTCAAACAGACATGACTAGGTGCCTGGCGGTGCTCAGTTCACCCGGCGTACATTCTGTTCTGATTACAGGACTGTCGATGGGCTATTGTACCAAAATGAGGTGCCTGGGACATGGAGGACTGGAGAGGCCTCTCCCTCCATCCTCCTGGGAAAAAGCACCCAGCCAAAGGAAATTAAGCCATTGTCATTAGGAGGCACATTAGGGGGAAGTCAAGATGTACTGTTTCACAATGTTGTGTTTAATGGGGCTATTTGTTTTTTACTTTGATGATTAAAATGAATTAAAAAATTGATTTATGTCACAGGACTTATATTACAATACTTCATTATCAGTTTAATACATTAATCTGATCCGAGGGAGCATTTTAGATGTGTATATATATATACAATTCTATTTTTTTGTTTATTTTGTTAATCAGTGATGGCAAAGCTAAAAATTAGCATCATTACTCCAGTCTTCAATTTCACATAATCCTTATGAAATCATTGATACATGCTGATTTGGTGCTCAATAAGCATTTCCTCGCCTATAAATCTCCAGCTATACCAGAATTCATTACGAAACATCTGAATGCTTGTGAATGCTGACTCACGCCTCAAACCCAGCTTGTTAGAACTCTATAGACATCCAAGTCCTCATAACCTCTGAATGACCCCTGCCTCAGACACACTGCTGAATGGCTGACTTGTGTGGCTCCTTTCAGCTCAGACTCAGTGCACAAACTACAAACGGCATTTTAAAGCGGTGAAGCTTTGAAATGTATTTATTTGTATTTAATTGAAAGATCTTTTTTCATTATGTTTTTCAGATCTCTGCAGATTGGGAGAGAGCTTCACTGAGGCCCAGCAGTCAGCCTAGCAGTGTTTTCAAACAGAGTCCTCAGGACGAGACATACATCACAGAAGGAGGGTTCATCAACACTAACCTGGTGCAGGACGAGGAGTCACAGGAGTTCGATGACCTCATATTTGCCTTAAAAACTGGTAAGGCCCATTCTTTCAGAAATGTGCCTACATCCTTACAGATTTTTAGCCATTTTAAGAAGTCCTGTGAATTGTTTTGATGAATACTAGTTATGATTTTTGTTTTGTTCACTAAGTTTGGAATAATGTTTTACCTACAAACAGGTTCTGGCCTTAATGTGAGCGACAGCGAGTCAGTCCACGGCAGTCATGATGGAGGCAGTGTGGCTAACTCTCAAATCGTAGAGCTGCGGCGGATTCCTATCGCGGACACACATCTCTAACCTCACTATTTTTTGTACTGAAAATTGTAAAATAAAAACAATAGTTGTTTTTGTTTTTTACTGTTTCTGCCTTTGCACTAAATCCTGTTAGTTTTTAAGTTGCCTTTTATATGTGATTATTTTTTTTAAATATATGCATATGTGAATATAATTATCACTAAATTAATTTGTGAAGGTTTTAGTATTGTTTTGAATGGAAATGTCGTGTAGGTTGAGTGGCAGTCTGGCCAGGGAGCCCCATAATTCTACTGCTTGATAACACCAATAATAAATATTCAACCACCATTCAATATGTATTTTTCTTTGACTGGATCTTTATCCCAAAGATATACTTAATAGCGAACAATGAAAATAACTTCCGATGTTAAAATAATAATACGTTTTAAGAAATGTATTTGTTTAAATTAATTGAAAATGAATAATGAAAACAGTAATATTTAAATACATCTCTAAAATAATATTCCATGCTTTTGGTGAAGATGTATTCTGGCTATTGAGTCAAAACTATAAAGATTCCTTTACTTTCTGTCTTCCTTTCTCCTTGTGTGTTTCTTCATAATCTAATGAACACTCCAGCAACATGCATTCATGTCCCTGAGCGAAGGCATGACAACTTTTTTTGTGTGTGAAAAACATTGGTGAATGGAAGCACAATAGCTGCAAATTTAAGCAGACCAGTAAATGTTTTATATTCAGTCTCAGCATGGTATACTGAAGAAAAAAATATAGTCATTCTGACTGCTCGGTTTCATTTCATTCAGCTAGTTTCCCTCTGGCCTGAGGGGACAGGAAGAAAAACTGAATAGATGACCTACTGAATATATTGCTCTTGCATTTCTGGAGAAAGTTCAGACATGTCGAATACTTTAAAGTATGTATTAGACTGAAATGGGCAGCGAAGGGGAACCGCTGAGGACCAGAGAGGTTTGCGGTCTGACCTTCTTGGATGATACAAGCTTGGCACACCCAAGACTAAAGAGCTGCCATCAGCTATATGAACCCACAGCTCTGTAAGAGCTAAAACAACCACTACACTAGTACACCACTATCCTCCCATTAGTTAAACAGTTTTTTTGTTTTTTGGGGATTTTCCATTATCAAAAGCAGGCATAATCGCAACATATTATCATTCTTTCTCTGCATCGTTTAATGCATTTTGCTCTCTATCACACTCTGTAAAAGCTTACTATACAATTTGTTTTGAGATATAGCTATTGGTATCTCATCAGTACTTTTTATTTCCTCTGCAATTGAAATCGTAATCCGTACCTGGAACACGCAAATCTGTATTTTGTAACTGTGTGGACCACAAAACAATTAAGTGCAACAACTTTTGGTTAACCTGTTTGGTTTTAATAAATACCTTTCAAGACTTTCTATTTAAAAAAAAAAAAAAGTGGATGAGCACTGCTGTGCTTTAAACTTTAAAAAAATCAGAGAACACAGACGAGAGAAGACTGGAAACTATTTTAATGATGCTTTTGTAGTGAAAAGTATACTTATAATCAACATTTCTCTCACCTCACTCTCTGTCTCGGGTTTATTTTATTCTGTGAGTTTGTCACAGTGCATTCTGGGATTTTTTCTCCGCATAAATATATGTGATGTTGCCATATAATTTGTCCAAAAGAAGGGATCTTAGAAAGCAGTGTAATTATGCTTCTTTTTTTACTGAACCAGAATGTGCAGGAGTTTGTCTGCGATGCCTATGTAGGAAGCACGCAGAGCAAAAAAAAACAGCTCTTCCTGTTTCTTCTTCTTAAAGATGTCTACCCTCTGTAAATCATGCAACCCCTTTATAGACCCATGTTATCCCTTCGTCTCCCCCAGCTAAAGAAAACACATTCCCATAGCCCAGGCCTGCTGCAACACCCCCAAAACAAACAGATCATCTTTGAGGTCAGAGGGCTGTAACCTCTTAGATTATGCGCAGTCGGAGTCGGATCAGTTCCAGATGAGCGTACTCCAGTCAGCAGGGAGACGGATAAACTTCACCATATGGCCTGTCTTACCATCTGATTTACATCTGCTGTGACACAGTGTGAGTAGCTCGGCACAAGTGTTAGTGTGCACTACTAGAATTTGGAGTGCACTTGAGGGAGCTACGGGCCAAAAGTAGCACCTGAGACTTTAGATGATGTTTTCAAGATCTCATTACAAAACTTTCCATTCTATATAGGGTTTGGAATCATTTGGTATTGATAGGAATGGTAAAGAAACAAAACAATAAAAAACATTTACTCTCATGTCGCCCCCAAAGTCATAGTGCATGAAAATTCAGCTTTTCCATCAAAGGAATGAATTACATTTTAAAATAGAATAAAATAGTTAACAGCTCATTTAGATAAATTTTTAATGTTACTTTCACTATCTGGACAAACTATCACTTCTGTCCACATGTGGTTACTTTTGTAGTGTGTTTGTGTAGGATGTTCTTACTATGACATCAGCAATATTTCATATTCTCATTGAGTTTATTGCATTTAAAGGCTGTCGAAATAAACTGTCTCCAGAGCCTTAAGAGCAATGTGTTGTGTTCTTCTGTGGCTTAATAAGCGCTCTTATTATGACAAAAAGGGAACACTTTCTCAAGTCTGTATTCATTTGTATAAACATTAAGACTTAAAGTAAAATTTGTGAAGTTTTGTGAAGTCTTTTGAGAAATAAACCTCTTTTACACTGTATTCAATTATCTAGAATTGAAAGAAAGGGCGAATAAATCTTCAGTGAATTAACATTTTTGTCTGTATTAGTCTTTTTAAATTTAAAGCGGTGTCGCTGGTAATAATAGAGTATAATATAAGAATAATAGAATGTCTTCAAATAGACGTTTCTATTAGAAGGACAAGCAAGATCATGGGTCGGTCTGGTATGTAACCATGTCTCTGTAATGCTGCATGATGCCTCGGTCAAGAACCTTAACCTTTCAGTTGGTGATTGTTCTGACATCAAAAAGGAAACTAATACTACTTTCAGATGGGGGTTGCCAAGATGTCCAGACGCTTGCTCTGCTCTGGATTTCCAGACCTTTGGCACTTGGACCAAGGTAAGAGTGTTTCCAACAATAACAGACATCATAGTGGTGGGCAAACACATGGTCTTGGCCTTGAGAAATGTGCCCTTAGTATGGTGCACTTAGTGGGCCGCAGTCTAGCTCCATTGCGCTAAATTTGATATTTACTTTAACTGTAGTTCAGTATTGTATCCTCTTCGTTAAATGGAAATCTCTCGAATAGCAATGACCCATGACTCTGAAACACTGTATAAATTAGTAATAAAGTTTAGTTCATTATAGGTAGATCTTAACCCTGAGGTGTCTAGCCTTGGTCTGGATCTTTGGGTGCACTTGGTCTTGTTAACACTGCACAGATCTGAAACTACATGTCAGATGGTCTAGATAGCTGATGTGTTGTGCACTGGGATCAAGAACATTGATGTTCTGTTTATACTTTTCACACCTCTTCAGAGAACAAGGTTTGGAGTCAATCTTTCTGTTTTGTTCCAGATATTGACCTCAATTAGTGAAAGTCAGTCAGTCATTGAGAGTAAATCTGCTGTGGCATTCTGTTCTGCACTCTCTGGAATCTCCACTATATTTAGCATAGCCGGTACAGTGCACTATAAATCTCAAACCACTTTTTGCACAGTTAGCGCACTGATATTGTTAAATCTACAGTGCAACAACAGGCTGCAAAAGCAGTCAAGTAGGCCAAGCAATGGAAAATATTGTCAAAGTTATATATTCCACAAAACATGGTATTATCTTTTATGTCTGTATTGAATCCAATTTGGCTAAACCTTCAAAGCTTGTTAATATCTCAGCTCTCTCTGGCAGTCTTTACCTTTAAGAAGATTTCTATATGATGGCAGAGGATGAGAAGCAACAGCTCTGACAAGGCATCTGAGAAATTGCCAAACAGGCCATTGAATTCATCATAAAGGTATCTTCTGCACCATTCCGGCTTTCAAACATGGAGTGTACCAAACAGCTGTTTTGAGAAATTTTCATGACAGCTTTTCTTGGAAAACGGAGCAGAAGTAATTAAAGTAAGTAAAGATATTTTCCTACTGCTTTAATGACGCTAGCTATAATTGGTTACGGTGTCTCCAAGTTCTGTCGCTACGCATACTGTACGTCATCGGAATGAGTGGTCTGATTGGTTGTAGATTCGTCCAGTAGTATACAGAGGTATCTAATGGACGCAGTAAGGTAGCTTGACCAGATTAAGCTCCTATGAGCTTTAAAGTCACGGAAGCCAGGCTAGGATCAAAACTATGTTGATCCTAAAACAACGTTCCAATCAACCAATCAGAATTGAGGAATAATGTTTCTGAAAATATCTGTTTTATTCTTATGATCAGGGTTAGGTGCTTCTACACCCATGTTAATCAGCTGTCATTGCTCACTGATTTTAGGCATACATTTTGGGTAGGGGTAGGTGTAGGTGTAGGGATTGGGATTAGTCTATATTTTTGGACAGTTGATCCAGGATCATGTCTTACTTGGCAAAATCACAGCGACCCTGCTTTTACACACCACCCAAAAAGCCCAAAAGAGGTTGTTTTTTAGCATCCCCCAACCCTCCTGAGTGACAGAATCCTTTTTTGGAACTCAGTATGCTACTATGAAGTCCAGCTTAAAAGATAACTAAATTGTTTTATGACTGCATCAGATCACAACGATTTTCAGCAGTGTTCTTCTTGGCACTGCAAGAGAGTAGGGTATTGAATAAACAATTTTTTGGCGTTCAGTGATTCATTTGGCAGAATGACCTGATTTGGTGAGTCTTTTAGTTCATCAGTAGAACCAGCTAATTTGTTCATGAATTTGAGTTCATGAGGAAAAATGTGCTATTTACTCTGTGACACGCTTGTGGTGCATCACATGCAAATACAAATTATGCCCACCAACGAACTTGTTATTTGAATTAATTGTGTTTACTGAAACATATTTTTTCATGATATTGTGCAACCCCACTGTTTGAAAATCGCTACTGTAAGGGTGGAAGAAAATACACACCAGAGACGTTCATACAGTACGCGATGGCTGGACAAAACTGCTGTTAAGGAGAGGTATGGTGATCAGGGAAGCCTGATATTAATTGAAATCTTTGGCAGAGTTCCTCACATACCAGCATAAGTTATCAGTCAAACCAAGAGCATTGGCTAATGTGTGATTACAGGGTTTATAGGAGCTGCCCTTTGCTCTCTTATCTTCAGCCAGTTATGAAGTTAGTCAGATCTTCAAGTGGGTATAACAATAAAGTGGTAGAGGATGCTGGTCCTGTATTGTCTGATGCTGTAGGTCTTAAGTTGTCTGCAGTGGAACGAGACCCTGTTTGAAATGATGGTAGAATGCGACTGACCTACGGCTGAAAAATTACTTACTTCAGCAAAAGCAATGAGCATTTGAAGGTCAATGATTAAACCATATCATAACCAAATGTCAGTTCTTTTCCTTGCATTGCTGGTAATTATCTGACATTATATTGCATATTTCCAATAATGGCTTACCTATCAATGCATTTGGCGAGTGCGTTTAGCCAAAGTGTTACAGGAACACAGAAAGATTTCCAGTAAAAAGGATCTCTGGAATTGTTTGTCGCTTATCGTTTTACCCTGCGGCATCTTTTAATACACCCTAATACCAACTGGGTCAGACCGTTCACACACCTGCTGTCTGATTGTATAGCTCTTCAGAGAGTAAGCATTGTACAGGCAAAACAACACAAGGAAGTAAGTGAAAATTGATTATTTTATTGTATTTACGTGATACAATAAAATTACATTTAGACATGCCTTAAAATGTCTTGATGTCGTTACAATCCTTAAAAAAAGTTGCTGAAATGCATTCTTCTCAAGTTCACATTTTATTTTTGTGTTATATTTCTTTATTGTTTTATAATTTTGTTTTATATTGTTAAAATGTCCAAATACAGTAGATTTTGGGACTGTTAAATGTGTGAGATTCTGCACCTTTCTCAGTTATGCAATACTGCTGTTTTCCTCCTACGCCGTTTTAACATTTATTCATCTCATGTGTCTATCACTTCAAAGCTATGTTGACCTTGCATTACTGGGTTGTGTGTATAGTTGTTGTTGCAAAATCATGAAATGTCCTTCTCTTAACCTTTAACAATACTCTGAAATCTACATTCCTTGAATATAAATGTGTCATGAACTACCGCCCACAGCAGACAAACACCAGCTGAAACCAAGCTGCCGTGTTAAATTGCTTTTTGTGGGTAAAACGCAATTATTGGGGGTTGAAGTGTTTTCTGCTTTGTGTGTTGATTCTAAAATCTAATATAATATCTAAAGGTATAATATTTTGTGACATGTTCATGATACTGTGACATGATGATGTGGTGGAAATACCAATTGAGGTTTTATGAATTGTTATTTTGACGATCTTGACCTGCTGTTTATTGTTGCTCTTATACAGTATGGCCAAAAATATTTGGACAGTCATACTGTCACAGACACACCAGGCTCTGTCATCACCCAATCACAACACTCACTTTCCCCTGAGTTCTGATCACCACCTGACATTAATCACCTCCAGCATAAAACCACACACCACACTACAGCCATTGTCCGAGCTCGTTTTCACCGAAGTGGACTAGCCCTTGGCAACATATTCCAAGTGATACTTACCGCTATTAATTACCCGTGTCCTTTCCTCTTTGTGCTCCTCAGTATCTGTGTTTCCTCAGGCTCCCTGATTCCTCTTGTGTCTCTCCAACGCTCCTGGATTCAAAGTTGCATGTGGTGTGTGATTGTCTAATCGTCTCCATCGTCTCTGTGTTCTCCAACGCTCCCACAAACCTTTTAAAGACATTGACATTATGAATTGGATTCTCCTCAGGGAAAGTATCCTCTACCATTGCACTTACCATTATTCCTGTTCTCCTCTGTTTATCACCAGCTGCTGTAAATAAACAGTATCATTGTGCACTTACCATCTGTGTCCCGTCCTCTTCATAGCATGTACATGCTGAACATTTAATTGTAAAAACCTTGATGGGCTCTTTATCAAAGCGAGGTTGTTTTTGTACTTTTGATTATTGATGAGTAGAATTTATAAAGTTAAAAGAAAAACATTTATTTAAAATAATATGATTTTGATTCATCATAAATGTTTTTTTTTTACCTCTTTTGATCAATTTAATAGTGCTGTAGTGCTGTATTTAAACACACACACACACACAAAAATCAATGATAGCGTAGTGTAGATAGTTCAACATTGATAAGAATGCTTCTTGATCACCACACACACCAGAGAATAATAATACAAAAACAATAAATATTCTATTCTAAAATATTCAAATTATAATAAAATTAGTAATAAAGTGTCTATACGCTCCTTAAAATCATCAGTTTATCATTTTGGTCTTACATCCATTAAGTTTTGGACAAATCTGACCAATTCTAAACCTAGAATGCAACTAACCCCAAAATAGTGAAGTTGTATGAAAGAAACAGCTCTATAATTCTGAAACGGGAAAGGATGAGGAGCTCTGTGTGCTGGCATACTGTTGGGAAAGTCATGTGTGTAATACATTCCTTTCACACAACTCTCTGCTGCTGACTCAACCTGTTGCAATCACTCTCTGACTCGCAGGATGTGAGAGATTGAACTTCACGCGGGAAAACAAGGGGCTTTTTTCATTTGGCAACACTTGCAGAGGCTGATTTTAAAGAAATGAGTCAGTGAATCACTGTTCTCATCCCTAAAAACCCTGAATGATATCCAAACCAGAAGAAACACGCTAAACCAGTAACAAAGTCTTTATAAAACATGATAAGAAGAATGAATTAATACTGTTTCTGAAAGAAATAAAAGTTTTTTCAAAAGCATGGTTTAAAAAAAAAAACATTCTGGGATTAAATAAATCAGATTTAAAAAAAATGTTCTGTTTTAGTTTTGATTTAGTTAACCTTTTAGTTGTTAAAATATAGTTTATGTTATTTCATTTATTTTTTTATTGTATTTTTATTGAAATATTTTTCTGATGACAGAAAGGTGATGAAGAGATGTGCTGTAGGGATGGATTTCTGGGTTGAGGTGGACAGGAAGTGCTTGTTTTCTCAGAGACTAGGGGACCAGTGGACAAAGAGTGGCATCATGTAGGTGTGTCCACTGGCCCGGCTTCTCATTGGTTGGATCTGGGGGCATAGTATTATTGCGTAGCAATGACTCCCGGATTCAGTGCTGAATCATGTTACAGCCAGGGGGAGAGAAAATGAAGAAGGAGAAGGAGCTGGAAAGAAAAGGGTGGGGGATGAGCAGACAAATCCTTTGGAGATGGAGTATGGTTACATTGTTTTGACATTCGGAGCTTCCTGCTTGTTCAGCTTGCATGATTATAAGCTACATACAGTAACGCAAAAGTTCAACAATGCTTTGCTATATTTTCAGAGCACATGTTAAGTTAAGAATAGGTGTAAATGTATACGGGGACATTATGCATGCAATGCAGGGATGTTACGCAGAGACATTCGACTATTTTCACACATGGAGGGCTTCATTTCAGCATCCGTGATGTGGATATTGACTGTGCTGTTACTATCTGGCTCCTGTACAACTATTATATCATTGGAGCCCTGGAGGATTGTGGGAGAGATATTGGCAGCATAGCAACTACTAAATTTGCACATTTAAGTAATGATTTAAAAGGCATCGGATAACGAGAAATCAAATTTACATAGATTTTTTTAGGTCCTTGTGCAATAAAAATAAATGGTAACTTATAAAATGCAAAACAACCTGATACCAGTGTGGTATCAAACAAACAACAACAGCAACAAAACGTTAGTTTATTAAAACTAAGCTGTAACAACTGTCTGGTTAATAGAAGGTTTTTACGCAGCTGCAAAAAACATTTAATTTTAAGTGAAAAAGTGTATTTTATTTTATTGCTAACAATTATGAAAATATATTATATGGCCCCTTTATGTTAAAATACTGGGATGAGAAGATACTAGTCTCAGCGAGTGGTCGTCTCTGAGCCAAAAATACATCTGACTATAGAATCTCTATTTCTGGGAAGTTAAGGTGATGGACTTATTTAGCTGTCCACAGTTAGCTCAACCAAGAGAGATGGAGAATGCAGCTCTGGGACACAAATGTTTTAATTATTATGATATGAATCGCCCCAGATCGTCTGTACCATTACTCGAGTGTGTCTTCATCAGCATTTTATATGATGGGGTAATACCTTTGCAAGCTAAACCATGACAACTAATCAGCTATATCCCCCAATGAGAGTATGAGTTACTGGGATCATTTTCAGCCTTATGTCATATGAAGAGTCATTTAAGGTTGTTGGGCAGAGATGTTTGTTGAACCCAACAAGTGTAAGCAGACGCTTACTCAGGGTATCAGATGCTGTGGAAAATTAATCAAGCAAAAATGTGTTCATCATTTCATCAAAACAGGAAAGGGTTACTTGAGCATATGTATGAAGTTCAAGAACAAAAAAATGAATTTGTCTGGCTGCACCAGAATCAATAGAAATAACTGGGGAGTTTATACTTTCTTTATTTAGAACATCACAGAAGTGATGTTATAGCTAAAACCTTTTTTGTTAACAAAGCTAAACAAAAACATGTTCATTTTTCATAAGCGTGTAGAGGATAAAATGTCTTACTGAAATATTTAGAGGCCTTCAAAAGTGAATTGATTAAGATTCGACAGTAAAGCTCTACAGAAAGCACAATTCCTTGAAAAACACATCAATTGCTCCATTTCCACAAGCGCTTGGGTGCAAAAAGAAAAGAGCATAAGGGAATTATTAAAGGTGTGGAGAGTAGTTCCTGTGCCACTATCAGCACCAAGCAGAATCGCAAGAATAACACATTTCACACTGCGTGCAAAAGCAGCATAACTGCAGCAGCACGCAATGTGCTTTCACATTAAGTACTTTCTTAAATAACATTACATTGTAATATGTTTCTTAGAACCGTTTAATCTTTATTAGAACTCTGATAATTAAAACTAACAGTGCATAAATATACCCAAATCAGAACCTAACCTTTGTTGCGCAAAGCAAACATGCAGTTTTTGGATCTGACATGAGGATGAGTAATTAATGACAAAACTGTTCATTTTTGAGTGAACTAGCCCTTAAAAAAGTAAATAATGACTACTGACTAAACTCATAGGCCTTATAATTGTTAAATGCTAAACCCAGCAGCAAATGATGGCGTGTAATACCTTTCACTAGGACAGAAATATCCAGCTGGTTGGACAAAAGGAACTGGGTTAGTGGTTCACATGAGTCATTTACCCTGGCAGTAATGACCTCTTTCTCTCTTATTCAGAATACAACATACTGGAGATCTGTAACTTTTACCTCCAGCCTGCAAAAGCAGTTTAATGGACGTGTGAGCAGAGTCTCAAGCATTAAAATACAAGTGTTTGTACGTGCTTGGGTTTCTCAGAGCTGTCGGCTCCTGCTGCACCTGCTGTTTTGCAGGAGGGGTCAAGGCTCATCATGACTCAGGAACGGAGGAGAAATGGAGGGTATGTGAGTCAGCCTGGTGCCTAAAAAAGGAAACTGGCTGGTGCTGGAAGGAGAAAGGTGAAAAATATCACTCCCTCCACCTGCAAAGGGAAAGGGGACTCGCTTCCAGTAGTAAAAGAGCAGCCCAGGCCCTGTTTGGTGTGATGTATTTTTAGAGATTAATTACAATGTTACATAACATACAGCAGATTCCTGCTATAATTGAACATATAAATTCAGTGGCATGACCTGTTGATGTGTTAAGTCATTTTGTGATAATGACTGTTTTCCATTTCCCAAACATTTCTCCTATTTGCCATTTGATTGCTTCAAACGTCATACTACTTGAGCCAATGAGCAGTTTGTACTTTGCAGTAAAAAATCAATGTAAACATCTGTTACTGAGTGGGGATAGAAAAAAATAAATTGCATCATCAGCAACATAAAATTATGTAATAGTCTATTAGGTGTGGTTTACACTGATATCTGAAGAAAAAGTTTATTAATTTGATAATATGTTATTGATATTTGTTTGTTTTTCCAAGATTTCCTTGGCTCTTTCTGGCTCTTTATCTTCAGACCAGTAGGTGGTGGTCAAGTGACCATCTTTATAAGTGAATCATCGATTCATTCATTCAACCAATTTGTTCACAAATGCTGGTTCATGCAGCAAGTGATCTTGTTGAATTAGCTCTTTGCATTTTGCAATCATAATGCAGAATCTGCCATTTTTGTTCAGAAAACGATTCAGACAAGAGAGTTGATTAATATCGGTGGACCTGAACTTCAAAAAATGGTGTGTATTGATGTCTCTCTGCTTTTTATCTCAAAATACCTTCTGATGGTAATGCATGTTTACTTCGTGCTTTAAGTAAATATTAAAAGGTAATCAGTTCACTGAGGCACTACAGTTATTTGTCAAGACACATTAACGACACACAAAATGGTTTTTTTTTAATTATTTGTTTGAATTTCTTAAAAAAACAAATTCCAAAAAAAAAAAAGAAAGCTGTGCTGTTTCATGAGAAGTAACCTTGTCTTGTTTGTCGGCACTTGTTTGTTCTTTTTGCTCTGCACTTGTTGGAAATAGAAACAGTAACTAAGAGAGGTGGGTCTTAGTGAAGGGTTAATTGTGTTATAAACAAGTCACTGATTCATCAACTGCAATAGGGACCAATTCTAACTTGCTTATTAGCATGCATATTATTAACATATTGGCTGTTTATTTATAAATCACATATTCTGCATGACCACATTCTACATCCCAAAACTTAATAGCTAAACTTAACAGCTATTAATTATTAATAATCTGCAAATTAGGAGTTTATTGAGGCAGCATTTTTAGGTAATGGTTTGTTAATGACAAACTTAAAATGAAGTGTGACCTTAAATAGTATAAATATGTATAATTGTTGTACAACACTAAAGCTTACAGTAAACTCTGACAGAATTTATATCAGCCCTGTCGATGTTGCTGACCATTAAAGTTGCACTATTCTTCCTCCACCACTCCGTCCGCAAACCTCTGCAGTCACATACTTTATTTAGTGTACTATTAATCATCCACTGACACAACAGCTGTATATGTGCCACAGTGTGAATTGTCAGCCCTTAGTACTGCATAGGTTCAGTCTGTATATCATGAATAATGCATGACTCATCACCATCCCAGAGTTTTCGATACTGATGCTCTGCAGGAGTTCAAAGTTTTTTCAAAGCATGACTGAAGAAGAAAGCCAGAATAGTAACTGTAGGTATAGTGGATGAATTTAAAGTGTTTATTTTTATGATAATCTTGATGTTGTCTGTAAACAACAACAAAAATAATAATAGTAAATGAATTAATGTTACATTTTAAGTACCTGCACTGAGTAGAATGTGTGAAAAGATGCATTACTTGCGCTTGCATGCGTGCCTTCACTGAAATAAAAATAATGCCGTTCAAGTAATGACACTGCACTTAACAGTCAGGAACTTGAACTTTTGTCCCCCTATAGTTGTGGACAAGCCCAAAGTTATGCAGTCTATCCTGGGAGTTGTAAACTCAGGGACCTCAGCTAGCTTGAGAAATCTCATACTATCAAGTTCCCTCCTTATCCACAGCCATGCTGCAAAACAAGATGAAGCAACTGGCCTCTGCATGTCAATAGCTCAAAGAGCTCTCGCAGCTGTTCCCTTCACTATTTGTGTTTGCTTTGTTGCCATGGTCGCAGATGGGTGTGAATGTTTGGGTTTTTAGGGTAGGCTTTATGTTATATTATAATGAACATGTTTAGATTGAAAGTGAGCAGTTTTGTGTGGATTATGTAGACTGGCTACATTGTTAGGTTTGTATGATATAGTATAAACGTAGTATAAACACACACACACACAGACTCATGGCACATGCA
>JAUMHP010000046.1:13437844-13452017 GCA_032361065.1 Enteromius trimaculatus
GTAAAATCAAAAGATGAAATGGTGCTATAGATATAGACGAAAATCATTTTAATAATCTCTGTTTAATGCTGGAATTTCAGAAACTTATCCTACTTCAGATTTCTTTTCAGCAACCGTTCTCTGGTGTGTTGTTTTTTTATGTTCACTTAAATATCTAATTACATTTTTTTTTATTAGCAGAAATGTTTAATTCAGCTGTGTATTGTAGCATATTTGAGCACAATTTACATATAAATAAATATCAAATAATTTCTTCCCAATTATTCCCCACAAAAAAATGTAGTTCATCCAAGTTCACATCCAAGTTCATCTATTAAATTAGTATTTTGTGAAATATTCAGTCATCTTTGTTGATTATGAAAAATCCGCTCTTTTATAAGGTGCAGAACATCAGGGATGCCACAGGCGACGGAAAACGGATCAAAAACAGCTGCAGAGATTGAAACTAGATACAGTCAGGATTAATAAAGAATAAACACAAGATATGAGGGAATTGCTTTGGGGCCTTTGTTTTCGCAAACTGGTGTCATAACTGTTTAAACAAAAGACCAATGAATGATCAGAGCCACATTTCTGATATTATGCAGAGCATATACTGTATATATAACCGCAACATACTAAACATTCTTAGTTACAGGCAAATGATCATCCTTCTAGAAGCTTCATCTGAATACTCCTGTAAGAAGGCATGACAGTAGGATTTGTCAGTTATTGGAAAAAGCTGAGACCTGTATAGCGTCAGCATGGACTAAATTAGCAGCTGCCATTGCTAGTAATCCCACCTCTTTCTTTTGGTGGGGCCCAGGGTCAGCAGCGTACAAAGGGCCTGACCTGCGACAGTCAATGGAATAGGGGCCTAGCAGGGCAGAATAAACTGCTGGGTCAAAGCTGACTCATCATAGATCCTGGAAGCAGCCCTCAACTGCCTGCAGAGAAGACAATACTGTTGTAGAGTTATGCAATACACCCGCTAGCTCAGTGAGGATGTACTCAGGCATTTCACATTTCAGTTGGCGAAACAGCTACCCTCAGGTCAAAAAATAAGATAAGATCTTTTCATGATAACCCAAAGCGCACTAGCAAAACAACTATACAGTGGCTGACAGGAAGGAGTGTGAATGTTCTTGAGGGACCTAATCACTACACTGACCTGAATCCAAATTTAAACTCGAAACTCTCTGAACATCTTATGTCTAAATGTGTGTACGTTTATAAGAAAATATTATAGATTTGCTGAAAATATTAATAAAATATTATGAAAATATCATTTACTATATCAAAGCACAATATTAAAATAAAACCAGACCAGTGCACTTAAAAACAATGAAACCATTACACATTATATATCTATAAATGTACATGTAGTCCAAGAGAGAGGTTTAGAGATGTTCTCCTGACCCCTGAGGCTCTGTCCTGTGCGTGCGTGTCTACATCCTAAAACCCGATCAATAAACATAACACACGAGTGACGCAATTGCTAATGATTTTCTAAATATGTCACAACTGGGTTGCAAATCAATAATCAGTTTGTGGTTAAAATGGATACATAACCTCACACTTCAACTTATTAGATTAATAATATATTGTAAGCTAAATTGTATTTGCATTTTTTTTATTTGTAGCATGAGTGGCATACAATTCCCAAGTTTTTTAATATGCTTTGGCCAGTTTTAACATGAACCTCAGTTTATGTTCGTTTTTTAAGAAACCCTGCTGGACAAAGTTTATTACCTCACTTGACCCCAAGGTCACTTCTTGGTTTTAGTGCCACCCGATAAGCTGAGGTCAGAAGGTTAGCCCCTCTAAACCAAGCTGGCGTCTAGAAGTCGAACACCTTGTGGTTTCAAACTTATCTTGAAATAATCAGCATCTTAAAGCAAGTACTAAATGTAAAAAAGAAAAGAAGAAATACAGAGGAAGTTCTAAATTAATTTATGTATGTGCACACTAAATTAAAGTACAACCATAAATTGTTTTCATCGACTCAATTTGTGTTTGCATGTGGGGGCATCGTTGTTAGTGAAGGACCAGTTTTGTTTAGATGCACTTATATATATATATATATATATATATCAGCATAGTAAAGAGTGATTGAACCATTTATTATAGTGCTGCTTTGTCATGAATAAAGCAGAAATACAACAGAAGTGATGGTTTTCAGAGGTTTATTTATTTTCAAGGAAGAACTAAGACAAAAGTTAAAACCATTATGAACATACATTTCAACCATTATCTAATGTTCATAATGATCTCTGAAATGAAATCACAATGAAATAAGACAAATTATACCACTGAGACAAAATAAACTCGAGAAATATTGCACTTAATTTCTAAAACATACCATATTTCCACTAATGGTGTTTCTTGACAAAGCCAAGAGTTAGCTGTAACACTGGACTACACGGAAGGCCAAGCGTTAGACTGTAGTTTTGACCAACCACAAAAAGAAGCACTTTTTCTCTTTGCGTTTAAGCTTATTCTTTCATTAGTGGCCAATTTTGGTTCAATTTAAAAACTATAAAACACAACAGAGAAGCAGATCGTTCTCTTCTTATAAATCATCTCTTCACGTCTGAAATGGGTCATCCATTTCTCGGAGGTGTGCTACAGCTACTGTTCCCATAATAATCGAGACAAGAGGATCTCTATAATGTCTGAAAAACAAACACCAAATGCCCAACAGTAATCATCAGAACTCAAAACTTGAAAAAACTAATTCAAAACCCATTTAACTCAAAAGTGGCATGATAAACGCATGCTTTGAAGGACCTCTTTGGTTTTCCCTTTTTGTCCTTTTAAACTAAACGGTGATTTTTAGGACCGACAGAAAACAGTCAAAAGGATGACTAAGGATAACATAAATGATAAAGCATGCTAAGATCAGTTCATCAAGGCCAGTGTGTTTGCTGCTGAATCATAAACCCCTCACATTACAGATGAACATATATGCAGACACGATTAATCCTATAAATTCAAACACTACCTTAACTATCTACTTTGGTAATTGTTTAAATTGTTTCTCCAGACCTCAACCAGGCATGAACCATTTTATTTCAGTAAAAAAAGTGCTCAATGAAGGCCAAGCATGATCAGAGCCTAAACTACTTCTGTAGTTGAATGAGTTTTAAAAACAAATGTACAACTCATTTCAACTGGATTCGGATGTCTCTGGATAGCACCCGGAGTCCATGTTTTCCTCCCAGCTTGGCTTTTCAAGCATTTGTGCCAACCTTTAGGTCACATCTGGCTTCACCGATCTGAAGAAACATTGTTGCTGCTAGTGTAGCAGGACAAAAAGGGAATGTCATTGAAAGTCTTTGAAAGCTGCCTTGTATCTTTGTGCATATCTCCTCTCTTTATTGAATCTGTTTTTCAAAAAGGAATCTGAAATTCCTTCTATAGTCTCCAACCTTGAACTGAAACAGTGCAATCAAAACTTAATCTACACCATTTTTTTGTTTTCATCATTTGGCAAGTGAGAAAAATCACCTGAGACTGAGTGCTTTTTTTCCCCAAGCAGTGCAATCTTGAAGCCTGCACTGCTACACACTACGAACAGAAAGGCAACAAACTGTTCAGGCTGCCTGCCCGGACCGCACCCTGTTTTATCTCTCTGCTCCCATCATGCACATGAGGGGCAAGAGCTGGACTGTTACTCCTTGATCAAACAACATGTGCAACATTTAACACCAAGCAAACAACGTTTGGCTTAAAGGCATTCTACATTTAGAACTGAAAATAAAGTCCATGTGAACAGGAGAAAATAAAACAAAAGCCCACTCAGGTTACGAGTTGGCGAGGCAATGTTGCAAGAGCGTCAAGACAGCATGTCACCAAGAGCAGATTATCGACTGAGGAAACACAATCAATGAACACTACAGACCTCAAAAGAACTTGAACAATATCAGTGCATTAATCAGTCCGTTGAGTCTGTTATTCCTCGGAATCTTCTCTGCGTTTTTTGGGGCTCATGCAAGAGCCTGCAATCGCTTAGTCTAAAAGGCTATAAACGGAAATAAAACAATTGATTTTAAAACGCAAGCGAGATAAACAAAAAAATTGTAATCAAAAATCGTGTTTCTCTCAGCTGTGCTGCGAATAGCTGCGGTCGTAGTGTTGTCTTGCATTTCTCTTCGCATCTCGGGACAAGGTCTGCATGTTCTATGTCAACCTTTACCAAAAAACATGAGAAAAGTGACTACTTTGACAAAGCTCTGCAGGCTTAGTCCGACGGGGCGTGTCCCATCACAGGGGCTGAATATCTGGGTCGGGTAATTTGCCAGTGACTCTGCGCCCTTACTTCTGGGTTTTCCCATAGAGGGTTGTTTTCTCTCGGTGGTGACAGCAAAGCGACCAATCGCTGTCATCGGGAGATAAACAAAAGTGAAAGCTCCTAAAGCCCAATCGCTTTGGACTCATGCCATGCATTTCTCAGCGTGACGGGCAGGTGTCGAGTCTGTGCTCCGCAGTTGATGTGTCTTGATCTGGATGTGGATCAATCTGATGGATAGAGGAACAGAGAAACCACCGTGAGTTGAATGCATTTAAACATGGCTGAAAGCTTCATATCTAAACGATGCTAAAAGCTTACCTCGGAGTAGGGTGGAGGGGGTCGGAAGCGGAACTCCTGGATATAAGCGAATAGAGGGCCATCAAAGTTCTCCCGCCCTGATGACACTTCCAGACAGCTCTGCCTCTGCTCTTCTGTGACCACCTCTGCATAGGCTGGAGGAGCTGCGTACAGCAAAAGCAAATGTTAATATTGTTATCGGTTTCATTTTTCTACACTTCCTCATTTGGCGTCTTATTTAAAGAAAGGTCATGCAACAAGTTAGAAGACTTCTACGTACTTTCCTATTTGTGTCATCTAAAAAACTTAATATATTGTAAACATCCCTTAAAACAAGTGGCACTAATTGACAACTTAAGAGAGGTTCTTTACCTTCAGGCCTCTCTGGGAGGGCCAAGCCTAACCAGCTCATGGTCATGCTGCATTGGCTGCTTACAGAAGATGTACGGCTACCAAAGGGGTGGAGAGGGATGGTGCCAATCACCAGGGGCAGGTTTAAAGACAGGTTCATGGCTCCTGGGATGTCTACATACACCTGATAATAAAAATATTAGGATATAAAATGAATAATTCCACAAACAGTTCATCTTTGTAAAAAATGTTACACCATTTCCAGATCCAAATGCTTCTTCAGATCCCAAAAGCAACAAATGGTTCCAATACACAACCACAGTGTGCTCTCCTAACCTTTACATCAATGCCAAAACCTCAGTTGGCCAGGCAGTATTTCATCTATTCCTTCCAGGATGCTGCGAGCTTATAGAGTGTAGTGTATACTGTGATTTTTAGGGTGCTAGACATGAATAGTTCTCATAAACAGCTGTTGAAATCGTATTCTAACTTACAGTATAACAGGATAGAGATTTGGACCATGAAACAGTATATAATAGGTCACAATTTAATAAGCTGATTAAATTATTTAAGAATACAGGAAGCCTGCTTAAAACAAGTATTGATGACCCATTCGTTGCGCAAGAGTATTTTCAGTCTCACAAAAAGGCAAGAAAATAAAATTATTTATGTAATCACAGCCTAACAACAACGAGTGATGAATTAAAATTGTAAACTTAGATCCTGAGTCCTGACTATTACACAGTAACAGATTGGTTTGAGGGGATAATAAGCCATTAACGCTCAATGGCCTGAATTTCATCAGATATTTTGGGCTGATCTTCTTATCAGTATGTGCTGGAGAGAACTTGACATAATCTGATTATCATTCATAGTGCTGCATGTGTGGAAGTGCAAGAGGGGCTCTCAAGGAAATGTTCAATCAGCTGCTTGAAATCGACATGAAAACACTCAGATAACTGAATTGTTTGCATTTTTAAGCTACTGAGGTGACCAGCACTCGTAGAGATGATCGGTAAGCGTGTGAGACCTCAAAATCAATACACACAATAAAAGCACACAACTTACCATGAGTGAGTATTCCACTCTAATGATACTGCAGTCAAGTATGGAGGGAGATACAGGAGGAATCTTCAGCATCTTTCCATTCCATGTCTCCGTCTTGCCAGAAGAAAGTGACTCCCCTCGGATGTTGGCCACCAACTGCTTGATCTCCTTCATCTTCCCTTTGGCAAAGAAGGTCTGCGTTTGGTAAATGGCAGCCTTTGGCACAACCATACGCGAGGTGCAGTTTTCAATTTCAGCAAAGATTTGAATGGACTCCCCTGTGTGAAGACATTATATATGGTCAATGGCACAAATTATTGCCCGTCAAAGCAATTTACATTAGCAAGAAATGCATTTCTATGAACAAAACACATCTGGACAGGACAGAGACAGAGATAAGCTGCTGCAGCAAAAGTGTACAACCCAAGCTGTCCAAAACATAAAAATGCATGATATTAAAGTGACCTTTTATTAATTCATTCACCCTCATGTTGTTTCAAACATGTATACATTTATTTCAGGAGAAGATATTTCATTATAAAGAAAGTTGTGTAGGTTTGGAACAAGTTAAAGAATGTTTTATATTTCCGGGTAAACTATGCCCTTAAGAGACTTAGACAATTCTATAGTTTAATGTGGCTTTCCATAGAAGATTTACCTGGAGTATAACCCTTCCGTTCAATTTTGGCACTTAAGGAGATTGGACCTGAGGTGCAAAACCAGCAGCATAGTGTCTTTTCTTTAGTTCCTGCCTGGGGAGACTGTGCAAAGTAGAATAACACTTTAAAATGCAAGTTTTTGACTGGTAATTCTTTAACACAGCATTGACGAATCAGTGATAGATCGAGGGATTCGAATGATGCAAACACCCACCAGCAGGAGTGGAGTGTTGATGTCAATGTGTTCAAAGACAGTGAACTCTTTCTTGGTCTTCATGGGCAGAAGCCACGGCCTGTGCAGCTCAGCCTTCACCCAATAGCGCACGCTGCCATGCTTTCCTTCGAACGAGGTAGCCAGAGGTCTGCATGTGCGTGACACAGAGAACAATTCGATAAGAATTTGAATATACAGTTTAATTGAATAATTATAATCGGGGCCATATCTGACCGACACTCACGTTTGTGGAAGCTCAAAGCTGAATGCATACTCGTGTCTTCCTGAATGAATAGTGGTGAGTCCCTCCTCAGAGTTATCATCATCTGAAACAGAAAAGAATAATATTCCAAATATACCTTACCTGCCAAAGCATTGATCATCTTCTTGTTTATTACATTATCTAGTTTATTCAAACACTTCTGCTAAATGCATACATGTAAACACATTGATATAAACCAACAGTTTATTGATTCGAAACAGCCCAGCAAATTATGATATGTATCAACATTATGTTGAAACCATGAATTATGAGTGTTTAATCACAAGTATAAGATTGCCCTTGATGCACAGGTGTATTCAGTTTCAGTATTCTGAATGGGAGAGAGAGCTACTCATAAGATCCACTGCAGCTCACGTGAAACGAAATTCCAATGTAAAATAATTTGTTTGTGTAACACTAAAAAACACCGGCGTCTTTCGTTTTGTCAGCTCAGCACTCAGCTTAGCGGAGCCATGGTAAACAAGCACGGAGCTGTCAATCAAGGGCAGACTCCAGCAAGAGAAGACCGGCCTAAACCGGAGCCGGCTGCTTCCCCGTGCAGTGCCGGCGCGCTCATTACCTATTCAGTGCGCGGCAGCCTCCCACTGAATCTACGCGTGTGCTGCGGCGTGGACCTCAAGAGCATTCTCCCATTCAGCAAAACACGTGAGAGAAATATGCCAAAAAACACACACCAGAGATCACAAACGACAAAAAACCGTCCAGTTTAAATAACAAATCGACTTTTATTGTAACCAATCACTCATACAGAAGCAGCAAAGACAATTAGACTTAATTAGAATTTTACATGGGATTGAATTTCTTCGAAATTACAACACGCATGCAACTAACAAGGTCATAACATGCACTATTTGATTTGTATACAAGAGTTTCAACATTAGGCAAATTGACTAGCTTTCCTTAACAGAAGCCACATCGGGCTAAAAAAAAAAACAGCAAAAAAAAAGCAAATTAATAGGTAAAAGTTTGCATGTATTAAAGTTTACCACTGGGTTAAAGCAACCTTTCACACTTGTAATTTTAACCCTGTGTTTTCATGCTACAGCGTGGAGCGGTGCTGTGGTAGAGCGTTACAGCAAGTTGTTTGGCAACAGATGACCATTAAACTGCCTCTGTTGCTTAGTTCATTATATATTCATGAGCTTCGTGCAGTTGCAGAAACTGTAGAACGCGCTGTATGAGAAAATGTTAAATACTATAGAGAAAATATACATTTTTTTGTTTGTTTGTTTTTTACTTTTGTGCGTTAAAAGTGACTTCAAACAGTCGGACAAACACTGTCTGAAACTTTCAACAAGGGGCCAGCAATTATCAAAACAGCTCGTGAGAAGTTTTCGTCATAAATATGAAAACTATAGCTATAAATGAATATCTTTCCTTAGAATTTTAGAAATGCCATGAGGTAATAATTTCAAGTGTGAAGAGTCCACCAGTCTATGCAAAAAGAAAAGAAAAAAAAATGCAAAGAGGTTTTCAGTCAGCCTTAGCAACTGAATATTAGACCACTGAAGGAATTTAAATTTAGCTAAAGTATGTGCATGTACTACAGCCACTGGTGCAAAGTTGCTGCTGTTTTTCTCTTTCCGCAAAAGCATGATGTCATAGAAGACACGTTGACGCCTCCACCAATCAGAAACAAGAAGGCTAGACACTGCATCAAAACAGGATTGAACCGCTTCGAACAATGGGTGGAAACTTAAGAAATTATACCGAAATATCTATTATTACTGTTTTTATACGTGATCTTATATAGAATTCATGTACGTGGTTTTTCCGAAATAAATATACATCTTAAACATCGAAACAAATATTGATTTTAATAAGGCTGTAGCATGAGATGAACAAACTGTGTGGTCACCATTCATTCAAGCTACTTCACTGACACCTGAAAGAATCCTGAAGTATATTCAAAATAGAAAAAAAATTGTGCTGTATATCACGCATTTATGCGATTTAAACGGGATAGTGAAAATCACGTCTTTTGCCAATTCATTATTTCGAATGAAAGCTGAGTCTGTCATGTAATGCTCTAATCATAGGTATATGGTGTATATTTTTGGGAGGTTTTATTGCTCCAATCGATTTTAACAAGTGAATACATAAATACAATAGAAAAGGAAAAGAAAAAATATTTGCATGCACACAATATTGTCTACAGGTCCACTGGTCAACAAGTAACTGTACAGCATCCAAAGTATGTCATGTCACCCTGGACCACTGAGCATCCCACCAGTACATTCAACTGCTCTTTTCTGAACAAATCTACACCGAGAGCATGTTTGATCTGTATGCTTACCTCTTTCATGGCCAATAAGGATGTCTCTATGATTCAGATATTCCACTTCTTCTGTATAATTTTGAGTGTAGGCAGTGTTGGATCCAGCATTTCGTGATTCTGTCCAACGAACTTTTGCGAATCCTTTTGCATGTATTTTAAGTGACTTCGCACGAATCTCTCCGGTGACTTCAATAATAACTCTTCCTGAGACGGAGTCCCCGCTGGAGAAAACGGGAACATTGCTGTCATTTAGACAGTCGTAGCTTACAATGAAGCTCTTCACCTTTCCTAGCACCATGGTGGCAAGCAAATAAAATGTACAAAGTTCTGTAGACAAAAACAAAAGGCAAAGTCTATGAAAATAATTTCTTATGAAAAAACGCGAGAGTTAACACTGGTTAGTGTCATTGAGATGCGAGAGCTGAATAACAGCAAAAGATGCTGTTATCGCGTCTCGGTGAAGGCTTGACGGTCTGCAATGAAAGACAGCGAAATTTCGCCACCGGCTCACTTTAAGCCCTGCTCTTGTGAAAAACAAGTTACTGCGCATGCGCACGACTGCTATCCGTCCCCCTTCTTCCGCTTTTTGTGCAGTTCTTTGACCGGGGCTCAGGAGACAAATAACAGAGAACAGCTGAGCAGTGTATTAAAAGAATACGTGGAAGTCTAGACATTTGTTTCACACGTTTAGGTAGAGCCCCAGATTAATATTTGAACAGTTTGGTTGTAGAGTAACATGTTATAGATTAAGTTAATTTGTACTGTGGTTACTCAGTGGGTACAACGTGAACAAAATCTAGTTTAAGCGAATTATTGCTTCCCCTCCCAGCATATTAACACTCAAACAAAAACAATTTAAGTCACATCCGTGTTTTACCGTTTTCGTCTGAATATAAAAATGATTTTAGATGCGGATAAAGAGATATTGCTCACGGCATGCTGCCGAGCTACTTTCTGATATAGATGATGATTTGATGCCAATGGGTATCAGTTTTTATATTATAATGTCACTTGAACTGAGTATTTGTAGTAGCCTAACCTCCTTTTCAGTACTTTCCCAAACCCAACACATTAAGCCAACTCACTCAGTACCCTCCCCATCACATTTTCATATTTCTGTATTCTTATTATATTGTTTCTATATTTCACAATTTCTGTTTGAATGGATTTGTGTTAAACGTTGCTTACATTTTCCCATGCAGCTTCAGTAGCACCTTTTGGTGGCAATAGGATCAGTTTTACCCAATAGATTATTTTCGTCATTTCACTTGTAAGTTTAACTTATAAAAGCTACTGCTTCAAGTTATGAAAATGATGCGCCACCCAGAGGCTGCACACACTCTTGCGTCCCTCACTCTCTTTCTTTAGTCGCACAGGTGTGAAGGAGTTACGCTGGTTTCTGCTGCCCTCTAGAGGATTATTGGCGAACAGTAACAACCTTCCTTTGTGTGCAGTGGAGTTGAGGGTGGAGATATTTGTCCAAATCCTCATTTGAATTTCACTAAAGTCAGTAGATTATTTAATTATGGACAAAGGGTTAAAACACAAACAAATAAGCTGCAATATGTTTTGGAAAAGGGTCATAAAGTCCAGCAGGTGGAGGAGGTCATTCACCATGATGAGGCATAAGGTTGGGCTGAGGTGGTGAATATGGCTGAAGACACATCCAGAGAGGCCTGAAAGACAGTGTATGGAATAGTTTGAGTTATTTTTTTTTTTATCATTTATGGGTATTACTTGAAAAATATTAAATAACAACTTGAGTTCATACAGCACTTCTATGATTCTGTAGTTGTCTTGTCAGGTCAGGTAGAAGCTTCATGCTAACTATGAATTTACTTTTTCCTCAAGACGGGATACAATCAAACGTCTGTTGCTGCTTGAGGCTGTACTTTAGTTTGTCGTTATGGGATGAAGAGTTGTCAATGTAAACAAAAACTCTGATTGTTTCACCTGCATCATTAATAAAAAAAAAATGCTTTGACAATCCAGACCAATGGCTTCAGTTTAGGCAGCTTTGTCAGAGGTTTGTCTGTTGATAAAGTTTGTGACATTTTTCCAATTTCTGCTATAGCACATGTACTGATTTTATATATATATATACATATATATACATACATATTTTAATAAAATGTAATGTTTATAATTTAGAACAATAAGCAAACAATATGGTTTTATTAAAACAAATGTTTAATGATCTGTAAACAATATGACTGGCCCTTTTTTATTCATTTATTATAAAGAATGGTAATGATTGGGCGGTTAGGTTTTGCTTTTAAAATCATAGCATATACTGATAAGACATTTGTTCTGGATTTTGATGATAACTTACCATTATTGTTTTACTGTTTGCACATATTTACACAGTAAAGAATAAATGCCGTTGAAGATGTATGTTGAAAGAGAGGAATTCTTCAATACTATTACTGACTGTGTGTTGAGGCAGCTGAAACCTGAATAGAGAAAATATGCCTTCCTGGCCTAATCACTGGTGAATCTGATCTGAGGAACATAAGGCATGAGTTGTGATGAAGCTTTGCTGGTCTACGGTTAGCAAACAGTCAGCTTTTATGTGACTTATACAGGCTATATGTATGAAAGGTATATAAAAAATTCACAGCTTAAAAGAGTGGTATTACTTTGTTCTTGTAGACATCACAGCAAGAAATGTATTATCTCTATTATTATGAAACAGCCATATCACCCTGCAGCCCATGATTGGTTGCCAACTAAAGCTAAGCAGGGTTGAGTGTGGCCAGTAACTGGATGGAAGACCCTCTTGGGAAAAAGGTTGCTGTTTGGAAGAGGCCAAGGGGTGTGGGTCCTAATGACTGAGTATAGTGATGGGGACACTACACTGTTAAAAAGCGCCACCTTTCAGATGAGATGAACCAAGGCCCTGACTCTCTCTGGTCACTAAAAATCCCATGGCTTTTCTCGTGAAGAATAGGGTTGAAACCTTGTTGTCCTGTTCAAATTCTCTCTCATGGCCCATATCAATTGAATTATCCCATCCACTTGTTTGGCTCTATCTCTCTCTCCTCTACCTGTAGATGGTGTGTGGTGAGTGCACTGGTGGTAGGTGAGGAGATCCCCCTCACGTGATTATAAAGTGCTTTGCATGTATCTTTCTTTATTCTTTACTTCAAACATGTTTATGATCTGTTCTGGCTTTGACTTGTAAATTTACTGTTAGCATGTATTTTGCATAATAGATATATTTTATTTACATACAGTAATAATTTAAAGACTAATAATACTAGTATTAATATATAGTAGTAATTTTGTATAGATATTTATGTATATTTTGCACAATGCCACTTTTCTTCAAGCTCTCTTGAATGACGTATTGCTTTTGTTTGAAGTATCACTTCTGGTGACAGTAGGTTCTTTCATCATAGATGATTTTTCAGTCCAGTGCACATTTGCATCCCCCATCAGCTTCACAACGAAACTGTCCACCTTTTATTTTTTCGGTTACCTCCAAAACAACTTGCCCCTCTACAATATCCCTACTAATAAAAGACCAAAACATTTGTCAATCATATATTCAATGTATTCAGAAATGTATCACCGCTGTCATTCAATTATTAATTCATAATGTACTGTTCTCATTTTTATTTACTTGCATTTGATCAACTCTATTTCTCACATTGCTTGATATTTGTAAATCATCATAAATAAAGTTCAAATGTATGTCTTTAATGCCATGACAAATAAATGCTCAGCAACAAACAGAATTCAGTGGAATTCTTCCTGAATTGAATTCAACTTCCTGTAATTCCAATTAAATTCCAATTCTGTTTCCTTTAATTGTTGTTAAATTCCAATTCCATTTCCTTCTTTGAATTGGAATTGTTGAGTTCATTCCTGAATTGACCCCGACCCTGCTGAGCTCTTTAATGTTTTTACTTTTTTTTTTCTTGTATGTGTACACTAGATGAAATATTCAAAGACAACTTCCTGTTCTTGTGGGTAAAGCAGTAGTGACAAAGGTCATGCCTTCAGGGGAAAAAAAAACGTTCTTGAGGGAGTGGCACATTTTTACAAAAAAGTAAAATAATGCATACAAACAATAGCTCTGTATTAAGTATGTCATCCTTTACTGCTGAGCACTACACAAATTTCTATCTCTATGCTTAGGTTTTTCATAGCCAATAAGGATGTCTTCATGATTTAGATATTCCTGACTTCTATAATTTGGAGTTTAGATATATGGATGCAACATTTCTTGATTATTGTCAACCAACTTCTGCAAATAATTAAGGATATATTTTAAAGTTACCATGAAAGAAGGATGAAATAAGTGTTTATTACAAATTATTTATAATAAATAAATAAATATCACATTGTTAATATACTGGAAGAGATTAAAAAAAGAGATAATCATTCACTGATCTTCAAAAAAAATTGCTTTAATAAAAATTTTTTTTTTTTTTAAATAATCCAGCCTGAAAGCAAGACTGAGCTTTAATTCCTCATTTCACCAGTTATTTTAGCATAACTTCAACTTTGTTGCTACTTTTAGTCACATTTGATTCTTGAGTATCCATGTTATGAAATAATCATAACTTCAGCATAGAAACTCGTACAAGCATGTAACATTTTTACAGTAAAATACAGTCTATTTCATCATGGATGGAGGTCAAAACTGCAACTACAGTACTATCAGCAAAATATATATCAGTAGGAGTGGTTAGAGATAGGGCTTTTTTACTATCAAGAACAGCTGCTTTTAGACCTTTTGCTCCAAATAAACAAGCAGTCATCT
>JAUMHP010000046.1:13462031-13483240 GCA_032361065.1 Enteromius trimaculatus
GCATTTGTAAATCTCCGTGTCCTCGCCTTGCGATCTGTCTTCCGCACTGCACGAGCGGCTACACCCCGATTGTGACAAGATCAAGATTTCAAGACCACATGTACTTTTTTGTCACTTCTGTTACTTTATTTAGAACTATTAAATATTTTATGAATATTTTTATTTATTGTATAAAGAAATTGTAACCCTAAGGTGTTTTTCAAGTGTAATATTTCTCTAAAGGCAAGGGACATGAAAATATAAATCTCCATAGAATGACACTGTAATGATTAGCGCCCACCCTGACCTCCAGATTTCGCTCCTTCACCACGATTTGTCAGACTGATTTGTCAGAAGGTGGACCAGGGTGATGTGTAGTGCTATTGATCCACCATGTCAGTAAGAGCAGCAGGCATTATCAGGTAGAGTTCTGGTCACGCCGAAGTCTCTCTACGTCCTATCACAGAGGTTCTACCACTGGCTGCACGATCCCCGGAGAGGTCTGCTGTGGTCGTGGACTCTCCGGAGGTTCTGCTGGTCCAGTCCCGACTGCGGAATTTCCGCTGGTGGCTGCACCACCTCCAGGTCCATCAGTTCAGGTTACTGAACTCTTGCCTTGCCCTGCCACAGACATGGAGGTCATGGTATGCTTGTTCCAGTTCCGCAGTCCCGGCCAGGAGAGCTGGTCCCCAGTCTAATTCCGGATTCACGGCCAGGGGAGCCATTGCCCAGTCCAGTTCCCGAATCACGGCCAGGAGAGCCATTGCTCAGTCCAGTTCCTGAGTTACAGCCAGGAGAGCCATTGTCCAGTCTAGTGCCCGAATCGTGGCCAGGAGAGCCACTGCCCAGTCCAGTTCCCGAATCACGCCCAGGCCAAGATCTTCATTAAGCTAGTAATGTCCTCTCACGTTAAGCAGGTGCTGAAACGCCTCAGAGACTATCAGCTTGATCTGAAGGGTGAGAAGTGTGAGTTCCATCTGAGTCCAGTTTCTTGGTTACTTTATTTCCCAGGAAGGTATCGAGATGGACCCTAAGAAGGTGACAGCAGTGTACGAATGGCCAATCTCCACTACAGTCAAGGAGTTGCAAAGAGTCGCTTTTTAGGGTTTGCAAATTTCTATAGACATTTCATTTCTGGTTACAGTCAAATCACTGCTGTACTAACCTCTTTGCTTAAGGTAGCAAAAAAAAGGCTATCACCTGGACCTCTGCCGCACAAGAGCTGTTCACAAGACTCAAGACGGCCTTCTGCACCGCATCCATACTACTGGTCCCACATAGGGATAGATTTTGCCACCGACCTGACTGAATCAGAAGTCTTCACGACCATTTTAGTTGTAGTTGACAGTTTCGCAAAAGCCTGCAAATTAATTCTCTTGCCTGGATTACCTACTGCCATGAACACTGCTCCATAGTTTTTCTCCCAAGTATTCAATTCAGAATTCCAGAGAACATCGTCTCTGACTGAATACCCCAATTCACATCTTGAGTGTGGAAGGAGTTCTTTCGCTTGTTAGGAGTGGCGATCAGCTTATCCTCGGGTTACCGTGTCTCGATCAGCTTATCCTCGGGTTACCATCCTCAGACGAATGGCCAGAGAGAGCGGAAAATCCAAGAAATTAGTCGTTACCTCTGAGCCTACTGCCACAACCACCAGAATTCCTAGAGCAAGTGTCTGCCCTAGGCTGAGTACGCCTAGAACTCATTGAGGCAGGAAACTACTTGCTTAAAAACCTTGCAATGTGTTCTACCTCTCTTTCCTTGGAACGACAAACCTTTCTCAGTCCCAGCTGTGGATTTTGAAAACAAGAAATGTGAAAAGGATTTCTCCCTTGGGGCAAACTCCTTGTCTTTTAGCCACCATTGAAATGGTCTCATGTGTAACAACCCTCACGCTGGCAGCTGCTGCCATAGGGCCCAACAATCTTTGAAACTGTTTGACTGCGAGTGAACAGCCTTGTTTCATTCTCCTGACCACAGCCAGAAGCACATCTACCTGAGCTGGGGACAGTCGTGCCCTGCATCAAGGTAGAATTCCAAATTATGCCCCAATAAGACGTTCTCCAAGCTGGAGACAACACACCATGTGTGTAAAGACGACATCTCAATGTCTGCAAGCCTCGGCCTGCCCTTTTTGCCAGGGCCAACCAACCATCTAAATCCCAGTACTGATAGGATATACACCTTTAAAACCAAATCTGAGGAACCGTCTGTGTGACGGATAGATTGAGACATGAAAATATGCGCCTTTCATGTCGATTGTGACAAACCAGTCCTCAGACCTATTTGGCACGTCATTTGTGTAAGCACTCTGAACATCAGCTAACTGACTGAGCGGTTCAGTTGCCTGAGACCTACCAGATAATCTACTAAGGGTACCAGTCTCTCGAGACCGGTCCCTGACAAAAGACGTAGAACTCGTGTTTGCTCTCTCGGCTCACCAAAAGAGTACTGATGTGGCTGACCACCCTCAACGCCTGCCCCACTCCCTCTGGCTTGCCGACAGGGTGCGGAACAGACCGCTAAAACAACCCCCTTAGGGGAGGAAACAAGTGGATGTCGTGGTTCGCTGTAGCCAACACCACGATAGTCTTTCTGTCGAGTTCCACAATTGTAAGCGTCGCTCTGCCTCAACGAAAGGGGACTACGAACGCGGGTACAAGTGAAGATTACTTCCCTCGAGAAGAAACCTTTAGATAGTTGGAATAACTACCCCCACCTGTCTGGGCAATAAAGGTATTGCCTGCACTGGCATTGAATCCGGGTCTCCCACATGGGATGTAACCAGCCTGTGGTAATGCTGACAGAGATCAGTGATCCCTGAGTAAATCCACGACCCTGCCTCAGCGGCAGTGTGGGATTCAACCTAGGCAAATGCTGACAAAGGCTACTTCCCTCGAGAAGAAAAACCTTTAGGGAGCAAGGTCAGCGAGCTCCTTCTGAGAGAGAGGCCACCACATGCTCTGAGACAATCAACTCTTTTCTTTTTATAAAGAGACCGCGGTCTCCTCAGCGCCCTCCTCTCTCCATCCTCGGAAAAAGAGACGAGAAACGCAGCGCCGCTTTAGCGAGGGGAATTTCCGCCTCAGCGATATCGCGGGAGACACACGCACCTTAACAGGAGACTGTTTTAGTAGTTGCTCTCCCTGGGGAGAAGTAACCGTGATCAACAGTGCTTCACTGCCCGGAGAGATGCCGCTAGATCTAATCGGGTGAGAAAGAAATAGGGGATCACACGTTTCAATCACTTTGATCAGATCAATCTACGATCCCCATGAATGCGAACGCCAGTTCGCCTCAGTAACAGTGGAGCCTGCACCACGAGGAACGCCAACAGAAGCTCCCTCCGCAGAGAGAGCCCTGTGCAGCACGGGCACTCCCCTCTCTCAAGAGCGGCTACCGCGTGGTTTCTCCCTCAGCAGCAGCGGGTCCTGCGAGTGCAGTCACGATTCCGCCTCAGCGGCAACGCGGGGAACACATACCTTAACGGGGAGACAGTTTTAGCAAACTATTCTCCCCCAGGAGAAGTAACCGCGAACAACGGTGCTTCATTACCCGGAGAGATGTTGCTACCGTTAGATCTATTCGAGTGGGAAAGAAATAGGGGATCACCCGTTTCAATCACTTTCATTAGACCAATCTGCGTTCCTCATGAATACAGACGCCAGTTCGCCTCAGCGACAGCGGGGTCTGCACCACGAGGAACGCCAATAGAAGCTTCCTCTGCAGAGAGAGCTCTCCGCAGCACGGGCAATCCCCTCTCTCAAGAGCGGCTACCGCATGCTCTTCTTCTAACGTTAGATCTGATCGGGTGGGAAAGAAATAGGGGATCACCCGTTTCAATCACTTTCATCAGATCCATCTGCAATCCCCATGAATGCAAACGGCGTCTCGCCTCAGCGACAACGGAGTCTGCACCCGAGGAACGCCAAAGAAGTTCTTAACTTTTTAAAAAACAAAAGCGTCTATAGACGCAGTGTGAGTTCCTGAAAAAGAACTTCCTTTTGATTGCAACCAAGAAGACTCTTATGAGCTGCGGTTATTAGACAGATTGCATTATAGCCACTAGGTGAGTCAAAAGGGACTGCAGTATGCATTCTAGGGGTATAAACACGACATATGCATCCGATTAGAAAATTATTTAATCAAAATTGAAGATGAAGCTAAAGCATAGGTCACAACGCAAGCAGCAGCTGCCTCATACGCTGACCATTCAAATCAAAAACACACAAACTGGGGAACAGCTTTAACATAAGACAATTTTCCACTATCCAGCCATACTATCTGATAATTTATCTCTTTAGAATGCAATTCCAATATGTCAGTTGTTGCCGTGGTAACAAATGTTTACATGTAATATGAGGCATAAATAACCACCACGTTGTGGAGGATGATCAAAAATGTATTTAGATTTTATTAATTATTTGTGTTTAAATTACTCAAAATAGCACGCTTAGCAAGCTACAGAAAAAACTAGCAGCCAGACATCAGATCCTGATTGGCCACATCGCACACACGCACTTTACTAGCAATGTTTGAGAATTCCAGGCCGAGTATGGTTTGTAATCGTGCTGTGCCATTCCAGGCTCACGTGGAAACACAAATGGACCCGTACGGGCTGGGCGATAAAAAGATAACGATATGTATCACGATAGGCACATGATCGATATCAATAAAAAATGTGTTTGATAAAAAACTTTCAATATTTTTTATTCTTCGTCTGAAGAAAACAGCAATGATAGGTCGTTCTTGAATGATTCGTTCATTTTGAACGAGTCTTTAATGTGACTTGGGAAGAACTAGTAATCTCGGGGAGTGATTCATTCGTGCATGTGCATTGCGAAAAGTTCTTACCGGAATTAGTTCACCTGTTTCGAGTCTTTGGATTTGAGTTGTTCGTTCATCATGTGACATGACAGCCCCATAAGCCAAAATAACGAATGACTCGAAAGACTCTGTAGATGACCTTATCAATTGTCTTTCCGGCTTTGACTGCATATGATAGGGTTATGGGGCTGTCATTTCACGTTATAAACAAACGACCCAAAAAGACCTTTCCGATAAGAGGTGAGGTGATGCCAGTTCCTGCCCCTAGATGGATTCTGTCCTCACCCTCGACTCCAGGCCCCTAGCCAGGAAGGACCACCAAGCACCACCCCTCAATATATGGGGGGAGGGGGGTGTAAGGTCACACCGTCACTTTCATCTGTCCCTGAAACAGCACCTACACACTGCACTCAATCCCCAACACCTGCCACCCGTTCCAATCAGCTGATTACTAGCACCTGCACTCCCCTCTACAAAAGCTAGCTCAGTCATTCAGACGAGGGCTGAGCTCAAGGTTGAATTCACAAACCTACCTGCTATCTGGACCTTACCTGTCTGCCCTGCTACTTGACTATGCAGCGGCGATCACAGAGATCGCTGCATGCACACAATTGAAAGAGAAACCTTTTAACCCATCGAGCACCGAGACTTTTGAGCACCTTGTCTTACTGAACTTTGATGAGCCGGGAGACTCGCTGGAAATATGAGTATGCCTACCCTTTACTCACCTTAAAGTGAATGTTTGCTTTCTGAAACCTGATTACCTGTTATACTTACCTGAGTTACTTACCATGTTGTTCCAATGTGCCTATGTTGTGACTTACCTGAGCTGTCTCCTGAAGACCTGTGAAATAACTTACCTTAAACTGAATGTGGGTGGACATTATGCAAATATGTGACTTTGTGACATGTGGCCGTAACAGAAAAAGATTTGCTGAAGATTTGCGGAATAGCTGAAGACTTGTTTAGGTGAATGTGAGCTGATTCTTTTTTTTTTTTTTGATAGACAATGACTTCATTTATCGTGCACTGTCAGCGTCACAACTTTGCAAATAGTTTATGTTCACATACAGCTACATGACACACTGCATGAAAGATCATATTTGAAAAGGCATAATAGGGGCCCTTAAAGCCTTGTTGGGCTGTTACTGATTGTATTTGAGTGTAATTTCTTCTTTCTGTCACCAGAGGTCTCTATTTACAGACATGCATGCTTGTCAAATGATTAATTTCATATATTGACATTGAAACAGGGAGTTTGTGTGGGGTTTAGATGTGCTTAAGGTTGAACAATATAAAAGTAGCAATATATCACACAGCTGTTTTTCCCTAACAAGAAATTTCATGTTAACTGTAAACACCCCTTTTTAAAAACCTCTAGGTTCCATGTGACAACTGTTTGTGTATTTTGAGCAACAAATCAGAGCACACCAAATATTACAATGTTCTTTATAGTATATGTGACACTGGAGTAATGAATCTTTAATTAAAATTATATTTTTTATTATATATATATATATATATATTAGAGTAGGCTATGTATTTGTTATTTTATATTTTTACTGTATTTTTTTAAGATATGTAGCTTTTGTAAGCATTAGAAACCTCTGTCAAAAACAAAAATCTTACTGACCCCAGACTTTTGAACTGTAGTGTACTGTATGTGATGTATACAAGTTCAGGTTATGACCAAGTTACAGGTCATGATAGTTTTGCTCCTGGATCCCAGGAAACTGTTGTTTATAATGTTTGCTCTTCTGCATGAATTGCATCCTTGCCCAAAGCAAAGAGAGACAGCTTTGGTTCTGAGCAGTCTTTATTAAGATTAATGAACAGTTTGGCATTTTTAGTCCTCTTCATGGAATCAATGAATCTAATACTCCTCGAGCCAATGGGGAGCAAACACACACTATGATTTGCCAGAGGGTGCGCGTTAAATGTCCAAGCAGTAATCAATGTGGAGAAATTAGCTATTGATTGTGTATAGTTTTGTAATAGGTTACCTGTGGGTTTGCTCTTTTAGAAAATTCCAATATTCCTCTCCCTGGGAATAAAGGCATAATAACTTTGTTTAGCCTTGACTGAGAGTGTGAAGGCAGAAGTGATTCGGCTTTTCAGGGTCAAACTCTAATTAGTATAAAGGTCAAACTGGAAATAAACAGGGTGCTAAAAAATAATGATGAACTTGGCATCAGAAACAAAGTTCATTAAGAGCTGTGAGGGAGTAGTACTTCTGCATTGGCTTTACCATGAATATGATCTACATTGGACTCTCTCTTGTAAAACTTAACAGTTTCTTTCCTGTGTCTGTGATGTAGAACAAAAGAGGCTGTAATGAGATTTCAAACAATAAAAAAAAAGTATGATTTTTATTTTTTAAATACAGACTTATTTATAAATAAGCTTTATATTGATGTTTGTTAGGATAGGACAATATATGGCTGAGATACAACTATATTTGGAAATATAAACCTAAAAATCTAAATATTGAGCAAAATCACCTTTAAAGTTTTCCAAATGAAGTTCTTAGCAATGCATATTATGAATCAAAAATTTTGATATATTTACAGTAGGAAATTTACAAAATATCTTTATTGAACATGACTTTAATATCTTTGCATAAAAGAAAAATCAATCATTTTGACCCATACAATGTATTTTTGGCTACTGCCCATGGTACTTATGACTATATGTGTATATATACTGTATCTTGTGCTTGACATTTCAATGATTGACTGATAAAGTCAATGATGTAACTTTTTTTAGTTAATTATGAAATAAACATTTGTACACACAATGACCTGGATACAATAATCATTACTAAATACTTAAAATTATTTATATATATATATATATATATATTGTGCTGCATTAAGTTAATACTTTCAGGGACATAAAACCGTTGTACATTTAAAGACTTAAATCCTTGATAAGAAAAACAAATTCACTATTTTTGACATAGCAGTAATAATAATATCATTATTAAATAAAATTCATAACATAACTTACAATATACAGCTGTTTCACTTTTTATTAATATTTGAAATATGTCTGTCCACCAAATGTAAGTGCTAAAAACATGCAGAAAAACAAAACCAGTATATAAACCAGAACTGCTTTTATTTAAACATTTAGGCCTGACTCTGAGATGGAGGTAAGGAGTGGCATTTCCATTTGGCCTGAAGGAATTACTCCATATCTTACTGGTCCATTTGATAGAAATGCTGTTCCTCTGGAAAACTGAGTCCCCAATACAAAATCTACGGATTGTCGTAAATCAAGCAATAGATAAGTCTCTCCACAGCCTCTTAATGCTGGGTCCCTACCATAAGATCATTATAGTAAAAAAGTGACAAATTTGATTGATTAAAATGGCACAAGGCGACTTCAGCTAAACCACGCTAAGTGATGTGACACTGCAGTTTCCACATCATATTTCTGTCAAGACAATGATGGTAAAAAGCGTTGTTGGCATGTGATATCTGACAACACAAGCCATCTGCCTGGATATGAGGCTAGATTTATGACAGGGCTCTAGTGGGCTGTGAAGGAGTACCGAGAGAAAAGTAGCCGTTTTTGTGCTTTGTCACTTTTCAAATGACCGTAAATTCTGTTAAGGGGACACTTAAGCAGCTTGACAAACTGCCAGTCGTAAAGGTATGTACCATGCTAGTTAGCTCTGGCCCTCATGTCTGACACAGTCTCTTAAATGTTTATGCTCTGCACAGTTAAAAGATGCGCTAGATTTTCCGAATGTTAATATGGAATGCATTGACTTTATCTTCTGTATATTTCCACCAAAATAGAGCCACAAGCAGCAGTTTCAAAATGATAAAGACTGCTAAAATAATAAAATACTTCAGTAATGTAATAAAAAATGAAAATTAAGTGCATTTTATGTTTTTATTTGTTATTGTATTTGATTAGTTATTTTACATTTGATAATTATTTAGTGAGCTGTACTAAAAATAATAATATAATTGTTAATATTATTACTATTTAATACTTTATCCATAATAATTAATTTATTATTATTATTATTATTATTCCTGCACTACTGAATACTCAGAATTAATGTTTGATTAATGTGTTAAAAATATTGTTTCATTCAAGTCACCTTTGCTCAAAACATATAAATGTAGTACATTTTGTCAATGGATTATTAAATAGTATTGTAACAATGTGGTGTGTATATTTTTACTTTATTACTGAGCATGATAATCTTTTTATTATTCTTATTCTTATTTACTTAAGCCTCTGCAGTTTCATAATTAATGAAATATTATTATTTTGCTTAATATATTTATGAAATGACTAAAGAGTTCACAGATGAAAGCTGCATGGCTGTATTGTAGCACAGCTTTTGTTATTATTCTTTGATTTTTATTCATTCATTTGATTGAGTGTGAGCAACAACTGCGTCTGATTGTCTAGCAAGCAAATCCCCATATTCACAGGAGCACAGAGGATTGAGTACACTTACAGAAAACCCATTAGCCTAGTTTCTCAGATTCATAGTGGAAAAAAATCAAGCCAATCATCAAGCGCAGACCACACATGTCCACAAGAAATGTCTTTTGCCACTCACATCACCATCAGAAGGATAATGATTCTCAATCCATCATTAAAATCTGCCTGAGGGCTTTTGTCGCATCAGTCTCACACTTGTCTCTTGAGGCAGGTTGAGTCTTGCTTGACACATTATTGTTTACCCACTAAACCACAGTCATACACTTTACACATAAAAGTGTGTGTGTTTGTAGTCCTGAATCTCTATAATCAGCAATTTTGATTGATGTGTGTATGACTTTATTAAAACTTGTAAAATAGATCACAATCAGGAGCTGAAAGACACTGGTATTCGTATACTAGGTCAGTGTGCGTTAAAGTAACTATACCTTTTTTTGTGAAAATAACAGTGGAAATGATCAGTTGTTGAGTCAAATTAGCTTGTTTAGTTCTTTTCATGATATAATGTTTTTTCAGAAAATCATGATGTTAAGGTTTAGAATATCATATAAGCACATTAAACAGATTAGAGCTAATATAGTTTATGTATTTGCAATAATTGAAACAATCACCCAATGAAGAAAACTGTAGAACTGTAAGAAAACTGAAAACTGTTTTGTCTCAGAAATTGCTAGTAAATTAATTTACAGATTTTGCATAGCCTACATCGAATTGAACTTGAACTGAATTGAACTTAAGGAAACATCTAATTTTACAGTTTATTTACAGTGTATGCTATATTTTGTCACCCTGCACAAGTATACTATAACAAATAATTAGTATAAACAGTAATAATCAGTGATCGTTTTGTCATGCAGCATTTTTATGTCATGCATTTATTACTGTAAACACTAGATGGCACTGTTTGACCAGCAATGCTATGGTTTAGGCCAGTGTTTTTCGAGGAACTCTTCTCTCCTCGCAGTGCAGACAGAGTTATCATTTACTAGTTGAGTGGGATCTGCCATTGCTGTTATCTTTTAATAGATTTGTACGGAGAGAAAAGCAGGTGCCTCTTGTTAATGTGTCCAATTGCCCAAGTTGCCTACTGAATGTGGTGCATCCATCATTGTCTGCTGCTGTGACACCCTGTCATCCGCCCTCAGTGGCACAAGCCATGCAGACGCGCCGTAACAGATGAGCTTCCTCATGGGCACCGTGCACGCTCAACACAATCAGCACAAACACTCCCACCCAGCCACCCACACACACACACACACACACACACTACACTTCTATTAAACTCTACACTGAGTATTCTGCCTTCATCAACAAAGTTGACTAAAACACAGTTGTCTTAACGAGTCAATCCCAACCAGCGGTTTTCAAATCTTTGTAAAGGTTTCATATTGCTTTGACATTCATTAATAATATAACAGGGCTACTATTATGTCAAAATATTATAATAACAAAATATCTGACTTTATTTGATCTTTTATTAATGCCTTGACACATTCATTTTTAGTGAAGTGCAGTTTGTGTTACTTGGTTCACCTGGTGATATATTTCAAATTTGTTGAGCTTTGAATTACGTTGTTTTTTATTTATATATAAACCCATTTTCACAGACAAATTTGAGATTTAAAAGGTATCATATCAGATTATATTTAATACAAATTTGTATGTAAAGTATTATTTTAAAATATATAAAATATTTCAATATTAAAATATTAATATTATAATTTATATATGAAATTATTGTATTAAATTAGCACTTCTCTGCTTAATGAATAAATGTAAATAATAGAAAATAGAAACAGTGTGAAGTAGTGTTTGAGCCGTATGAATGTGGGTATAGAAGCCATAAAAAGGAATGGAGGATATGTAAAATCATGATGTAATGTAGTAATATAGACAAATGTATTGTTTTATCTAGATGGATAGATGCCATTTCTACAAAACACTACTATCAGTGCAACCTGTGATGATTTATCCTGTTCTTCATTGATGTAGCCACAGATGAACTGTTTAAAGAAAGCTTGTGGTGCCTCAAGGTACGGTATGATTTGTTGTGCAGCTTTGCATTAATAGAGTAAAGATGCACAGCGCAAATGCATGTCTTGAGCCTGAGGCAAACTTTATTAATATACTTCACATTATGAGCATGTATATCTCCATATGGCCCACGTACAGTAAGTGGCGAAGCAATTTACGATCAGCTACGCTTTGAGGTTGATTCTGAGGTAAACACTACATGTGTAAATATGTTCAAGGCATTGTTGTAGATGGGGACAGGTCTCTGAGGTCTGAAAGTCTTTGGGGTAGAGTACCTTTTGCAGCGGCACCTCCTTTGAGGGAAGCATTACCATGTTAATACCTTGTTAGGGCTTTTGCGATGGCCGGGTCTTAGAGAGGTCAATGTCAGTACCACTTTAGCAAAAACCTGTGATGTAGGCGGCCAGAGATTTAGAAATGTGCAACCTCCACATTCCCATCATCCCCAAGAGTCCTTCCAGTTCACCTCGCTCCCTCTCCAGAGCTTAAAAAGCACATAGATGTGTAATAAATATGGTTCTGGTCACAACTTGTCCTTTTTAATTGAAGAGGGCAACAGGGCTTATTTTTTCTTTTGGTTTTTATTTCTTTTTTTTTTTTTTCATCCTCAGGCTTCTCTTTTTTTTTTTCTGATGTTGGAAAGCAGTAAAGACCACAAGGTTAAAGTTCCTGACCTCAGTTTTCACGGCATGCAGGTAATTATAACCATGGTTCCTCATTTTCAGGCTTCAGCTCAAAAATAATTGCCCTGCTGCTATCGTTAAAATCTGCTCAGTTCATTTGTATCACACCCTTGCAAAACATGATTTGAGTCTGCGTTGCAATCCAGCTGCTGATTAAAATGAATAAGATCATTTAGTTCTTCTATAATAATTTGTATTAACAGGCATGTGTTAACTTTGTTTAGAGGTCCACTTCTAGTTATATTTTGTAAAAACAGTGATTCGTGTGTCTCATGACTATTATCATTTCCTTTCAAAAGTCATTTTCGCTGTGCAGAGCAGTAGGTGCTACACACAGGTAAGGAAAGCGCAAGGTGTGACGAACTTTCCATACGTTTATGAGCTGTTATAAAGGTTCAGAAGAGAGATTTTCACAGTGATGCCACAGAAGAATCATTTTTTGTTTTCCCATTTCCATGGATTACTGCCAATAAGAACCTTTATTTTAACAGCCAATAACCAAAGATTGCAAAGATTTATTTTCTGATTAAAATGTAAGCATGAAAAATCAGGGACAACCAAATTAGTTTTTAAGGCAAAACATGCATTTAAGAAAATAAGATGAACGTATATGACTAACCACAATGCATGAACTTTCTTATTTTTGATTCTGACCTCATGCCGAGACTTTATTCAAGGTTTACCCGTTTTGAAATGTCTCCTAAGGCTGCTTTGAGTGGTAACCAAGCCAATTTATGCAACAGATTCAATGGGCCATTGCAGCCTGCAGTCAAACTCAAATGGAAACTGTAATAGTGGTTCACCATTTGGCTATGTTATTGTTTTCTTTAGTATTACCCAGTTGGGAAAAGTCAATGGCAGAGTGGAGAGGTCCTCTCTTCCATCTCTAGAGCTAATTTGGTTGTGCAGTTTGAGTGCTTAATTTTGCACTCGGCCGCTTTCTAAGGTTAATCGTGGGACAGCAGTGTTTATGTTGCAGTAATACAGGCCCAACTCCCCTGTTAAATCTTGTAGACTCAGAAATATGCATCCACCACCCCCATCTGCCCCCTGTTCAGTGAAGGAAAAAAGAGAAGAAAGACAAATGTGACGTCGAACAAAAGACAGAGGAAAGTCGTTCCAATTAGTCGCTAATGAGACAAGCTCATGAGGATTTCCAACTCCGCAACGTGTTAGCATTTACTGCGCCCCTCGCCATAGCCCTGCGCAGCGCGACAAGGGAAATGCGGCAAGAGAACATATCTGTCATGATTGCCTACACATGGCTGCGGGGCTCGCTCTTTAAGATGTGAGCAGGAAGGAACGCCTCACTTTTGGTCAATGTAAAAACACCAAACTGACATGCTGAGACCATTTTTCTGTGTTTATCTATCCAGCTACAGCCCAACCCTTCACCCTCTCTCCCAAAATGGATCCTCGAAGAACAAGGAACAAAGTTGCACGCCATACGTTCTCAATTTTCTCAATGTGGTGAAAGGGGGAAATACATATAATAACTGAAAAATAATATGTCAAGAGAATAACCAGCACTCCCTGGAGCCTTTGAGATACTTTTATCAGAAATGTCTGGCTTAAAACAGGAAAAGAAATATGTTTTTGTAATGTGCCTCCACTGAAAGCCTGGGGTGATCTTTGCTGGCTGCTAAACTGGCCACATGTTGGGCTAGACAAGAGAATCTTGTCTGCAGTGTTGCGTAATGCGATGCCACATCATTTAGGAACCAGTATTAGCATTAACGTCAAGTGTGTTACTTGGTAGTGTATACGTGGCGACTGCACTTCTTTGAACCACAATAGTTGTAGACAGGTTTGTTTACCCCTGAAACTATAAAGACAGAGCTGAATTGAATTGGACAGGAAAAACACACTGTAATTTTATTTGGTGTCGGGGAACTGTGTGTGTGTGCATGCTAACTAACAGCGCCACCGGACCCGCCAGAGCTGCCAGCGTCTCGCACCAGGATTTCTAGCATTAATTCTGTCTGAACACATCCATAAATAAATAATGAACGAAATAATGAAAATAATATTACGCTTGGAAGCAGGCTTGTTTCACATTTTCTCTTAGCCCACGTACCGCGCTAGCTAATTAGCTTTCTAAGGAGTTGTCCTCCTTTCTGTAAATTGAGTTCCTGAGTGAAAGAGGCTCTCCAAAAGCTGTTTTCTGATGAAAGACAAAAAAAATACATCATGAAAGACAAAAGAAACACTTGAAGTGTCAGAAAATATGGTTGACAATTTTTTTAAGAATAGCTCATCACAGAAGGTTCTAAAAATGCTTTGCTAAAATTCCTATTAAGTTATGAGAACATTATTAATGAATGTTTTTGCAATGTTAGAAACATCCATAAAAAAACTTAATTGATGCAAATCTTAAGAGAACATTCTTTTTTGCCTTTTGAAAACATTATGAGAACGTTATAAAAAAAAAAAAAAAAATTAGAAGTTTTTTTTGGACATTTTGAGAACATAAGACCTGATAACTTTCATTGAATGTTCTATTATGTTATATTACTGGGAGAATTTTAGCCAAAATTCTGAGTTGTTTCCTGTTAGCATTGTTAAATGAAGACTGCAGAAGCCAATGCTCATCAGCTTCTGCTTATATTTCAAGCTTCTCATTGACCTAGCAGTTGCTAAAACAGCATTCGGGCCTTTAACCTTCCCCCTGCACACTCTTAACACTCCCTCTTTAGGATCTTACCCACTCCACCTTGTGCCCTCCAAAACTGCTCATAAAAAGCTTATGTGCAGGGACAGAAGCTGTGGCTCAAGGTAGCCTCTACTTTTTATTTGAGCCTTAAAGAAGACCGTAAACCTTGAGCTCCAGGAACAACCTCCGGCACCCAGAGCACCCGCGCGCTCTCTTTCCTCATTAGACCCCAGTCAAACAAAAAAGAGAAAAAAAAACACGTTCAAACGACTTCTTCCTCGCAATGCGTTTACTGCTAATTAGTTTGCTTTGTAAGGTTAGATGTGCGGACGGAGCAACTTTGAAAGCGTTTGGCGGCCATCTGTGTGAGCACAGCGATAACTATGTACAGATGGCCTGCACTCGAGACAGGTTGCTTCAGAGAGGAAAAAAAGCAGTGAGACATTTTTAGTTTATGTTAATAAGATTTATGGCCACACTCACAGGTAACCTATTTGGCAGTAATGATGACTGTTAGTCATTCGAGGAAAAAAAAAGAATAAAAAGTTTTGAAGAAGAAAAGTCATTGAAGCAAATGAATATAGACCAAATAAAATCGTGTTGCAGTTTTAACCATTTTTCTGTGATCTAATACTGGGATCAGGTGGGGCTATATAGCGTTTCGTTTTATTTTTCTACTACTGTGTTTGTAGTTTCTTCTGTTTCTACTTGGGCACATATTGAATCAATTGGTTGGCAGCTACTTGAGAAAAATACTTAATTTAACCAAGTTAAATTGCCATTACTTACTCAGTGAACCAGGTAACTCAAGAAAAAGGTAATATTGCCAGGTAATTGTTGGACATGGTCACAAAATTTGCAAACATAATCAAATAAGTGAAGTGACATTCGTAATTTATGCCATTACCTCTGACGCAGGTGTATATGAAGTTGTTTTTCAGTCATGTTTCATATAAGAAATATCAGTACCTTCATTCAATTTTTTTTAATAGATTTTAATGGAATATGATGCATAATAAAATGAACAAAGAACATATTTTATTTTAGCCCAGAAGCCTACATTTTGTCCCAGTTTAATTCACTGTTTTAGTTTCCATTCTGGACAATAAACTAATATTTCTTTCTATCTTAAACTGAATTAATGTTGGCCGGTGGCCAGGTACCTCATCTGGTGTAATACTGATAGAACAAGAGAGATTCTGAACCCACATCATAATCAGGCCGTGTAAAATCAACCATGTCTTCATGCTCGCCTGATTTATGAAACATATCATCCAGCTTCTTAATTAACAAACTTTGAAAAGAAATAGAGAGGATTTGCGCTAATACACTGTTTACGTTACTGGCAGAGTGAAATAAACGTCATTTTGTTGCCTTTGAGTAGCTAACTCTGCTAATTGCTTCCACAAGTAAACGCTCAGTTAGCATGGCCCATCACAACACACATCAGCTTAGCCGTAATGGAGTCTGAAGCTTTTGGGGGGTTAAAAGTGTTTTTATAACTTAAGGGGACTTGATAAGAGAAAGCTATATTTACAGTGGATCAGTCTGACAGCTTTTCAAAGAGCACTATCTATAAGTGGCTATTTTTGAGCCAGAGAGAGACTGTCCTCTTAGCTGAAGTCCTCATTAGGGAAGGAAAGAGAGAGGAAACTGAGAACAGAGAGAAAGTGGGAGATAGAAATATGTTCAAATAACATCTTTGTAATGTCAGTCTGCACAGTTTTCCTTCAGTGCTTGCATATGCATCTTCATACTGTAAAAAATGTTCAGTTGTTATTATTTGTACTGTGACTGCTAGCAGTGTCTTTAACTTTTGTCTGTGTCAGTCATCTGTCTTTTTTTTCAGTACCGCAACCGTTTTTATCCTTTTTATAAAATGCTTGCAATATGGATAAAATAAGCTATCATTTAACAAAGAGTGAATGTATCTGTCAGAAAGAAATGATTTTAATGACGTTGCTGCACTATGACTTGAGTTTAGCTTTCTTCAATTTTGACATGGTCTTTTTTTTCATAATCTTATTATATCTCATACGGTACCATCTGTTTTTGTTAAACATTTATTCCTCATCTGATTCATAAGATGAACCAATCAAGGGCACAAATTCTTGAAAAGCGCATTTTACTCATGTGCTCTGTTCCCTCCTCTCCCTCTCCTTCCTTTTTCCGAGGTTTTATTAGGAAATGGATCCCAGGTGTTCGATAAGCCTGTAGTGGACATGACAGCAGTGCAATCAAGTGTATAAATTTAATTGCAGGCTCATTTGGGGCCGTTTATTAGCCGGTTAGGGGCACCCTGCTCCACTTGAACCCTGTTATTGTGAGGCAGAACATCTGTTTGGCTCTTTTTAACTATTTGTTTCATTGCATAGTTTCACAAATGCACAGGTTTAATGGCTACAGGATTATTGTAAACTGGCTTGAATGTTGCAGTTGTGTTTTGTGAAGCAATTTATGTTGTTTAAGGATCAATTTGTAGTCTGTGGTCTAAATTCTATAACTGAACTGAACCTTTGGGAAATGAATTAATCGTTGCATCATCGATTGGACCTTTTCAAGGGCCAAACACAAAAAGACTTTAATTTAGCTTTATTTATTTTTCTATACTATCAAATATATTAATTTGCATTTAATTTTTGCATCATAAGGCTTCAAATGTTAATTCTAGTTGAATTATTATTACTATTTTTTTTTTTTTATTAATTGCTTTTGAATAAATTATTAAATGAATGACAAGTTACTGCAGTGCAATATACTATAACAGTATACTGTATACCAAAAATTTTAAAAGTTTAACACTGCAAGAACCTACAGGTATATCACTTTCTCTGTCTTTTTTTTCATACTCATTTTGTTAAAAATGTAGGCCTATTCCTCATCTGATGTTACTCACAGGCCCCTTTTTAAAATTTTTGTTTTACAGAGGTCTTATAAAACCTAGAAAACAGATTCATGGCATCATCTTAAACATCCCATCACTAATCATGTTAACTGATTCCAGTAACAAGACCTAAAAAGTCTATTAATCGACCAGCCCATTGCAGAAAATTGTGTCATGAAATGATTTCAAGTCAATAAAAATTCGCCAGCAGTGTGGGGCAGAACAGATAAAGCCATTTCCTCATCCTTCATATGTATTTCTCATGGTAAATTTGTAGATTAATCAACTGTATTGCATATCAGAGCTGGGAATATTATGATCGCTGCGTGTCTCTGAGCTAAAATTGAAAGCGTATTTGTTTTGTAAAATGCTGTTCTCATGCCGTGCAGTCTTACATCCACATGACATCTTCTGTAATTTGAATATTTGGATGTTAGTCAAGCATGACAACAAAACAAACAAATACATGCACTTGCTCCGGTGGCACCTAACAGCATTTTCCTCGAGTGTGCAACAAGGGCTAAATATGTCTTAGCAAAGGTCAGGCTATGATTTGTTATGAGAGCACTCGTGGGGAATTCTGATGCGCGCTGATCAATCCCACACCCCTTGACACACACATAAATCAATGCTATCAAGAAAAGCCCTCCCACTGTACAAGACGAGAGCAGGGCGACATGATAAATCCCGTATTCGCCATTTTCTGCCCCCTCCTCCACCTCTTAGATCTAGGCCCGCTGATAGATCGCAATACGCCGGCCTTGCTGTTCTGTTTGGTGGCATGAAAAAGAAAATCCCCTATGCGCTAACACTCTTTGGCGTTGATGGCTTATTACCAGGCGCTGTGATTTGACGGGATGTGTTCAAGGATCTCCTGTGCGGAGGAAAAGGTCAGCAGCTTTTAGCTGCAGCTCCGCTGGAATACTAATACTGTCCTTATTCAAATGATCCGCTACAGCGCTTATTAAATGGGCTCCGGTGCTTTAATTTAATAGTTCGGGAGCCGGGGCGAATGAGAAGCCAGTGCCAGGTCTGAATGAGATGCTTCTAAAGGTGGAGATCAGAAGGGGGTGGCGGCAGACGATGTTAGCGCGAGCGTTAGTGAACGCACAGGAACATGTATTTTTGCACATGATGGACATGCGTACTGTCACGTACATTCACTTTACAACTCATCATTGGAGAGCGTCCTTTCTCGCTTTGATTCGTGCTCCTCCTCTTCTTCTGCTCCTCCTTTCACTCTGCTCTGCGCAAACAGAAAGAATTGATCCATTAAGTGCTTGGCTAGGCTATTAATGCTGTTTAATGTATGTGTTCTCATTAAATCTGGTTTTGTGGATTTGAACCTCAGTGGTCGGACAGTGCAGTGGTGTGCTGGTTTCTCATAAAGGTTGTGTTTATTAGATGGTCCAGTCTGAAAATCTCTTTTGATCAATTTGCGAGATGGACCTCTTGTCTAGACAGACATCAAAATAGAGTCTTAAAGGCATAGCTCACCTAAAAATGTAAAGTCTGTCACATTATTTTTGTTATGTTGTCTGATATGGATGAGCCATCTTGAATGTATACTGACACCTAGTGGCACGGATGTAACATCATGTATTGAAAATGTAATCTTACCAATGTACAGATATGATTTATTCTGTGAATAAAAAAACAATTGATAGGCTTTGACTGTTTTTTATTAAGATACTAATATGAGTCCTAATCTCATGTGAGTGTGAAAAATTGTAAACATATTTTTTAGAAGTGCTCCTACTGATTACTTTATGGGCAACACTTTTGATTAACACAAAAATGTACAGGATACATTTGTATGTGTGTGCAAGAGATATGTAAGAAGCTTTAAAAACTGTCGGCATTCATTATGACATACTGATACACTTTTGTGTTGTGATATATGAATGATAAAGCTAGTACAGTATGGAGTTTTATTCACATTCAATTCTGTACTACACTACTCATTAGATTAGATCATTAGATTATATTTTTCTCATGCAATATGTAAAAAAATACATATGTGCAATAATAATACAGGGTCTATCCTCACAGGAAACCTTCCTGGGATCTGATGGTCATGGCACACCTGTATGTTGTAAGAAACAAGTTATTAGGTTTGAAATGAATAGTGATTTTTATTCTTTATGAGTGAAACCTCTGTAAAATAAGTTTTAAAATCCTGAGCCATAAAGAAAAATGACATGAAAAGTCATTGAAATGTTTTGCTCAAAAGCCAGGTGTGGAAACTCACGTCAACGAACATGAACCACATGTCATCACAGGAAGTGGGATAGGATTTTAATGCTGTTAGGTTTGTATTTTTTCCCCTAATGATGCCAAATCATTAGATTTTGGGCCTTTGATGCCCAGAGAATGGCAATGGTATTTTGTGTTATAATACTTAATAACACAAAACTATATAATATAAAAATAGATATTCTTTTAAAAAGAACAACATTAACCTACACAATGTAAAAACTGTAAAAAGCATCTGCCAAACAAAATGTAAAAGCAGTGTCAGAAAACTGTTGCTTGATATACCGTAGGCCTTTAAAACCAAGAAGCTGCAAAGAAGACTACTGATCAGATGCAAAGTTAGGATTTCAATTCCATATGAGGGTGAGAAACAGAGTGGGAGCCTAATGAAAAACAAGATGGATGCAGTCTGAAAGGCTGATTGTGGGATTATTAATTGTTTTCAGTTCCCACCTTCTGATAATGATAGGGAGATTTCTAGTGGAAGTTGAGGGAGTGTATTCTATTGGTCTGATTATTTATTGTTTGGGCTATTGATGTGCATGTGTGTTCAGAATAGTGAAGCTGTACGTAATGGCTCATCTGTGATAAGGGTGCACATTAATTCTATTGTCTCCGTTTCACTCACACTCACTTGATTTGTTTTCTTTTTTACTGAAAGTGCTTGTTATGTGGTTTGTGCAGAGTCATATTAATGTCAAATTAAGCTTTAATTATACTGTTTTCATACTTTTTTTGTGTGTGGCATTTAATGAATACAGACTTATGTAGTATAGAAATCATTTATAATTATGTTTCTATTTTGTTTTTATTTGTTTTCTGATGCAGAGAGAGAGGGGGAGACACTACAATTCTGGGATTGGTAAAGTTTTTAAAACCCTCTCCAAGACTTTTTTTTTTAAAATACTGTAAAAGCAGCAATAATATTACAATAAAATAATAATAACTTTTTGCTAGTTTAATGTACTTAGTAGGGTTGGGTCGATAGACGATGCCGTCGTCCATCGCCGATGGCCAGTAAACGTCACGATGCTGCTGAGCGGCATCGCGATCCTCCGCCCCGCCGCAGCAGTAACCAGCTCGCGAAAAACACACTTAATCTATAGCGACAAATCTATGACATTAAAAATCGAGCGCACCACTGATGCTGGCGAGCGCGGTAAATAAAAAACAGATGTACACGCGAAAAGAAACAGGGCCCGCGAGCTCATTTCAAACCCTCGCGCGCGCTTGATATGTCATCCACGTGCAATTCAAGCACTCGCGCGATTCCTGCGCTCGATCTTCTCTTACCTGCTCGCGCGAAGACTGTTCCCAACCCTAGTAACCAACTTTTCTTTCTTTCTAACTTTTGACTATATATACATATATATATATATATTCCTGTGATGGCTTTATTTTCAGCAGCATTGAGCTTAATATA
>JAUMHP010000046.1:13500370-13515606 GCA_032361065.1 Enteromius trimaculatus
CTAAAATAATGTTTTTTAAAATAATGTCTATATATATATATATGTGTGTGTGGTTTAGTGCAGGTGAAGGAGAGCACAGGAGATCGGGAAGTAGCATAAACAAAAGTCCTTTTAATAATCAAACAAACAACTGAAATCAAACACGGAGAGTTACACATACCTCTAACATTTACAACGACTGACACTTCAACTCAGGAAACTCAGACATTAAGTACAACACATAACGAGGGGAGAGCTCAAGACACCTGGGGAAGACAGCTGGGAGTAAATTAACCAATAATCACATAAACACAGGAAGCACCAAATAAGGACAAAGCACATGGGAATGAAAATGAAATCAAAGCATGAAGACAATGAAAAAGAAACTAAACAGAAAGACACGTGACAATATATATATATATATATATATATATATAATCAAAATAATTTGAATAGGTATAGATTCGGAAACTATTGCAGGAGATCATATAACTACTGAATAATATTTACAATAGTAACAACAAATTGTATTTTATCATATTTATAGTTAATCTGGCCAAATGTGAAACTGGTGTGTCCCAAAATGAGCTAACTGTTTTACCACTTTCACAGTACGTTAATGGCATACATCACAGTGACGTGGCATCAGCAAGGTCTCATGTCGAACACAGTTTTGAACCAGCATTCACCACTTCAAATCAGATGCTGATCAGTTTGCTCAGCTCCACATGACGTCGAACACACTTCTTGTCTTTGGGATGGCGCACTTGGTCCAGGTCCAGTAGCCTAATGAGGTGGTTTTGATTGGCCTTGTCCCACAGGATCCAGAGTCTCTCTTTTTCACTCTCTCTCACTCGCTCAGAAACACACCTCCATACTTCATCGAGGCACTCTCTAAATGACTTAATTGATCTAATCACTCACTCGATTGGTCAGAGCCATGCATCTTTTTCATGGCCAACCCTCTAGACGATGACGTTGTCTTCTGTTCCTGTGAGTCCAGCCTTCTGCGGTACTGTGACAAAAGTGGCCCAGGGGCTTGGCTGGGCTGCCTCTACTCTCGGCCTCTTAACCTTGAGAATTTTCAGTGTCTAGAACAGCAGAAACTTTGGCAATGTTGTCATTGAAGTCATTGTTGACTTGGTTTACAGTAGTAATGTGTTGGATAAATGTCTTTGTAGAGCTTGTTCTGAGACAATAAAGGCTATGTTTGGAAATGGTGACCACGTTCATGCATACTAAAATTCATGCTAAGTATAGATCAAATCTTTTAACATACTTACTGGTATAATAATTATAATTAAACTTTATTTGGAGTACTTGTGTACAATGCACATTTCTTAATATTAAGCCTATTGGTGAGAATTTGAATATATTGGTCATTAAATGTAAGAAATGCAATTATACTTGAAGTATAATTGCAATAGTTCCACTTTAGCACAATCAGATATACTTAAGTAAATCTTTAGCTGGACTTCAGAACTACTTCTGCACTTAGTTGTTCTAGTTTAGTAGACTTTTAAATAAATTTTGTATATCAAAAGTACAACTGCAGTATTTTTAAGCACATAAATATTTAAATATAGTATGCTTAGCTTAAAATAAATGTATTTGAGAACATTTTAGCATATTTATTTTTCACTAGGGATTTTTTTTTTTTGAAAGAGGAATACATTGTAAAAACTTTCTGTGATTTTAACGGTAAAAAAAACTGAAATACTACAGTAAAACCCCAATAAATGGTTAATAGTAAATTCCTATTAAATTTACAGGGAAACACCGTAAACTGACATTCCCAGTCAATTCCCTGCATTGCATTTTAAATTTAGAATTTAGAATTTGATGTTTTTTCCTTGAAATAACTCTGTTTTTCATTACTGCAACAATATTAGTTCATGTAATCCTATATCAAATGGATTAAGTAAATTAAAGTAATGAAAAGTAAATTATATGTCATATAAAGGCTATTTAATATACGAAGCTATTAAAGTAGTGAAATCTATTTTGTACTTTTGTTTAAACTGATAACTACCAAAAGCAGGTGGTGATGAGAAAGTCACATAATGAACCAAAGCTCATCACAAGTAGCTTTTAAATAGTAACATATATAGAAGGTGTCATTCACACAACCACTAAACACCATAATAGTATGAATTATTAAACCTCAATGTAAAATATACATTCATTTAACAACACTACATGTAACATGCAACCCTAATAAACATAACTGATACAGAAGAATGTTTGGTTCCCAGCATGCTTTGCATAGGACTGGATTAAGAGCATAAACGTTGAAATGAAGTTTTATTTTAATGTGTTTTTCAGTGAAATGCTAGACAGGTAAATATTTACTTTTTTAGCTTTGTTGGACATTTAAAATATTTAAGTTTTTTTAAGTTTGTTTGTTTGTTTTTTAGAGATAGCTGGTTTAACATTATATAAGTTATTGCGGTTTATTATTAGAAATTATGGTATTTATCTGTAAATGTAACATAAAACCGTAAAACAAAAAAAAAATGTTACCATATTTTTCACGGTTTTATTCTGGCAACCACAGCTACCGTTTTTTTTTTACCGTAAATCTTACAGATTTTGGTTTTCAGAAAACTTAGCATTGAAATCTAATTTTTTACTTTTTGTGCATAGTTTGAAAATGCAGTATCCAAGAGGAAAATATTATTACTTAGGGGTTGCTCAAAGTTTTTTTTCCCTCCAAGTCAAATTAACCCTGAAATCTATTACAATTGTTTGCAGACTTGTACATCTTGGCAAGTTTGAAAAAAGTTTAAGGTACTTAAAAAAACCCTGAAGCTGTACAAGAGATGCAGTACATATTGGAGTCTACTGTTCATTCAAATAGGATCTGTTTTTAACTCTGCTCCTACACTAAAATCCAAAATGATGTCATAGTAGCTGTTATGCGGTGTAAAACCTCCTGAAATACACAAACTTGCAAACTTAAAAACACAAAACAGCAGCTTGTGATTTAGGTAATCTGACACTGATTCAGGCCCTGCACGTTTGCATACCATTTTCTTATCTAAGTAAAACAAAAAAGCTTGACACCTATAAATCCTCTTTCAGGGAGCCCAAATTCCCCAGAGAAGATGCATGGTTGTGCACCTAAATGCCACTGGAGAGATGATCAACTACAGGACACCCTCCGCATCCCTGCCTCATTATACCGCCATACTACGAGCCTCTTTAATACCCAGCCTTCCTAAAGAGCAGGTAATGGCAGAGCGGGCTAAAGGGATGCGGAATTAAGCCGTTTTACACCAAAGGGTAATTTGGTTTGATAAATGTTCCGTCATGGCTAACTAATAATACAGATTTTACGGGGGGGGTGGGGGGGATGGGGGGTGCTCCATCGCACAAGGAAAAAGGTGGCGACGTTATTAATGGCACCGACCACGCTATGTCTCACGTAGGGTTACGGCACAAGGTCAAAGCACGTTTCACTGAATTAAAAGCCATTTTGAGCTATGGCACTCCTAATCAGCTCAGACCTAGAGGTGCATAGCTCAGGTATAATGAGGCACCAATGAATTTAAATAAACAGGGTGAATATGGTGATTTATAAAGGCAATGTGCTATCCTTATAGCTCATTAGCAATGACGGATACTTCTTATTCTTTCAAGCTCTTTTACCCATAGGACTTGAGCTTTTAACCAAGTAATATCCGCCTCTATTGTCAAGAGTGTGCATTCCAGGCAAGACATTTATCCTAGTCATTATGAAGAGTGGGGACACAATGCAAGAGTAATGGTAATGTATGCCATCTAAATAAACAATTTTCCCTTTTTTTTCTCTCTTTTTTTCTGTCTGTGTAGGACTAACGCTTCCACTAGATTTTTTTTTGCAGCACGTGAATTCATCTTCATATTTTATCCCAGTGCTTTTTTTTCAAAATGAACAGAGGCATAATCCTTGATTCAGAAAACGTTTTGCATTTCAAGGAACCTTTTTTTTCGTTCTTTCTTTCTCCAGCTAGTGGCGGGGGTCCTCCACATTCAATCGCTTCTATAAATTATAATATTTTTGCTCCAGAAAGTTGCTAGGGCTTAATTTAAAACCTGATATAGAGTACATTCAGCGGAGTGTTAACACGCTGATTAGGAACTTTCTTGGAATAATGATGTTTGATGCTCGCTCACTCTTCGGCTTCGAGAGGGAATTAATTCTAACGTTCCAAGCATCTGACAGCAAAGGGTGGGGCTTCTTTACCCCTCTTAACTTTCTCTCTCCTTTAACAAGTATTGATCTAGCTGAGTGCAATTACCAAGGTCCTCTTAGCTCGGCGTGTTAAATAGCGTAGCTTAGGATAATGACCCTGCTAGCTTAGCCGCGGGCATTAGCGATGTAGTGCGCTGAGGCGTGCCAGCGGTCGCGACCACCCACCGCTCGGGTTGGGACACGCCAGCGTATTAGTGACTTCATCGGGCCCTTTGTTAGGTACTCCGCTTTTTGCGTTGCCCTTGAAGAAGAGACAGGCAGAATGTGGCAGAGCGTCTTGATGTTATTATTCACAGGCCTGACTGTGGATCAGTGGTCCTGCAAAGCCGGCTTTTAATGTATTCCTCCCAGCCCTATCGCTCCCTCTCTCCACTCCAATAGGGAAGAGCAGAAGTCTTTCATCACTGAACTTTCGTCTCTGTTTTCAATCAGGTATATTAAGGGAGTATCGCTGTGAATGTATCATGACTTTGAGGATCTTAGGGAGCTGTAGAAATGATTTGTACTGGAAAGGTCCTTTCAAAGCTCGAGAGCATACCCTATTTCAGTCCTCTGTAAAATGTCAACGGGCGTCAATCCCACATTCAGCTTTTTGCAAATCCACCCTTTAAGTGCTTCAAACCTATCATTTATCACAGCGGTGTAGGACACACAACCATTTCAAACAGACACTTGACGGAGGTCTGTTGAGACATTCAAGGTTCTCACCAAGAGTGAACGTCAAAACCAGCAGCCCATCATCTCTAATTGCGTTACGTCAGGAAGTTTAATCATTCTTTTGGAAAGAAAGAATGGATAAAGCGCAGTGGCCTTGTTTGGAGAAAATTGAACGCCTGCTCTGGAGGGTGTACGTCTGTACGGGTTTGGGAAAATGCTGGTCTGACAGTGGTTTGTCAAACAGATGTTGAGAACTCCTCATAGTCATCACTGCTTCATTCTGCTCTTCACATCCAACCAGGGACAATTCCGGGATTTTTGGTTCCTTGGAAATATGAAAAATATGAGTTGGTTGGTTTCTGGTATTAGTCCAAGAAGTTAAAAAATTTGAAATAAATGATGTTGCCAAATAATTTCGGGACGAGCGCAAACAATTAGTCAGACACAGCCGGACAATCATTATCTTATCATCTCATTAGCCAATCCAGTCCTAACTAATCCACTACAAATAAGCCAATTTCCTTCCCTTCCGTATCTCGCTCCATCTCATTCTCACTATCCTAACGGGGGGTATGCAGGGTTTGAGCCGGACGCCGAACTCTACCCTCGGCAGGGTTCATACTTAAAGGAAACTATCTATGAGGAAGTGCAAACTACTGAATTATAAATAAAAATGTATTGTGGTTAAATTAATTTAATTTTTTTTTACATGATGAATTAATACAATTGAATATAACAATTGTAGACACACACACTGAGGTTCCCAGACTTTCTGACCATTTTAACTTAACATAACTTGAAAAATGTATTACTTTTTATTATTATATTTGAAAACACACACACAAAGCAAACTGGATATTGCATTATATAATTATTCTATTATTCAATAGTGGTCACACTTTATTTTAAGTACTTTATTAATGTACTATGACTTTTGCCTCAATAAACTCCTAATTTGCTAAATATCAATAGTTAGTAAATTAGGCTCGTCCTGATTTTGCCAAGTTCGATGTGTCTCTAGGTCAACATATTTTGTTAACCCTGGAGCAACATTTTAATGCAAAAATATAGTCTTGACCATATCACTACACCTAAACCTAACCCTACCCATGAGTAATGCCTAAAATGAGAGGAAATGATAGATCACTGACACTGATGTACAAGCACCAAACACTTCACAAAAACTGTAAACTCTTTCTTCAAATCTGATTGGTTAATCACAATGCACTTGGTAAAATCAGATTAGCGAGTAATGTATTACGTTTAGCTAATGGGTAGGATTAGGGATGTAGAATATGATCATGCAGAATATCATGCAGTGCTTTAAAAGTACTAATAAACAGCCACTATGTAACTAATATAGGCATGCTAATAAGCAACAGTGGAATACTAAAATGTTAGTCTTAAAATTAATATTGTTAATTACTGAAATGTATACTTCTGTGACCTTTTGTTATTTGTGTGATTTCTGTAATAATTCCAGCAAATCCATGGCCATGGGAGCCCTAACAAAAATAATTAGATAAGGGAACAATAATCACTATTAACTGCTTATTAGCTTGCTTATTACTAGTGTATTGGCTGTTTTGTTTAGTACTTACAAAGCACAAATTAATTCCTTATTCTGCGTGACCATTTTCAAGATTCCTTAAACCTAATCTAAACACAACTACTACAACATTTAGCTTACATAATCAGCAAAATATCAGAATATGTGCTCGCTAACCTACTGTAGTGTTATCAAATAGTGCATGTGAGGGCCACCCTCTTACCACACTTATACCAGGACAATTTATTCTAAAGCATATTAACTATAAGGCAGGATTCAGTATAAAATACTTTAAGAAAAACAGAACTAACTACTGAATTTCCCTAAAGTGTAGAATCGACCCAACCAATTAGTATTTATTCCACTAATTTGACAAAATATCAAACTAATGTCTCCAGCTCCGAGTAACACATACAAAACTTGTTCATTTACTCACTCAACTCTTGGACAGTAAACAAACACTGGCTGTTTAGGGCTGGAGGTCACCGTTTCTTTTCTGGCTTTGAGCAGGTCAGGAGCTCCTGAAATGAGGCCCTCTGCCCCCCACCCCCTTTTCCCCGCGAGCGTCCGGCTTTACTCGCAGGCTAGCTATGATTAATGTCAACGCCGTCCAGCCACAACCCTTTCTGCAGCAGATAATGCCAGGCAGCAAGCGCACTTGACACTTTTAATGTATAATTAAGTAGAAAAAGTCAGCACTGGCTATGCAAATTTTTTCAAATGATAAATGAGACCGGGTGGCGGCAGGGATTGATTTTGTGTAAATGAAACTAATTATGGAAATGTCAAACATAATTAATAAAACAGGTTTAAGCTGCAAAACACTGTCAATGGAATGAATGAGGAGGCATTGGCGCCCATTGTTTGGGCTTTATTTAGGCCACGGTGTTGTGCTTGTTCGGCGCTCCCGAACGCACGCTCCCCACCCTCGCACCCTCTGCCTCCCGTTCCCCGAGAGGGGGGGAAATAAATTTGCTTGTCTCTCGGTTGACTGTAGAAATTAATTGCTGGAATCTTGTCCCATCCAAGTGTTACATTCCCGTGCAGGACATTAACATAACTAATTTAAAAGAACCCAAATGACTGCATAATGGAGCACTGTCAGCGTGTATGACACTCGCTGGTCATACCAAATTAGCTCGCTTTCATAATTGAAAATTTTCCCCAGTTTACATTTTTTTCCACCGTTTTTCATCTCCTCTCGTCGCACAATGTCTTTTCATTCAGGAGTTAAACAAAGGAGTTGTGATTTGCTAAAAGCTAAGTTTGACCTATAATTAGCGGGATGGAGATGGGGTGCCGCGATTGGGCACGCGTTACGAAAGGAGTCCGATTCTGAGACGCGGTAATGATACCGGAGACCTTGTGGCCTCTGGGGAAGCTCAAGAGTAATGAAATGGACTATTTTTATGGGGACCTGGATGGTAGGGGGCTGGAGAGGCCGATGGAGGCGCACTGCGGGGTGAAGCAGCAGGGCAAACACCCAGACTGGCAGCCCCAACCCCAGTCATCAGTCCAGAGTGTCAGAATGACACACACTCACATACACACATCTGCTGCCACCCTCGCTAGAACATCTGCCACTCTTTAAACACACACGGTGTTGTTCAGCAGGCCATCCAAGCAGAAAACAAAATACCTTAAGTAATTCATCACAAAAACACATTCAGGAATCAAACTACCCACAGAGTGCTGTGTAAAAATGTGATGAACGTGGCAAAACTTCTGTATTTAAAATGTGGGGGCAATGAAGAGTACATTTGTCTGTTGTTTTTCAATCTCTTTTAAATTCAGCAATTGGAATATTTCAATAAATTGTATTATATACCTAGGGATTGTCACATGCCATTACAGTTTGATTTGGAAGGTAAAAGCCACAATGTTAAGATTATTATTTAATCAGATTGATTTATATCAAATGATTTGAAGACGTCTCTTATGCTAATCAAAGCTGCAATTATTTATCAAAGATTGTGAAACATTAAAAATGATAACTGTTTACTATTTTTTAAGTTTTTAGATTTTTGTAAGTATCATTTACTTTTGTACAGGTAAAACTGAATTTTCAGCAGGCATTACTCGAGTCTTCAGTTTCACTTTGTTCAAGTTATACAGTATGCTTATTTACATGTTACATGTGCATGTGCTCAAAATCCTCAGAGAGCATAGTGTGTAAACATAATAAATATGTATTTAATGCTGGAATTGCAAACATATAAGAGGACACTATTAATAAACTGTAAAAAATAATAATAATAAAAGTTTTAATTCCTGCATGTCTGTATGCCATAAAATTCAGAAGTAAAGAGCAATTAGTAGTCTCTAATAAGTGTGGCCAAATTAGTTATGTTTTGTGTTAGGCTTGAGGATATATTATTATGTGAATTATCATCACACACATTTCTCCAGGTGCACTTAAAATCTCATCTTGCACACATTAGAGGTTTCGGTGGCGTCACAGTCAACAGTGATTGTGTTACGTGTTTTTAAGAGCTACTTTACTAGGTGATCCAGCAAAGAGAAAACTAAAATGTTTTCATTTCACCAAGGCATATTACACATGCAAAATCATGTCCTTATGATTCTGTTTAAAGCATGTTTTTGATAAAGAGACTGTTTACAAGAGCATTTTAAGTTTACGTTATGGCTGCTGAGTTGCTTAATTGCCGTTCATCTCGAGTAAAGCTGATTTATTCATGTGTAAATATTTTACATTTGCTCACTGTCAAAAGTTTTCTGTAAGCATGGTTGCATTCAAGCAGTTCATACAAGCTGTTTCAAGCACTGTTTTAGTCGTCAGAGGTGTTCATCTGTGCTACCAGATGAAAGTCACTTTTTTGACTTACTATCACCCTCCTAATGCATCTAAATAAAAAGTAAAATAATAGATGAATGAATAAATATATCCTTCTAGAGAATATGGTTGTTCATTATCATAAATTACATATAGCAGACACTTTTATGAATGCTAGGATGGTATTACATATAAATATAAAAATGTCATTTTTAAACAAATGACATTATCTTTGCATTTTCATAAAGACGCATGATGACTTTTCCTCAGTTTTTTTTTTTAAAAGTTCACACACAGGTGGTATATCAAACTTTTTTTTTTGAGTTCTTTGAAGCATCTTAGGTTTATGTGACTTTCTTCTTTCAGAGGAATCAGAGTTATATTAAAAATTGTCCTTGTACTTCTAAGCAGTGGATGGTGGTTCCCTTTGACAGTCCAAAATATGTTAAATAAAGTGCGTGTAAACGTAATAAACATGGCTTACACTGCTCCGGGGGCTGAATGGGAGGACTCCTGCAGTGAATCCACTAAAAAAAGAAAAGAAAAAAGAAATAGATAGATTAGATATGTATCTCAAATGTAACAACACTTGAAGCAACCGAGACTGCTTCTGCATGAAAAAAAGTGTTTATTACTTTTGGAATATGGTTATGTATCTTACAAAAACACATAGATTCGGTACAGTTGGCCTTTATTCAACCTCCCAGAGCTGTGTGAGTGATGTTGTATTATGGATGCACATACTTTATTTAACGTCTTCCGAAGTGTAAATGGCAAACACCCGCTTTCCCATTTAAAGGCTTGGAAGAGTCTTCCATATAACTCTGATTGGATTCATCTGAAAGAATTAAAAAGTCACACCTAGGATGCTTAAAAAGGTAATTAAAATAATGCCTAATTTTCTTTTTTGGGTGAACTAACACATAAAGTAAACACTTTTTCAGCAATTTAACAATTTAAATACTGGTATATATTAGAATTTAAAAGACCTTCCTAATTTGCAAAGCTTCTAAAGCATGTTCTTAGACTGTAAATGAATGACACTGCAAAGGCCTCATTTTCTTGAACTTCTTGTTCTCCTTGGATTTTTGCTTTTCTCTTTTTCACTTTTGCCCTCCCTTTCCATTTTTGTGCTGTAGTATTTTTTTTTGCCATTTCTTGTCAGAGGAATTCCTAAGCTCAGAGCTGCCTCCAAATGCCAGGGGTCGTGGGTCAAACATATGCAGCATGTGCTACAATTTATTACTACGCATTTGCTTTGAGATTTTTCTCCCCTGACAATCTTAAGTAAATTATACTCTCTGCTCTGAACAAGAGACTGGGCTTACCCTGCATCTGTATGGACACTCTCTAGTCCAACGTGATTGGCTGGAGCCTCAGAGATTCTAACATGGCAGCTGAACTGCACCGCAGTGTCTGTATTTATAGAAAACATATGCAAAAGGGCTGGTGGCACCTCCGAATGCGGAAAAAGAGCTCTTGACAGTTAAATACGAATGGAGAGCAGAGTACCGTAGTCTAGAACAAATTTAATCAGCGAAAGGCACCTTACCTCCTCATTTCATTTGAATATGGTGGATGGCGACGTCAAAAAATATGTACATTTATCCCTCCCAAGCATATTCTTTATTCTTGAAGGCTCATTATTTCTGGGGGTGTACAGAAGGGACCTCAGGCCCTGGACTCCAAACCTGGTTGGTATTAATCAAAATTTATAAAGGCTGAAGGATGGAAATGGGCTTACATGGCCAGCAGAGCAGATATAAAAATCAATGAACAAATAAGATTCTTAATGATAAAAATAATACAGAGAGTACCTTTTTTATTGTTATCTCTTTACAATTATATGTGAAAACCTGTCTTTTGATCTATCTATTTGTCTACAGATCTATTGTCCATTAATTTATGTATTTATCCATCCATTTTTTCCGTCCATCCATCCAACCAGGGGTACGTTTCCCAAAAGCATCGTTACCTAACTACGAACTTTTTTGGTAACGACGGAACTTGCGACCATGGTTGCTTTTGGGAAACGCACCCCAGTCTGTCTATCTGACTGCATGGACTTCAAACTGGAAACCATTTGTTGCCCATAATATCGAAGATATGTTGCATAATTAAATAAGTTGACTTCATCAAAAATGCAGTCAGCTTTTACCAACTTTTCTGTAACTTAACACAAAGAAAGTAGACACTGGCTCATTTAACATGCTCTCTCTTACTTCAGCGTGCCGAGCTTCATTTCCTCCTGTGAGACAGCCATGCCCTGAGAATAAGTGGATGACACTCAGACATTGTTTTCGTCTGGTAAGTTTTTCCCCTCGCTATACAGTATATAATGCCATCCTAAAGCGTCAGGAAATGTGATTCACAAGACCCGAGGCACTCCAACACATACACAAACACACAGTAAAACATGCACACACAGTACAGAAGTAGCTCTTCACTCCTGCGGTGCCATTTTGACCCAGTTAGGCAGGTTAACGTTCTCTCTAGCGGTGTACGAGAACCCTGCCTCCTATAGGCACTGCAACACCCACTTACAGAGCCAAGGGTGAGCGGTTTGAGTTGCACAACAAACCCTCAGACATTGAAAATACTCTGTGTTTCTCAGCAGCCGAGGACGGGTGAGGGTGGGTGGGTAGGGACAGAGGGGGGCGTTAGCGTAAGGAAAAGACAGCGAGAGGGGAAAAATGCTGTGAATTGAAACTCGCAAACTTTCTAATGGAAATGGTGTTGACCCCTCGGCGGTATTGTCGGAGCTGAGGCATTGTTGCAATCAATATGCGCTCAGGGGAGTGCGCACAGGGCAAGGACCTTTCGTTCCCCACCACGCCGGAAATAATGCGAGACGCTGATTTGTTATTTTCCAGACACTGAGAAAACAAGCAGACGAGTGGCAGTGCACGCAGGTGCCTCATTTTGGGAATACTTCAGAGATATGAAATAAACAGAGTGAGGAAAGAAATGTATCTGCGAATGAGGGATAAACAATATCGTACAGTTAGTGCTGGCCTGCTTTAGGCGGTGGCTGCGTAGGCAAATGGTGTTCATTAGTATTTCATAAATCATTATTGTGATGTTACACTAAGTTCTCTCTATTTCTTTTTTTTTTTTTCAAAAAACATAATGCTTATAACTGAAAAGTAATGCAGTTAGTCAGCTTTAGTGTTTCTTTCCTCTTTCTTTCAGTTTTCGGCCTCCTTAAGCCTGTTTCAGCAGCTTTTTTAAAGTGCAATACAGAATAATTTATTTATTTATTGTAAATGAAAATAAACAAAATTAATTTATTGACTGGGGACATGAAATCTGTTTTCCAATAGATGTATAGACAACCACTCTAAAATTTGATGTCAGGAAGATTATTTATTTTTATTTTTAATGTTTTTGAAATGCATCTTATGCTCACCAAGGATGCAATTTTTTAAATAAAATACACTAAAAATAATACTGATATATTATAGACTTTTTATTACTGTTTTTTTATACATTTATTATACTAATACTGTGACGCCTGCGCTGAAGCAGAGTCAGAGAAGTTGAGATCCATCTGCAGCTTTAATAAGCAAACAAGGTCGTACAGGCAGAAGTCAAAACACAGATCAAGGGCAACAGAGGCAAGACAAAAATAGAGTGAGTGTCCAGGCAATAGGTCAGGGTAACAAGCAATCGTTCAATAAACAAAGTCCAGGCAAGAGGTCGCGGGGAACATGCAGAGAATCGTAATCCAGAGAGCAGTCCAAAGGTCAAGAATAAACAATCCAAACAGTGGTAAGTAAATGCTCAGAATGTCCACCGAGGCAAAACAAAACTTTGCGACTTCCTGTTTCGCGATGTGTCCTTTTATAGTCCCGAAACCTGCCAAAACTTGGCCCTGAAGCGACAGGGAGTTTCAAAGAACGGGGTCCGGGTGGAAACTAGTATTCCGGGGAGGGTTTCCGCTGACGCTGGTTAGAGGGAGCCACAGAAGCCACCGTTACAGAGCCCTCCCCTGCGAGCGGCTCCTGAAGCGAGCCGGTGGCCGACGTCCGTGGGGCCTGGGAGCTGGACGATCCGGATGTTCCTGATGGTATGCTGCGGTCAGATTGGGGTCCAGGATGTCCTGTGAGTTGACCCATGACCTTTCTTCAGGACCGTATCCCTCCCAGTCAACAAGATACTGCAGTACTCGCCCCCAACGCCGGGAATCCAGGATTTCGTGGACCTGGTAGATCTCCTCGTTGTCGATAACCAGGGGGGGTTGATCTTGGTGTGCAGCCTCGTCTAGGATTCCCCCTCCTTTCCGGAGCATCAGCGGGCTTAAGCAAGGAAACATGGAAGGTTGGTGAGATACGGTAATGAGCAGGTAAGTTTAAACGGAATGATACTGGTGTTATTTGTCTAGTGATTTGAAACGGACCCACGTACCCACGGACCCAGCTCCTGGTTCATCTGCTCTGCTTGGCCATTCGATTCTGGATGATATCCTGAAGTTAAATTGACGTTTATGTTTAGTTGTTGGCAGAATGCTGACCAGAGACGGGAAGTGAACTGAGGCCCTCGGTCGGTGAGAATGTTGTCTGGAAGGCCGTAGAATCGGAACACTTGCTCTAGGAGAACTTCAGCAGTTTCCCAAGCGGTGGGTAATTTTCGGAGTGGAATCAGACGGCAGGCTTTCGAGAATCGGTTGATTATGGTGAGGATGACTGTATTGTGTTTGGATGGAGGTAAATCGGTGATGAAATCCATGGGGATGTGTGACCATGGTCTCTGGGGAATTTCCAGGGGCTGGAGTAGGCCGGCGGGTCTCTGATGTGATGTTTTGGTGATGTTGCAAGTAGGGCAGTGCTGTACAAATCGGGTGACATCAGAAACAAAGGTTGTCCACCAGAATCGGTTACGACCCAGATCTAAGGTTGCCTGTATGCCTGGATGACCGGAGCTGAGACTATCATGGACGTGGTGTAACACTCGGTCCCAAAGTGTTTCTGGCACGAATTCCTTGTCTGGTGGACACTCGGGTGGTGCTGGTTCGTGTGCCTGTGCCTCCTCAATCTCTGCCATTATGTCCCAGCACACGGGTGCAACTATACAGGTGGGTGGTAGTATATGCTCCGGTTCTGTACTCGTGGGACCAACCTCGTGTTGACGGGAGAGTGTGTCCGCCTTACCATTTTTACTTCCAGGGCGGTACGTGACCTTAAAGTTGAACCGAGTGAAGAAGAGCGCCCATCTGGCCTGTCTAGAGTTCAAGCGTTTGGCTGATTGGAGGTACTCGAGGTTTTGATGATCAGATAGTACTGGAACGGAAACTTGGATCCCTCGAGCCAGTGTCGCCACTCCTCCAGTGCACATTTCATCGCCAACAACTCCTTATCCCCGACATTGTAGTTTTGTTCCGCAGGATTTAATTTTCGAGAATAGTAAGCGCAGGGATACAAATGACCGGGGCTGCCATGACGTTGGGACAGGATGGCCCCAATACCGGTATTAGATGCGTCTACTTCCACAGTGAATTCTAGCTCTAGATTGGGATGGTGTAGGATCGGTGCTGTGGTGAAACGCTCCTTAAGTGCCTGGAATGCATGTTCTCCTGCGGGGGTCCAGTGAAGGATGGTGGGACCTTTCCGAGTCATGGAGGTCAGTGGGCTGGCCAACTGACTAAATCCTTGAATGAAGCGTCGATAGAAGTTGGCGAACCCGAGGAAGCATTGTAACTCCTTCAGGGTTCTAGGTTTGGGCCAGTTTACTACTGCGTTCACCTTTTGCTCGGCCATAGCAACTCCTTCAGAGCTAATCACATACCCCAGGTAAGCGATGCGGGTCTGATGAAATTCGCATTTCTCTAGTTTGGCATAGAGACGGTTGGCAATGAGGCGTTGTAAAACAGTGCAGACATGTTGAACATGTGATTGAAAGTCCTCTGAATAAATCAGGATGTCATCAATGTAAACCAGTACCTGGCGGTTGAGCAGGTCCCGAAACAGATCGTTCACCATGGCTTGGAAAATTGAAGGACTGTTGGCTAGGCCGAAGGGCAT
>JAUMHP010000046.1:13515706-13531994 GCA_032361065.1 Enteromius trimaculatus
ATATAGAGAGAGAGAGAGAGAGAGAGAGAGAGAGAGAGAGAGAGAGAGACTATGTAGGGGGACATAAATATTTTGGCTTTTATGCTGTTTTCTTCTACTTCTTGGCCTTTTTATATTACATGTGAAGTAATTGAGTTATTCATGATTTATTCTGTCTGTTTTCCTCTCCTAGATTCAGACGTGTGTAGATATAAATCTCTGTCCAGCAGAGGGAGTGTGTATTTTACAGAAAAGCTATTGTTCTCAAATGCAGATGCTCATAAAAAAACAAACAAAACAACAAAATAATTTTATTTCCTGTTTTACAGCAGGAAACATTCACCTCATTCACCTCACACAATCCACAATCCAAACCTCATTACCAGACAAAAAAAGTATAAATCATGACAAACCGAATCCTTTTTAAATCCAGAGTGTGTAATTGAACATTTTACACCAAACCTCCCAAATGTATTGTGTGAGTTCTGTTGACTTGGAATAAATTGCTGATGTTTATTTGCATTGATAGAGTTATGCAGATTTTCTGCCATAACTATTGTCTATTCTTTCATAAATTGCTTCGGTAAAAGAACAAATAAATACATTTCCCATCACAGAGCCAACAGCACTGAGAGTCATGAGTACAGCTCTGATACGGACTAACTGCGGAGGTGATAATTCTGCTTAGATGAGATGTAGCCGTGTAGTGCTAATCACATTTGAACAAGCACAGACTTGTTCTCAATAACGGAGAACCTTTCTCATTTCAAGTTCACACACATACGCACAAATCAAAGTGTGAAATGAACTAGAATTGTTTATAGCATAGGAAAGCTTCATTCACTTAGCAGTTGCCCCACTCTTGGAGTGTATTTCAATGCAAAGCCTGAAAGCACTAAACCACAATCCAGATGCTAAATACACTGATATAGCACAGCACTGTGAGTATTAACAGTAAATTAAGTCAGTGTACACCCCCTTTCTATGTAAATTAGGCTTTATTTGTGCTATTAGCTTAGTGCAATTAATGTTGAAGTTAATGTTGTATAGGTGTAATTCATTCTCTTCATAGCAATCCATTTGTGTGAAAGCCTACACTGTATACTGTACCAGATCTTCAACTTGCGCTTCAGCCTTTCCTCTCATCTTTCTTTTACTCTAGACAGGGTCATCTGTCATGATGTTTTACATCGTGTCTTTAATTAAGAGTGTGTGTCTCTGAGGTTGCTGAGGTTAGAGGAAAACCATACAGAACGCAAAGTGCCTGGTGTTAAACTTTCGTACAGTTTTTTTATTGAATCCTCTCAGGCTGAGTTTTTAGGGAAGTTTACTGCATGCCGCTGGCTTGTGATGTTCTAATGCTGATCATTTAGAAATTTTAACTAGCAGATGGGAGCTGTGTTGATTCATTTCAGAAGGATGTGACAACAAACTTTTTCACAAGTAGATTTTCTGACAACAAACAGATATCACTGTGGTTAGTTCAAGGCAATAATCACAGCTTTCTCTTTTTATTGTACCTGCAGCACCATTTTCCGAGCTGTGATCAGTTGTTCCACTCATTGTGTCTGTGTGTCATTTTGCGTCGTCTCACTTGGTCCGAAGTTTCCTGATTGATCCAGAGAGAGACGCAGCGCGGCAGATGCCGCTCTAATTATACAGTTGTTTTAAGGTTGTCAGGTTGCAACAAGGAGGAAATCATCAAGGGAGGGGTTTTGATGGACGGAGGGTGTATTTCAAGCATCTGGCAACCGCGGCAGCTGCTGTACCATATCCCCGCTGCCAGCTTTCTGGCTAAATAAATATCGCCTCAATCCATCTTGTAATGGCAAGTGTAAATTACTGCAGCACGTCAATAACTGGTTTACTATGATGTTTCTTGCCCGCCATTTCTAGCTGTATATTGATTTCACGTAGCTGTTAAATGGCACCGGTACTATTTCTCTAGAGTAGAACTTGTTTTTCTGTGATTTTAAGTGTCTCATGTTGGATTGTGGACAAGAGGGAAATATAATCTCTTTATTGACCAGCCATTATCTCTGTTTGTTTATAGCAGGATGTGAAATGATATTTAGGTGCATAAAATTGATAGCTTTACACACATTTTGCAACGTAGTCAGTTTCCTGTTAGACAGCACATTTATATTTTAATCACTAGGATGCAAAGCAGTTTGCAGTATTCTTTTTCTTAAAATATAACATAATATAACATACATTTAGTTTATATATATATATATATATATATATATATATAATTTAGTTTAATCTATATATTGTTTATATTTACGCTCATTTGTGTGCTCGTGTGTTTGTGTAATTTTACTAAACATGCTTTTCACAGTTACAGGTATGTTGTAAAGCGTGTTTTTTGAAAAATATAATATTATATAATATTCTGTTATATGTAGAATTTTTTTAGTTTTTTTTTTCAAATAATATATTTTTTAAAATAGAATCAAATTATATATATTTAGTGACCACACCAGCACTGCCAAATATATAAAACTGAATTACAGTGTTGCTTGCATAAAAAATACAGCATGTCAGTCATTTTTTAAACATATACATTGTCTTTTTCTTTCCTTCTCTTTAGCTGGTGATGTGCTGGTAGAGCTGACCCTCAGTACAGCTTCTTACTCTGACAGCCAGAGGCCGTGAGGGGCCGTTAAGGGCCATGTGGGCCCCGCTGCAGCTGCTCCACTCTCCTTGCCCACTCAGCAGGCAGACTGTGCCCTTTGAGCCCACCTGCCATTCAATCTAGCACAGGTTAACACAGTCACACAAACACACACACACTCAGGTTTATTGACTCGTGTGGCCCATCGCACTTAGTTATGCTTGGGTGAGTATGCTGAAGCAGAAATAAGTATGTTTTAAATAAGAGTCTTTTGATATGTGTCATAGACATTTGGTATTCGTCTGTTTAACAGGATTGGAGCAGGTCCGTTGATGTGTGCGATAATGCGGATCGACGTGTTCGTGCGTGCCTCGTGTCTGCGTTCCTTCCCCACAGACGTTTGCTTGCCATCTCTGTGTTTCTGTATCTGCTCGTAGGTGAACAGATGTAGGGCCAGCAGTGGAAATCAGCAAGGAAACCCCACACTATTCAATGTGATTTTAATCAGCGGCTCTCCTCCTGACCCATTTATTTCTGCACGGAGCTGATTGCATTGGCTGCCGCTGACGAGCCCGACCCACGACACGCCATAATTACCCATCACATCATATATGTCCTACAACCATCATAAATCTCAAAATTACTGTACTCTGGGCAAAGTGGATCACTCTTTCAGTCAAATCAAACTTTCAGGGTTGTTATTGTCAGATTTCGCATCCCTGGCGTATCATCAGCTCGACTCGTTTTATTCAGCCCTGGCAGCTTAACCGTCGTACTCTTTTAGTCAGTGCTGTCTGTAGTGAGAATCAATATGCAGATATGCGTGGAAAATTGTACCGGTCTGGCTGATAATGAGATTTTACTGTGAAGACAAAGCCCCTGGGTGCAGTGATTGGTATCTAAGAGAGTCCACACTGTCCTCGGCGCACGCTCCCTTGAGACCGTCACAGTGCTAACATGTCTTCTGTTTTAGCTGCACAAAGCTAAAACTGCAGCTTAATGGATTGAACACAGAAAACCTAACCTTTTTGCAGGGTGTTCGGTGCACAACATTTTTGGGTCTGTACACAGCAGATGAGAAAAATTAAAAAAAAAATTGCATTTGTTAATACCGTTAATTATATTGAACAAAAAATAGCAAGGAACCTACAAATATAATAATTATATAAAAAGCTGAATATTTATTTGTAAATCCTGAATATAACATTTGAATTCTGAATATATATCTATCTATCTAAACAATATACATTATAAATATACAATTATATTTATAATTTACATGTATGCATATGTTCGAGATTATACAGAGTTATGACTGTATTCAGGATTGTTTTTCTGAATTTGTTAGGCCCTTCGTAAAAAAAAAAAAGGGGAGTGGAGAAAGTGAAGAATAATTATAAATAAAACAAATATAAAATGTACAGTAAGTACAATGGTATTTATATTATTATAAAGTAAAAATATACTGCAATCAATTTTAGAAAACTGCTGCACATAATTATTTTACATATTAAAAAATTGCTTTGAAATATTGTTGAAATATTATTTGCACTGGATGTGTGTCAGGCACTTTGAAATTAATCCTTTGACCCGCCTTTATTAGTTAGGTATGTATTAATATGAATAATTGCTTAAAGTATGATTGTAAGGGAGAGCAGGTTTGTGATTTGCAGGCTTTAATTGCTCTGCAGGAGTGCTCAGCAGTGTCCGGGGTTGTCCATACTTGCCCCAGGATAGGGGGTAAGAAGGGTCTGTCTTTTCCTGAGTGATCCAGATTTGACATGCCCAGACTAGAACTGGTTCCCAGCGTCTGATGGCAGTGCCACTTCTGTGCCCCAGTTAGAGCTAACAGAAAATGTCAAACCCCCTTCCCCTTCTTTTTATCACTCTCCTTTTATTTTCTCTCTCTCCATGCTATCAGCAAATCACAGCAGTTAGTCAGCTATTACCATTAACTATTTTTTTCAGGCACTTTATGCTTATCAGCGCTAGGAAATAAAAGCACAGCACTTCATCTGTAACATGGGTACTGTGCATATTGCTGTTATATATGTGTGCATCACTGTTATTTATAAAAGCATCTTTGTTAAAAGGGACACATGTACAAATGTCAGTTACAGACTGTCTCTGATTTCATTGGAAAAGTATGGGGTTTGTTAAAATAAAGAAAGCAGGTCATGCTTATTCATTATATTCGCTTTTAGTTTGACCTGTATTCAGTTTTTAAAGGGATAGTTACAATTATAAGAAAACAGTTATTTGTCAATAGCCACTGACTTCCTTTGTAATTGAAATTTTATTTTTTCATGCATGCATTTATTCTTTGATTTTTTTTTTCTCTCCATATAGAGATAATGGCTACCAGCAACGGTTTGGCAACATTCTTCCAAATATCGTCTTTTGTGTTAGCATGAAATGGACATGAGTATAGCATGAGTACTGTATGAATAGCATGAGTATGAAAAAATTAAATAATTTCAATGTATCCCTTTAAGCAGTAATGCAGTGCATGACTATGTTCTAACTTTTTTATATTATTTTTTATTGTTCTCACTGTTTATGTGTATCTATTTGCCATGTTTCATTCTTTGTAGTGTTGCTGTCGCTTTATTGACGGAGGTTTTTAAATAGATTTTTTAATGCTTCTTCACAGTTCTTCACATTTAATACAAGTTCATGAAACAAGTAATAATACAAATATATATATATATATAGACAGCAGAAATGTATATAAATGTAATCAGCAAAGAGAAAAAAAGAGTTCTGTGACAGTACAAGATGCTGGCAATAACAGTCAAGTGACTGACAGTTATGAAGTCTATTGCAGTGCGAGCAGGTTCCAGAGTTATATAACGTAACAGTACAATATATTTTTGTACTGTACGAGTAATTTGTGATTATTCTATATGGAGACAACTATTCAAATAAAGGCTTTGCTGTATTTGGTTCCTGTTCCTGCATGTACTGGTTTAAAGGTTCCAGTCAGAGTGTGGTTTTCTGCTCTTCTCTCTCTAGATGTGCCCTCAGCTGTTCTCGGTGCCATTACTGCTCCCTGCACTTTTTATCCTGCACCTTGGAGACCCCAAACTGCCAAAAGAGGTGAATTATGGCCAGTTATATGGAGTGGACTCTGAGCCACGGGGGACAGGACATAGTCAGAAGAACTAACCACAGTTCTGACCATTAAAAGCCAGCCTGACACTGGCCCTTCATCTTACCTCCTCCACGAGACGAGTGCTCCCAACCTTTGCTTCCCAAGAGAAGAGACAGAGCCGAAAGAAGAGAGCCCCCTCAGCCCAGGCACGCTTCTCCCTATCATTATGAGTTAAGCTTCTCACCTCTACCTTTCTTTCTGGGAGTTTCCCTCTCTCTATCTCTCTCTTTATCATACTGTAGCTTTTCGGCTTTGTGCTGTTTCCTTTTTATTGCTCTTTTTTTTCTGTCTTCGCCTGTCCTTCTTTATTTCTCTCGACAAGGTTAATTGCATTAGTTAAAAGAAGCCTGGCCTGTTGGTTGCTTATGGGGGTCGCAGTTAGGCATATGACCCTCACAAATCTGCTCTGGCCACCCACCACCGCAGCTGAGATGATAGGGCTGCTGATGAGGCTTCAATTGGTGTCCTGGTCTGCTGGGTATCCCAAAATAACATTGAAGCAGTGATTTAGAGGTTTTGATGTTATTCCTGTTATGCCTGCTTGTGAGCAGGACTGCTGTGATCTCTAAAGTGCAAGTATAAATGAACATCCCCAGTGGCTCAGGGAGGAAAAAAAGTGAATAATGAATAATTTTTTAAATGAATAATTTTAGAAAAATGTCACCCACAATTTATTTATTTATCCTCTCCAAAATAATGTGTGTAGGCAGTAGTTAGGGTGTAACCTATATCCCTCTCACTGCCTCGTTTTCATTCATGTTAAATTCAATATGGTGTATAAGGGTTACAAAAGTTAATTCTGGTCCTTGAGTTTGATTGGCCAAGAAACTTTATAAAAATAAATAAAAGAAAAATAAATAATTTACAGTCACTTCCTAATTGAATTAAATATAAATATTTTCATTTAACTGCATTTATACTTGATAAGTATATGCACATAATAAAACAAAATTAATACTTAATATATTCTTTAAATTCACATAACACCAAATGCAAAAATTATTGTATTTGTACAAAATGCTAGATTTATCTTTGCACATCGTTATGCCAGTAGGTAGCGCTAAGTCTTCATGAGCGAGTCTTTCAGTAATTGACTCACTGAATCGATTCACTGAATCATTCACTCAACCGATTTGTTCACATACACCGATTCACCCGGAAATGAACACCACCGCGGTGTGCTTCTTGGAGGCACTGGCTTTGTTTGGAATCGTTTTCGTCGGTCGAGCAAAATTAGAAAACCAAACTGAAATGTTTGCAAACGTGTAAGTTACTCTATATTATTTTTACAGCGTTGTTGTCACTCTTGTGATATTTTCAGAAGACGTAGCAATCACCTCATTATATGAATCTCATTAATTTCCTTTGGTATTGTAAAAAGTCCTGATATTTAATGATGTGGTCAGTGTGTAATTTGCTATTTTGTATCCATGCGCATGTAGCAGGGCAGTTAGATTTAGTCTTTAGTCTGCTCTAATTGAGGTCAGTGAGGGAGTGTATGCTCTGGCCCTGACACGTGCAATAGATGCTTACTCCTGCTTGCCCCGGCCTCTCAGCGCTTCTCCGTTTCTTATGGGAATTAAAAAGTGCTGGCCTGAGGAAGAGCCAGTCAGGTCAGGGTGGAGAGCACTGTAAGACTACCTTCAGCTGCTGCACTCCAGCAGGGCCACAGCTGGGCAACCTGGGCCATTGTGTCGAGGTCAGAGCAAGCAGGGAGCAGATTGTTATAGCACCCGATAGTCATTTATTATGTTAGGTTGAGGAGTCAGCCGTTGTCTTTGGAGTGTTTTCAGTTTTCATGTGGCCTAGCAAGGAGTTCTTAATTTATAAGACCTAGATTCTATTTTTCCAATTGTGCCACAGATATATCAATAAGAAGAAATAGGCCAACGATTTTCAAAAGGCCTTAAGTTTATTTTCAGACAACGGGCAACATAGTGGCATCGAATTAATCAAGTCTGAGGCGCCCTTTTATAAATCATATCATATCTCTGTCCTGTTGGAAACTTGAACTTAGTTACTTTAGCCCAAACTGTGTTCAATACTCAACTGTCAGTTTAGTCCCTTTAAATGCAGGTACATTACAAAAGTCCACACCATTAATTGTGCTTATGTGTATGAAAAAGATCCATCATGCCAGTGACTAGTATGAAATGGGGGGAAAAAAATAGGAGTGGCTATTTTTCTCTCTAATGTAAAACATCTGGCAGGATTGAGCGCTTGCAAAATTAATGGGCATTTAATTGCCAATAATCATTTTTTACCTCAATGATATGAAGTAAATAGTTTTGCTCAAAGAACCAGATGTTTCAAATAAGCTGCTGTGAGCTTAACTCTTTGTTTTCTTTTGTAGTATCACATTTCATGTAGCATATGTCTGTATTGTGATTACTTGGGTAGCATCTTAAAAATCCCAGTGCTTCTATATTGCCACTGAGCAAGTTTAAACTACTGTCAGATATTTAACATGTTTATCTACTTGCGTTTTTTCCTCATTGTCTTTCATCATTAGCACCATAACTTTGTTCTGGAATTCAGGCTTGGCTTCTGTAAACAGAAAAAAGCGGATACGTATTTGATCTGATTGGCCATCTCTATTATTTAAATAATGTATATTGCGCTGTTGTACTGCTAAGGCAGCCTACTATGAAAATTTTACATTTAAAACTTCTTCATCATGACAACAGACACATTGTTGTGTAATGGAGTGCAGCAGAGGAACATCAATATCAAATATTGCAATACAATACAATTATCTATTAGTCAGTAGTAAATTACTAACATAGAAACACCTTCACATAAAGTTTCAACACCGTAATCAACAGGTTTGAACTTGATGCAAATTAGTGTGAAAAAAAAAAAATATATATATATGGATCAAATTGAAAGGGGGTAATATTCCAATCCATAGGAAAAATTTAAGCTTATAAAAATACTCAAATTTGACTGTTTTTTTTTTTAAAATACCCTGTGCACATGTCTTAGTAACTGATTTAATGTCATCTACATGTTTAGATGTAAAAAATGCATATAATCAGATTACAGTAACTTTTTTTTATAGTTTGCATGATTATGAGTTATTATGTCATATTATTTTATAGCGTTTTGATTTGCTATGATTTGCATCAACTCACAAACCACAGCAGTCCATTCAGGTTTGGGAAGCTTTGGCACAGTGTAATGTTTAATACAGTTTATGATTTTGATAACAAAGAATGGAATACATCATATTATGCATTAATAATCTAAAGGTAATTAAAATGCAGTCTGAATACAATACCTAATATGTGTAGTCCAGGTTATACAACAAACTACAATGTTATTTTTAATCGACAACGGAATAAGTAATCTAGTATGAAATCAACCCAGCACTGGCTATACAAACATAACTATTGTAAACTCTGAAACTTGGAAAGGTTTGCATTGACAAATTGCTGCATGTAAACAAGCATTATGTTGATGGTCATAGCTCTGCTTCATAAACTAAACTGGCATTTCAAACTTCAGGCCTGAGGTGTCTTGTCCTTAACCGGCTGTTCTGATCTTCTTGCTAATAGTTTATAATGTCAGCGCTTTGCCCAAAGACAGTAGCGTAAGACTAAAAGTGGATGCCCCCCGGTGTGAGCATTTTTTTCTCCTCTAACAGAATGGGCTTGGTGCCAAACAGAAGAAAGAGGCGAGCGAGAGAACAATATCAAATCCCTCGTTTGATTAAGGTTCACCCAAAGCCAGCCTGACACAAACTCCATACTGGAGTGATCATTTGCATGAGTTCGTTTGAATGGCACAAACCTTCTCTTCCCTCTGATCCGTCCTCTTTTGCCTGAGCTCTTGATTAAACTGACTTTGAAATGTGAAAATTGTGTGGGCCGCACTAGAACAATGTCAGATAGGCCTTGTGGAGGGGTGGAATGGATTTAAAGCCATTGTTCAATCTGACTCTTTTCTCCTGCATTAAAGACAGGGTTGCGGAGGTTTGTGACAGTCAGACGCCTGCGTGCTTATCTTCCCCGCAATAGTGTTTTAATCTGTTGGGTTAGCGCATGCCTGTAAACAAATTTGTCAGTCACACAATAGCACTGCCACCTTTAGTTCGCAGCGGATTACGCCGTTTTTAAACAGTCTCAAAATGAACACCTCCTGCTGCGCACATCTCCACAATAGATTCGATTAAATATCCGCGGATAAATAATTTGTGGATATATAGCGTCTTTTATCCTATGTGATATTAGCATGCAAAAGGCGTGTTTGCACACCTTTAGAAGGAAGTGTTATTGTAAAGGGTTGTAATTCTTTTGATATGGAATTTAAACAGCATTCTACCCTAATCCCGAGTTTGGGCTCGAGAAAGCCTTTCACGTAGGTGGTTTTCAATTAGTTTCACTTAACCTTGTAAATATTTTCACAACATTAAAGGACTAGACAAGCTTTCAGGGGGAATGTGGTTTGATCTCTGCCCCGTTTCATCTCGGTATTTACTAAAATAACGGCAAGGAAATTTAGGGGGATGTACAAATTATCAAGGCTGGTTATTTCTCAATACACGGATGCTTAGGGGATTGAATTGGTGCTCCCCAATGTAGTGTAACTCTTGTGTTGACTGCTAAATTACACACCAGTTTACGGGACCACTTTTAAATCACAAATACTAAGAAAAGCGAATTACTTGAAACTATATAAGGATCTGTTATTCCAAAAACAGAATTTACCCAGATATCGTCCTAATTAGTCAAACATGTAGTTGTTTGAGCAAAGGATTTCAAATTTAACAATATTGCTGAAATATTAAGTTTTTTAAGTGTTGAGTATTTACATCCTGCCAAAACTATATGCAAGAGATCATTGCTTTGTTTGCCTAGGAACAAAATAAGCACAGATAAATTCACCCATTAAGTGCCCTATAAAATATTTACAATTTGCAAGCATTCTGCAAGTGTTTTAATGCATTTATTGGCTGAGTGAAGCATGTTGCGTTTAGTGAAGAAAGAAACAAATGAAAAAGTTATGAATTAAGTGTGCATTATGGCAATTTTTTTAAGCAATATTTGGAGGAACCTAAATATCTGAATGCGCTATAGGTTGTGTGTGAGTTTTCTCAATCAATCCTTTTTTACAGTGTACAACCGCTGTTTGAAATGACCTTCAAGTGTTGGTCCGTGCTCCTTCCAGTCATTTTATGTTGTTGTCAAACTGTCAAGCCATCTCAGGCTTTGATGGACACTACAAACAGAGCATGCTAGGTTCTTTGCTTTTGTCTGCATTTAAACCCTCAACAACACAAACAGCAACTCCGGCTGTTTATTTATTTTTTTAAGATAAGATGGGCTTTTATAGCTAATCAGCAGCTAGATGCTAGCTCTATTTACACATGAAGAAAGATTGCAGTACTACAGGGCGGTTAATTCAGTCATGCCGATGAAGGAAAGGACATTATTGACCTACGCCGGCAGCCATGTGTTTCAGTTATTAACCGGCCACCATTTGTCAGGGAGGCTGAGTGATATGGAGGTGACGTGAGGTTCAGACCCAGGGTAGGGTTGTCCTCCATCCGTTATCATGTGTCTACGCCGGGCACTTTAATTGAATTACCCAATTTATACTTCAAGCAACAATGCTCCAGCACTACATCCGTGATGTGATACAATTAGACATGAGATTGAAAGCTTGTGTTTTGCATGTTTTATCCCATGGTGAAAGCAAAAATAAAAGCATCTGCTATTTTTGTAGGGATATTTTATTTTTTTTGTTTGTTGCAGAAAGAAGCAGTTTTCTGTGTTAATTTATTTATTTTTGTTTCTTTTCATTTATTTACACTTACACTTATTTACTAATTTACTTTTTTATAAAAAAAAAAATAAAATAAAAAAAAATTGAAAAGAAAATATACATTAGGAGCTTCTATTTTGGGTAGCAATATTTTTTAATGATTTTGATTAAAAAAAAATTCCACCATATGACTATTTAAATTTTTTTTTCCCACAGTTCTTTAAGAATAGGAAGTTTAAAAGGACAGCATGTATTCGAAATAAAAATTAGGATTTTCTGTCAATTTTGCTCAATGTAATGCTAGCTTGCTGAGGAATAAAAAATTAAAAAGTAGTGTATTATTTATTGTAAAAAGTGGTAAGTAAATTAACAGAGTTAAAAAAATCTCTTATGTACAGTTTATATACAGTATCTTAACGTGTATTATTTAATAGGAAAGAGATTTCCAGATGCTTCAGGATGTTGTTCTGTAACAATAAGAAAGTTAATTTGCAAAAAAACATGTGTGTATGATAACATATGGCTGCCTTTTAGAATATTTTGCCTTTGCAAGTGGGGCATCATATTTGCGGGCCATCCTTTGTATCAAAACGTTTTAAAAACCCGATACAAAAAAATGCTGTAAATACAGCCCAATGTTGTAGACAATGTTAGAGACATTAGAGACAATGTCTTCTCCCAGATACTTTATGACAGATGTCTTCTTGCCTTTATATGTAAATTAAGATCCAGTAAAGGCTATTAATTCTAATGGAGTCCAATTTATGCTGGATTTGAGCAGCTGGAAGAGACTGCAGTGTCATACCCATTCACTCATGCGTTTAAACTCTTGCCTTTCGTCCAGGTGTTACCAAACTATTTGTCAGATAAAAGCAAGGCCACTTGACCTTTGACCCTTCCGCACCTGGACTCGGTGCAGCCCATTGCCAGCTAATCCACTTTTTAACATGCCCAGAGACTCCCGATGTTTTCCTCACAAACTCGATTGCAATTAGATGCAACGAGAGAAGAATGGCAGTAAAAAATGTGCTTTACATTAAGCGTGTAACGTACACCAATTATGCTAATTGCCCATTTGCAGATGGCTGAGTGTTGATTACCGCATAAACACTGGGTAAGCAGGGGGAAATCAGAAGACTGCTATCATGTGTTGACTTCCATTGACAGTCATTTGATTATTTGTCATTAAAAAGCTCGAAATATTGCTGCAATGACAGCAGACGCTATTTAAATAACTTTTAAAAGGCAGATCGCTTCGGGAATAACATCAAAGGGCAATTTCTTTACTTGATTAAATTTATTTGATTTGTATTTTTACTCGTACCACCCAAACACTTCTTAGTATCTTTAATCAGTAAAGAAGTTACTAAAAAAAAAATCTAACTTTTAATTGGCAGCTGAGTCTAGGCAAAAGAGAGGGTGTGTCTGAATGTGTATTAGCATAACAATTCACCCATAGCCGACACCATTTTACAAATGGGGGAGTAAACATCTGTTCCAGATGTCCTATTATCCTGTCAGGCTGCTTAGCTCAGAGACTTCTAGCTTCAATCAAGGCCTTTGTCAGCCTCAGAATCAGACACTGAAAGGCCTGGGAGCACTGTGCTTTACTTTGAATCCCCAACTGGCATGGACATACTTAACAGACCCTGAAACAAGCTGTCCTCGCTGCTTTTGAGTGATGTGGGTCTGTGGCATTCGTTCTCTGGTGCTATCAACTGATGCTCCTCTCAGACACATTCGTCTCTCTTTCATGCTCTTTGGATACATAGCGGCTGTTCTGCCTTCAGCGATCTGGCCGGAGGGTCTACAAAACCAACTTCAAATGCCAGTCCTCCCCGGGAAGGGTGACATTTTGTGCAAGCCAAAACATTTAGCGCATTAGGAGGAAGCAGCCTGGCAGAAAAGACAACTATGTTTGGGGTTCTCACTCGGCAGGTCCAACCGCATTATGTTTACTGTATTTCCAGTGAACTGCGCTAATTTAGATCTTCTTACTTTATTTCTAGACGGACCCATTGTTAAGATGGTTAGCTGTTTTTGTTGTTCTTAAGTAGGTTTACATTCTTAAGTAATGCTTGTATTAATGTTTTGTTAATGTTCTAAATCATACTGTTACTGTAGTTAACAGGATTTGTACTTTTTACTTTTGCTACCTGTATCTAGATTGAGTTTTTTAGTTTTACTACCGGTATCTAATATGGTAAATTTTAAAGGTAATGTATGGAAATGTATTCTAATAATATTATTACATTTTGAAACCATGATAATCTAAAAAAGTGAAATTATAATACATCTTTAAAATATTTATTCTATGAAAAATAACAATTGCCCCTGAAACATGAAACTTGAAAAATGCAATGCAATTTATTCAGGAGGCACAAAAAAGTAAATGTCACCTGTGAGCAGTATTTTATTTTTCGCATCAAGCTGTAATTTTGTGAAATTATATTTAACATTTAGTTGGGGTTGTTTAGAATACATAATATATGTCTAAGCAAGACTAATGAATCCAATCCATCTATATCAGTTAACAAAATGGGTGTATACCATTTAAATTAACACTGTAAATGTCTTTACTGTCACTTTTGAACAATTAAATGTGCTGCTATAAGCAATAAAAAAATATTTAAATGTATGAAATAAACGAATAGGAGAAAACGTATTTTTGAATGGCATATTAAGTGTTAAATAAATCAAACCAAAAATGTCCATAATTAAAGAAACACACAACATTGTGACATAAATAGCAAGACATTTTAATAACTAGAGACTTGACTTGATTTAAAACAACAACAAAACATTAGGTTTTATGTGTGCCAATGCCTTTCAATGGAGGAGAAACAATGATTCAGCAGATTTATGTTGCATAACTAGATATTTTAGAAGTACATTTCTTGTCAATATCAACTTATTTGAAAATGTGTGCGGTTTAGGCTTACACCCAATAGGCTAAAATACATAACAAAGCACGTCTGTGGCACACTGTGTATATACAATTACTCTCCAATTGTCCACAACATAACAGAGCTGCTCTTGGCACTGCAAGTCATGTCCTACATTTACCTTGGGCGCCAGATACATTAACTTCCTCCCCAATCAGCCGGCTAAAGAATAACAATAATTCCAAGTGCTGCTAATTGACTTTAGCTTTTCCAATATGAGAGAGTGAGCGCCTGCTCATTTTATCTGTCCTTTTAATAATTACATTATCATTTTACGCCTTCCATTCCTTTAGAGTAGCTGACCATTTGCGTGGTACTGAAGGCTCATTATTAGCTTTGAATTATGTGCAGTTTATTGATCCCTGTGGTGGATTATGGGGCTCTAAGTTGGTCTAGACAGAACGGTTAGCAAGATGACAGAGCAGGGGAAAGATATCGGGCCCGGGGGAGAGATCAGCTCAACTCACTGAGCAATAATGCCTGCTAGGTAATGGAATTTAAGTTTACACTAAATCTACAAATGTGTTGACATTTCAAGTGCCTAGTAAAATAGCATTAGGCTAATTAGTTGAGTTGAAGAGGTGACTGCACAAATGTTTGTAGCTACATTTCTACTAGCTAAATATAAGTACTTCAGACTCCAAATGTAATCTATTATCACCTTTTCAACTTGTGAAACCATGTTAATTACTTCTATAGGTTAATTAAGTTTAATTAATTACTGTCCTCTAGTACTTAAAGTTCCTTTATTATGGATTTTTGAAAATGACCTTTCATGTAGTGCGTAACACAGCTCTTAAGTAAATGAAAACATCCTGCAAAGTTTTGAATCTGAATGTGTACAGTGTATAAAGTTATTGTCTCTCAAAAGAAAGAGTCGACTCTGAATCATTGAAGTGCCAAGCCATTTCAGGTTTACATCAAAATTAAGACTGGGCGATTTAAACGTCAAATTATTTAAGCACATTTCATCAGTAAAGCTGATTCTTTGATTAGCTGTATATCTCAATCAGCTGTTTTTAAAATGATCGGCAGTTGATACACCGAGCCGTAGATCACTGGCGAGCTACGCAATATCCCATGCAAAATTGGAAATTAATTGCTTCATTGATTCTGAAGATGATATTGCTGCTCATTCGCCCAGCCCCTGCTTAATCGCCTAGTCAGAATGAAAAAATTAAACATTAACATATTGTCCACCCACTTGTTAGTCTTCATGTTGGTCTGAATGAGAATGCAGATTCATTCTTTGCCACTAGGTGGAACTTTTAGCGCTTACAAACACTGTTTTATAGGAACACGCCACTATTTTCCAACACCCCTAGAGTTAAACAGTTGAGTTTTACAGTTTTCAAGTCTAGCTGCAGCTTAGTATAGATCATTGAATCTAATAAGACCGTTAGCATCACACTATAAACTGTCCAAAGAGAGTTGATATTTTTCATGCGCTGCATAATATCACTGCGCCTGCTGCATGGGTACATGGTAGTTCTTGGGTTATTATGGAATGAGAGCATAGTTTCTAGCCATATTTGCCTAGAAAAATAGCAACTTTTTTATTTTCCATTGGTCTTGGTAAAAGTAGAGCCCAGTGAAATATGTTTTATATTTTTACAAGTTGTGTTTTTTTTTTTCTTTTTTAATCCTTGTGTATTCCGTTTTCTGGACTCTGGAAGTAAGATTATATTTTTGGTGTTTTTACCTTTTATATGATAGGACAGTATGTAGACAGGAAATGAAGCAGGCGAGAGAGTGTGGATAAGATCGGGAAAGGTCTGTGAGCCGGAACTCAAACACAGGATGCACGAAGCGCAATGGCATTACATG
>JAUMHP010000046.1:13538595-13550260 GCA_032361065.1 Enteromius trimaculatus
ATGGTCGTTTCACCTGTTAAAATCAGGAGGAGGAAGCGAACATCCAAACGGTGTGTGTGTTTGTGAGTGTATAGAGAGGGCAGCCAGTGTGCTTCTCGACCTCATGAATCCTTAGCCCAGAGTTCTGGGACCAATAAGCACCTTCCCACAGGCCCGCTCTGAGCCTTGGCTCAACCACAGCTTCTGTTAGAGCAATCCGACCCTAATTGGCATTTAATGTGATGTCTGGGCCTGGGGTGGATGATCGCTGGAGGAAGGAGAGTACCCAAACAATCGCTCAGGTTGAAACATTCATGATCCATGACATTCAGGACCCGGAATGGCACTTGAGGTCTCAGAGTTGAATGAGAGTCTGGTGTAAAAAAATCTATCTGTAGATTATGTGGCAACAGCAAAATACTATATAGGATGTTAAGGCTTGTTTTTTTTTTTTTGGATAGAATTTGCAAAAGGGCTTTATTGCGTATTACTGTATTTTCACTATGATCTTAACCAGTAAAGATCTTTGTTGTTCTATGAAATGAATGGAAACAATTTTCCCCATCCAACACAGATGTACAACTTCCACTAATTTGGTGCACATGTAATTTTTCCTTCATTCTTCCCTCCGTTCTCTTAATTTTACTGTCAGACTCAGGATCTTTCGTAATACACACTGTAGGGTGAGGGTCAGTGAGACAGAAGGAGTTGGGTTGGAATGATGAGGGAATACTATTGGCTGTATTTTCCACTTGCAGGCTACTTCCACTTGCTAAAGAAAGTGATCCTGTTACGTTTTTTCTTCTTCTTTTTTGGATTATTTTAAAATAATTTTCTCTCTTAACACCATAAAAATCATTAATTAATTATATGCCATGATGAATGTATAGTTCAAGCATTTTGTACCAAGGACTAGTTAATTATTTTTATTTTTAATCCAATACAAATCCAATCCAATCTGTTGTCAATTACTGTTGGAGAGATCTGTAGATTATGAGCCCGGAAAATATATATATAATATACAGTACAGGCCAAAAGTTTGGACACTCATTCAATGTGTTTTCTTTATTTTCATGACCACTTACATTGGTAGATTCTCACTGCAGGAATCAAAACTATGAATGAACACATGTGGAGTCCTTAACAAAACAAAAACAAAAAAACAACAACAAAAAAATGTGAGATAACTGAAAACATCTTTTATATTCTAGTTCCTCCAAATAGCCACCCTTTACTCTGATTACTGCTTTGCACACTCTTGGCATTCTCTCGATAAGCTTCAAGAGGTAGTCACCTGAAATGGTTTTCACTTCACAGGTGTGCCTTATCAGGGTTAATTAGTGGAATTTCTTGCTGGGGTTCGGACCATCAGTTGTGTTGTGCAGAAGTCAGGTTACTACAGAGCCGACAGCCCTATTGTACAACTGTTAAAATTCATATTATGGCAAAAAACAATCGGCTAACTAAAGAAAAATGAGTGGCCACCATTACTTTAAGAAATGAAGGTCAGTCAGTCCAGAAAATTGCAAAAATTGTAATTGTGTCCCCAAGTGGAGTCGCAAAAACTATCAAGCGCTACAATGAAACTGGCACACATGAGGACCGATCCAGGAAAGGGTCCAAGAAGACCAAGACTAAACTCTACTTCTGAAGACAAGTTCATTCGAGTCACCAGCCTCAGAAATTGCAAGCTAACAGCAGCTCGGATCAGAGACCTGATAAATGCCACACAGAGTTCTAGCAGCAGACGCATCTCTAGAACAACTGTTAAGAGGAGACTGCGCGAATCAGGCCTTCATGGTCAAATAGCTGCCAGGAAACCACTGCCAAGGAGAAGCAACAAAAACACAAGGAATGGACATTAGACCTGTGAAAATTTGTGCTTTGGTCTGATGAGTCCAAATTTGAGATCTTTGGTTCCAACCGCGGTGTCTTTGTGAGAAGACATGCCTGGTTCCCACTGTGAATCATGGAGGAGGAGGTGTAATGGTGTTTTGCTGGTGACACTGTTGGGGATTTATTCAAAATTGAAGGCACACTGAACCAGCATGGCGACCACAGCATCCTGCAGCGACATGCCATCCCATCCGGTTTGTGTTTAGTTGGACGATTTTTCAACAGGACAATGACCCCAAACACACCTCCAGGCTGTGTAATGGCTATTTGACCAAGTATTGACCAATCGAGATGGTTTGGGGTGAGCTGGACAGCAGAGTGAAGGCAAAGGGGCCAACAAGTGCTAAGATGAAAGATGGAAAACCATTTCAGGTGACTACCTCTTGAAGCTTATCGAGAGAATGCCAAGAGTGTGCAAAGCAGTATTCAGAGCAAAGGGTGGCACCACATGTGTTCATTCATCGTTTTGATGAGTTCAGTGAGAATCTATGAATGTAAATGGTCATGAAAAAAAAGAAAACGCATTGAGTAAGTTTTGGCCTGTACTCTGTGTGTGTGTGTGTGTGTGTGTGTGTGTGTGTGTGTGTGTGTATATATATATATATATATATATATACACACACACATTCTGTTTTAAAGCATAAAAACATATAATAATATTAATTAAGAAATGAACAGTTCCCCGATTGGCTCGGATTCTGTGTTTGAAGCCCTAATTACAACACTTTTTCTGTTGCTGCGTTGCTCCACATTTGCTCTGTGAAAAACGTTTTTGTTCTCAGCCTTTTTAAAAAAAAAAGTGCTGACATATTCTCACCAATACTGAAACTCCACACATATAAACACGCAAAAGTGCACACTTTTGGCATGCAAAATAATTCTGCCTCTCAGTTTTGTCTGACTTTGTTGCCAAAACTGCTTGAAACACTTTAAAAAGACTGTAACTCTACACTGAAACAGTGTTCAAATTGACATTTGGCTCATCACATCAATATAACACCTACTGTCTGAGCTTCCAATAACTTGACTTTTTCCTTTCAGCAAAATACAAATCCCACACCGTACCACACAGATGGATCTGGCAATTTGATATACCTCACAAATAAGATTATTTTGGTGTTTTAGGCCACATACCCGTCAAGTGTCAGCCAGCCACCATAACATTTGCTCATTCTCATCAATGCCGAAGCCAAACTGTTTTGCCCGTTAGCACCAATGCATGCGTGGAAATGCCTCATTTCAACTTTCACGCTAGTTTTGAAAGGGAAAACAAATCAGAATGCATTAGCACATTTGATGGAGGATGTGTATAACTGCAGTGACAACCGCCTGGACGCCAAGCGCCGGTTACCAGCAGTTCGCATTAAGTTACGCAAACACTAATTGGAGAGTACCTGGCTCCACTTCACTGACTGTTTTGCGTTTTTGGCAGCGTCTCAACAGCAAGCTCACTGCTGTTTCACTTGATTAGCCCCAAATGGGGAAAAAGCTGGCTAATTTTGAAAATGTCAGAAAAAGAGAGGAACCTTCAACTCAAACATGCGTATGGCCTGTTGGCACTGCACTTGCTTTTGATTTGCGGATGTCCCTGAAAATTGATTTTCAGCTGTGATTGCGTACATTGAGGCTAATCAAAGGTTTTGAATAATTGCTCCGGTATGATCTTCCGACATGAATTTGCAGTGTAGAGCATACCGGCTTTTGCCAGAAACATTTGCTAGATATGACCTCACAACATACCTTTCAAATGGTTCCCAGTTGCGTCTAGAATGCCGTATTTTTTTCTGATTAGCTCCCAAATGAGCATGCAAGCTGACTCTCAGTCGAGTTTTGTACGAAGCGCAATATTTCTGTGTTATTTCTCGTGGCCAGGTTTCGTGTCTGCTTAACACATCTTTACTTTACACCTTCACACCACATTTGTCTCACTTCTTGTCCTCTCCAACGGGAGCTGCACAACAAGACCCGCTGCTTTACGCCGTAACAGCGTAATAAAATGAGTGCACCATTACCGCCACGACTCTTCCTTACTCCATTTGGCAGGAGGGGGAAAATAATAAATTGGTATGAATTACAGTGCATCTACTTATCCCTCAGAGTCAAATTGTTCAGTAATGCTCATAACAACCAGAAGAAGCTCTTTAGTGGTAATGCATGGCTGCTTTGTCTGAGGAAGACATCTCCTTCTAAGCCTCGCCTTTGTGCGCCAGTGAAATGTGGTCTTTCGTTTAGCGCCGTAATGCATTACACTGTTTGTGGAGGAAGAAGCAGATTGATTGGGGAGGGCCGGGAGATTAATAACACGCACCTTTCGGTTATGACACCCATTGTTTCATAGATGCCCCGTAGAAGTGTGCTCCTGAAAAATGCATCAGTGTGTAAAATATTGAGCCTGCAGCTTTTCATTACTCTCAGCGTCAGAGACAAATACAGCTAAACAGTAATAAACAGCTTTTTTTATATAATTGAAAATACTATGGGGAGGAGAAAATGGCATGTCAAATCTGCCCCAAAAACAACCATCTTGTTTGGAGGAGCGGGAGACATGGAGTTTGTGTCGCTTAATAAAAGTGTCAGGTCCCAGACAGAGCTGAGGAGTCTTTCGTCCTGACAGCTAACGCAGAAAAATGAGTGACCTGTGGCCATGCTCGCTGCAGGGAAGCCCTGTAGGCTGTAACCTTGAGAGGAGGAAGCCCACCACCAAAATGCTGCTATAGTTTCTAAATGGACTTTGTGTTTGTTTGGGAGGTTTTTGCAGGAATTCATATTTTTGTAGATAAGCTGCCAGAAGAGCAGTTGAAGTTTATGTCTAAAGCTGTTCAATTCATGAATTGGTCTGTTGTAAGGTCCGTTTCTTAAATGTTACTTAAATGGCTTTTTATGGGTTACACTTTAAAAAAAGTTAGTTTGACCAGTCCATTCATGTTGGATTTTTTTTTTTGAAAAAGGCCACAAACAGGAAGGCTGGCTTTAACATTTCTGGCTGTTTTCTCATTTGCCCCCTACTGAGCCCACTTGGACTCTAGGAGGAAACGGGATCATCCTTGACTTCCTTTTCTAGGATTATATAACACACCACTGAGTTTTGCTTCAGGCTGTTTTATGTCCCGTGAATTCTCTTGCCATGAAACTCATAGCTTGTTGACACAGTGAGGAGGAAAAATGACTTTTACAGAAACAAATTACATTTGAAAATCTATTAAAATTGGGAAAACATAAATACATTTCAAATTTCATGTGTTACAGTCTTACAGTTTTTGTTGTATGTTTTTATTTATCAAACAAAGCCAGTCTAGGTGAGCGTATTGGACTTCTTTCAAAAACGTTTCAAAATCTTACACCACACATACTTTTGAATAAAAAATAAATAAAAATAAAATACTGAAAACAAGTCAGCACGGTTATGAAAACATTCATGCATTAATGAATCTGTTGTTGTCTAGACTGTAAAAGTGAGATAAAGATATAATAAGAATAACAGCGTTTTTTTTTAAATGTTATTCTGAAAGATGAATTAATCCTAATTAAAATGTTCTACAATAAATGTTATTCAGGGGCGACAGGAAATTAAAAATAGTTTGATACAATTAAAACTGAATTTGGAACAGATTCAATAAGCAAGATTTTCTGACACAACAGTGCTGATAGTAATAGCATAATTATTTACAATAATTAGTCAAATAGCAAAACAACTTATTGTTAATCAGTTTTTATGTTTTATGTCACATTTTTTTAACCTCTCTCCTATCTATACCCTCCACTATTTATCTGCAGGGCCAGCTTTTTTCTTATTTAATTTGCTGCTGTTTTATTTCATTTATTTCTTGTGTTGCACAAATTGCTTTTTGACCTTGCCCGTTATAAAGCATAAGTGAATTGAAAAGCCATTGATACACAGACATTTGTGCACCGACTGTACGCAGGCATTAATCTTTCCACCTGCAATGTGGGCCTCTGTTCCAAGATGGTCAGATATATTTATTTATTTCTTTGTGCCCTGTATTATTTTCATTATCTTAAGAGGGCACAGAAAAGCTCATTGATACAGCAGCCGTCTGCAGTGGTGAAGCACACACACACACTCTTGCAGGGCATCTAAAAGTGCCTCTCTTGCATTCTTCTCTGACAGTGATAGAGTGAGTCTGGCCTTTTTGTTATATTTCTTGTATTTGTAAATGCTGTGTCCTACGTTCCAGCCTAAGGCCAATTTAAATGGTCCAACAGCTGTTGCCCATCTGATCCATTGTCTTTAAATACACGGCTAACTGATCCCCCCTGGTCCTACTGGATGCTAACACACTTTTAAGATCTTTTTTGAAAATATTCAGTGAAGTGATCTTGACCTACCGGATGCCCTGAATAAGATAAGAACCTATAACTATCATACATTTTAAAATAAATGAATGAAATAATAAAATAAAAAAGTTGTAGACAAATACAAATAAGAAAATTATTTTCCTAAGAAGAAAAAACATTTTCACTTTCCTGCATGATTATATGATATAATAATAATAATAATAGCAAAACTATTTTAATAATGTATGAACTATTGGCTGATAGGTTAAAATATGAACTAATTAATAGTTATCTACTTGCAATAATTTGGATTTTCTGATATCTTTAAAAGTGTATAACATTAAATATGCTATTAAAACTTGTCTTATCTACAATATTAATCATAATAATAATAATAATAATTAACTATTGGATAATAGGTTTTAATATAAACAAAAAATAACGCTGTTATCTTGAGGGTTTTTCTTATATATTAAAGCATATGTTTTAAAATGTATATAAAATGCTATTACATATTTCTTATCTACTAAATGTTTAATTAATATATGATGATTATTGTTATTATTATTATTATGTTAATGAATGCTTGCCAATGGTTGCATTTTACTTGAATTTCTTTCAGATGTAAGCCGTGGGTGAGTGATGGAGAAGTGGTTTATCTATGGGAAGTGTATCAGTGTTGTCTTTGGTGTTGCAAGAGCAAAGATCACACAATGTGTATCACATTATATTTCCGTGTTGTCGGCTTGTGGATATGTACTTTAATGTTGCAGAGATGACCACTCCTAGTCTTAGTCTCATTTGGAGAATCGCTTTTCTCCAATTTGGTCTGAGACTGTAATTTCTGTAATGACCCCATGAAACATCCTCCCAGCAGATAGGGTGACACTCAACCCATCTACACCTTCTCTTCCCTAATTCCCCTGCTCTCTCTCTTATGGCAGTAAGAGTTCAGTTGCAGTGAAATGCTATGGATAATGGTCTTTAGAGAAGAGAAATGGCTCAGTGGGCCACCAATGGGATATAGTGTTGTTCTCACCTCTAGGTCATTCGGTGTGTTCAAGCCTGGTCAGACTCTGATCAGAAATAATTTTTGTCTAATGGTCAGGTGGAAAACATGGAGAAAGGACTTGGTGTGCTGTGTGTTTGCAGAATCTCTATAATGTAACCTCTTTTTGAGGGGGTGTACAGTACAGTAAATGCATGCACACAATAACTTGGTTTTCAAACTAGTAAAGATTACTAGTAAACTTTGGTTTTCTACTTCAAAATTACAACATTCTTCTAATGTTTTTTAATTTATTTATTTTTTTGCTACACCTTTGAAAAGTTGAATTCTGCGTGTCTCTGTGTTAATGTATGGTGCAGACACACGGTTTTGTTTACTAGCATACTGACTTGCACGTGACTCTTCCGGTTATATTAACGTCTTGCTTCTCACTAATGAGGACATAAATACAGCAGGCCACATGAATAACATCTCCAGAACTGCTCTGAGGGATACTTCCAGAGCATTTGATCCTTTTTTTTAGTAAATTTACCATCATATTATGTACACACAGAACTGTACAGGTATTCATGGCAAGCCGTCAAAATAAAAGTTCGGTTTGGACATGGCAGCAGAAATATATTACTATTGTTCATTAGAATGAACATAATAGGCTACTACAAAAATGATTTAAACAGTATTTCTTCAGTGTTTTAAACTTTAATATAAAATCCCATTTATTTTCAACAATCTTCATTAATCAAGACAGATGCCTTAAAAAAAAAAATTATATGCACAACATTTTCAGAGGGGAAAAATAATAAGGCTATTGTAAGAATAAGTGATTATGCAGTAGTGTAAAGATAGCATAACAGATGTGTAAACTAAAAACTATTTGAACTTTACTAAAACTAATTTGCACTGATTTGTTGTGTTGGATATATATTTTTTCCGTGCAGTGGCTCAGGAGATGAGGTTTTGAGTCTGTATAAATGTCAACAAGCTGAAAAAAGGTTTTGTGAATGTAATTTTGTTAAAACTGATTTTATGAAATTGGTATCGGAAAAGTTATCCTTGAGGAACCGTTATCAAACTCAAGGTGTCGTATCGGTATCAAATGTTTTTGAACCATACCCAGACCTAGGGCTGTGCAATATATTCATGCACATCTCGTCAGTAAAGGCGGTTCTTTTGGTTAGTGGTAAATCTCCATCAGCTGTTTTCAAATGGAACGGCAGTTAAACACAGAACAGTAGATCACTGGCAAGCTACGCAATATCGAGTTGATGAGCAAATTAATCAACTGTGAAACTGAAAGCAATATTGCGTAGCTTGTCCCTGATCTATGGCTCTCGTGTGATTTCTATTGCTCGGCCCTAGGGGGATGTGAACTCGGTTATGTAAACTCAGAATTGTAAGAAAAAGTTTGAATTCTGTTTACATACAAACAATCCAAATTGTGAAATACAAAGCAGTGACCCGGATAATTACAATTAACGGGAAAGTTAATGTTTGCGGTGAATGTCACAACTGTACAGTATATGGATGGATGGAAAGTTATGTGGGTCAGTCGGTGCCAGAATTGGTCTTCTATATGTATTTGTTGCTTTTAGAATCTGCAACCTCTTTCTTTCTAAAACCTTCAACCTCTTCTTATGAAGTGGAGTGTAGAGTGTGCTATATGTCTTTCAGCTTTTATATAATACAGTTCTTGTATGTATTACTGTCCTTTTACTAGCCTGTGCTGATTTTAAAAAATAAAAGAAAACAGCCTTTTCGATTTTGACCTCTGTGTGTCAGCTGTGAATTTGTATGCTTGTCTTTGTATACGCTCTCAAGAGCAGCTTTCAGATCACAGCATGTCCCCGTCCACTTACGCCGTCAAAATGCACGGTTTACCTTCTGTGTAGTGTGTGACATGTTTTTCAATCATGCATTGTAGCCATGCAGCTGCTATGGACGTCCGTCAGTGTTAAACTGTGTTGTTTCATTCCAGCTTCGGAGCAGATCCATGGCATGTCAACATGTTTCCACCATGCTAATGCATTGAGCTTCAAGTGGCTTAAAAAGGCTGTTGACCAGATAGAATCCTGGCAATGGGATTTTAGCTTGGGCTGTCATATCACATTCAACACACTGGAAAGGTTTGTGTTGCTTCCAAATGCTGTTTTTCTCAGTGTCAGGTCTGATTCGATACATTGCCCTCACAGTGGCTTTGACGAATCGTGCCAAACTGAGAGCGTCACCAACAATCTCGCAATGACTCTCTAAATCTCTTGCAGGTTTGAAATGTTGAGAGAGTCAGGTTAAAATGGCCTTGCAATTAATATTTGTACGCTTTGACTAATGATAAGCAAGCTAAGACTATTTGAGTCAGTGATGTAATGCCAATTTTTTGCTTATAATAAATGCAGTACAGATAAAGCTTTAATATAATAAATGGAAAACACTACTTCTGTGGTTAGTGTTCATAATTTTGGAATACAGCTATTTATTTATTTATTTATGCGTGTATGCATCTGGCTTTACTCTCTCAGTAACCCGCTTTATTGTGTATCGCCAAATCCTAAATAGGATAAATTTGTAGCTGCCGTCCTGATTAAGCTTGTCTTTTGTCAGAATCTGCTTCATAGCGTGATTTTGACAGAGGAAGAGGATGAGCAAGACTGACTGAGGGAGAGGAAGAACGACAGTACAGTGGGATTAGAATCAAGGGACTGCCTCGCCAGCAGGGTGGTGTGAGGTGAAAATAAGGGAAGGAGAATTTCATTTGCATACCCAGCATGCCACCCGGCCCTTTCCGGAGAGCTGCGCCTATCCACCGCCGAGCTTGGCAAGTATTTGCTCATTTTACAGGGCTGGGTTTAGGAAGCGGGCGGAGGGGGGCGCGTGGGTATGCTTGGTGGAGGGAGTCTGTGGGGCGAAAGGGTGGCATCAGACCCCATTTACATGTTTGCGCTGTGCCAGAGGTGCTGTGTAAAAAGAGATTGCAATCCTTGACACGACACCCACCCTCAGGAATTAGCCCAATTCACAAGCCAGACAAGATGGCTGCTTTGCCGAGCAAGGTCTTGCAGGGTAATTTTCACTGAACAAACAAGCGGTCTCATTATCCTCCTGCACCTGAGATGTCCAAGCTCCCCCGCCTCCTTCCCAGCCCTCGTTTGTTCACTCTTCCATCCATCCCCCGCTTTCCCCGTCCTTCGCCCGGTCTAGGCTTTATTAGAGCGCATCTTTTCCATTGGCTGCGCTTGCCCTGTTGTCAGGGTCAAGTCAAGGGCACGCAGCCTAGATTGGAATCATTTGTCACATGGTGCAGTGGCAAAGCTGATATCAGCACAGTGGCCGAGTCATGTTAGCGACTCGGACCTCCGGACCATGTAGATGGGCATTATGTAAAACAATAGCACATCATCGGGCTCAGAAAAGAAAGCTTTGCCATTGCCGTCAGCATGTATTCGTATATGCAAGCGTTTTTGTACAATGGGAAAATTGTCTGCGGCGTTACTGCAATAATCGTGAATTAAGTAAATAACTAAAAAGTGACAATTCTGTTTCTTAACTGTTGTAACCGTTACAATTTAGTTGAGAGCATGCTTTTTTATTTATATATATTTCTTTCTCTTGTTCTCTCTTTTTTTCCCCTGTGGTCAGCAGGAGCTTGCATGAACAATGGGAGGTGCTGAGGAAGCATGTGGAAAATGACTTTAATACACCATATAGAATGGCTTATTGCTTTGGTCAATAGGCTGGAAGGAGGATGGCACATGAGGCCACATGGGAAGGTTAGAGCTGTCAGTACATTACATGACGGATACGAGCCGAGTTTATGAGCACCCTAACGGAACGACCTCGCCAGGCAGAGTCATAAAGGTTACGCGTGACACAAATCTGGCTATTACAGGCAAGATTAGACCGCTGATGTACACAGAAATAAATACAGGTATTCTATAGTGTTGTATGTCATTGTGCAGTGTAGATGGCAGATTGTGTGCACTTGCAGCAACAAACTGGATTTAAAGGAAAACCACAGGTAAAATAGAATATAGAATAAGTGCTTTTGAAAGAATTGATGAATTTAGCTGAAATGCTATTAAATGTAATTAATTATAGTTGGTATACTGTAACCGGGGATAGACCAATTTTAGTAAAGCATGTCCACAACAAGCCTTGTACAAAAGCGATGCTGACACTGTCGAATTGCAAAAACTGTCAATTACACATACACATACACATAAAAAAAACTCCAACAATTTATTAATGGTTAGTTTAATTAGTTCATTCATTTTTATTACCAGCATTTTTGATAAAAAAAAAATAATAATTGTAAAACGCAGAATTTGCAAAAATGTTTATTTTGTTAATCAGTTGTTAATTAAATGAATTAACTGACTTAGACATAATTTTTGATTATTGAAATTTAATAATTAAACCATTAAAATCAAATCTGGACAACAGATTTCAAGCTTTAATTTTTTAATGCACTATTATTCTCAGACTCTCTTG
>JAUMHP010000046.1:13550834-13567672 GCA_032361065.1 Enteromius trimaculatus
TATATATATATTAAGCTCTTAGTTGTTCGATCATGCCATCTCTTTATAATCCTGAACACATAATGGGGCAGTTCACACAGAAGCGAATCAAGTTTTTCATAGGTCACGCACAAAACGACTGCAGAATTCGTTAGTGAATTTTAGTGTCTTTATTTTATTTTTTTCAGTATCAGGAGTTCAGGGAGGAATTATTTTTGTGCCTGTATGTTCTGTTATAACAACATCCACAATTTTATATTTGCACTCTCAGCGTGAACATCTCAATAACAAAACCAGGATTTCTAGCTCTGTCACTCATCCGTTCACTAAAGACAGGTGGAAGAGACAATAATTCAACTATATACTACCCCAAACAAGCTCCGTGTTTCACACAGCCTGACTATAATTGCCTCAGACAGTGCTCTCCCAGGCCGGGTCAGCTTGCTATGCTTGTTATTACTGCCGACCTTATCAACCAACTGCGCCTGACCGGGTCAGCTGAACCCGACCGTACCATAACCTCGGGGTCACGTTCAACAGCTGCAAAGGTCAGAGTGTCGATCGTGCTCGCCCCTCTCAGTTCAACTCCTCTAATAACGAGGAGAAGCAAGGTTGGGGACCTAGGGAGAGATCTAGATTCTGCTCATTAGCCTGGGTTTATTCCTTTATCAGGTTGCAGAGGAACAGATTATTTTGTGGTTCTTCAATAGCGGTAGACAAAGGATACAAGACACATATTTGTGGAAAAATAGAGTTAACACTTTAGTTGAAATCACAGCCTTTTCAGTGCAACACATCTCGTATATTTAGTTTTAGTTTCTGAAACAAAGAATTAAACCATCAGGAGCACTTTAGTCTCCAGTGCCACAGTTTTCCAGAAGTGCAAACTACATTGGCTCTTCAGAAGAACAAGGTGTCAGGTTCTTAGAGACTTTGCTAAGGCAAGAAATCCTGAAACTTGACCCCCACTTAATAACGCTTGTGAGCTGAAGTGTTGTGAAATACACAAAAGCTGATTTTTATGAAAAGCTTTATGGACTGATCGCTTGAGAGTGACTCGTGTGGTACCAGCATCATTTCTAGTCAGACAACAGCAAGGTGGCGAGGGAGTCATGATGTGAGCTGCTACTAACAATGAGCAAGATGGACCTTTCATGGTTAGAGATGGACTTAAGATTAACTCTCAAAACTTGCTGCCAGATTCTGGAAGATAAATTCTTCAAATAAGTGCTACGAAAGAAAGTTGTACTGGTCCCTCAAGAGTCACTTTGAACCTGTCTATAAAACTATATAAAACCAGTCTCACTGTTTTAGCTTGGGGTCATGTTTCAGGGTTCTTTACATTGGGAAAATCTGTGAGAACCTGACACGTTGTACTTCTGTACATTATGTTAAAGTTGTTGTGTAGACATCCTTTCTTTTTAGAATCAGAATGGTTATTAATGTTATAGTAATTATCATTATAGTCATTGTCCTTGGGCCTTAACTTATCACAAAAGACATGCAGGGCATTAGGTTTCTAAACAAAACTAGCTGCTGCCGACCTTGATATTCTAATCTATGGGAATCGATTTGACTGCTATAGACTGTTTAATAGGTCTCATGAAAAAAAAAAAAAAAAAAATCATACTGAATTAAATATAATCCTTGAACATTTTTTTCTATATATATAATATGGAGTTAAGTCAGTAAAGCCTAACTCTGGATTGCGCACTGAAAGACTTCATTATAAATCATGCTGTAAGAGATGCTTCAGCATGAGACCATGCTGCTAGGGACATTTTTTAAGTAATTTTCTTAACCTGTTTAAGTTAGAATAGAAGTTTAGAGAGAGAAAAACAAAAGTTCATTAACTGACCAGAATGTTGCTGCGGGAAGTTTTTGTTCCTTTACACAGTATATTTCAACAGTCCTGTCAAGCTCAACCTACCTCTGGAGATGTTAAAATCCAAATCCAAATGCTTTCCCTCACTAAAAATTTTTCACCTCCATAATTTCTGCTCACTAGCTTGGATGTATCTTACATGTAAAATAATGTTTAATTTTCTACAATAATAACAATAAAATCAAATTCCATATTTTAACTGCGCTACCAATAACTTGCTCACTCATTTTTCAGATCCACTTGTTTGAACGCGTGCGGTAGTTCAGATGCAGCCTCACAGGTCTTACTCAGGCTCTTTCATGGGGCTTTCTTGGCTCTATTGATCACCAGGTGTTTCTTCACTCAGTCTCTCAGTCAATAATCTTGCATCACTCTCTCTTAATTTGCTTCTTAAAGCTGGTACAAAGCTTGTCTTGTTCGCTGACACCAAACTCCTGCCACTAACGGCCCTCCCTCACATCCGGGCCGCTTCTTCACGGGTGGCTCTGGGTTTCTTTTCATACTGAATCAAGTGTTATTAAGTTCCTGGCCCTGTACACACATACAATCTGCTTCTATTCTATAGCTCGCTGCCATTTCATTTTTTTTTTTTCTCCCCAACAGCCACCGAGTGGGCCTGTAATGAACTAAGGATTACCTGCGGCCCAACCTGTAAACTGACCTCATTACACCCCCATGACATGCTCAACAGGGTCACCCCTCAATGGCTAAGCCCCATTCACATGAAAAGAACTAGAGCACAGCTTTTCAGACCTCCCAAGTAGCTCAACACAACCCCGCTGTCTCTACCTGCACACCAAAGTAAAATTCCTTTCCCTTCTAAAGCCAGACAATTAAAACCACTGGGGCGTAAGGGGGATTTTTGGTCATCTCCAGAGTAAAAGCTGTTGCTGCTCTGGAATCAGCCTATAGGCCTTGTTTGATCTTTCAGATTATGAATGATAAAGGTCAGATCGTTCCCAGATCTGGCCCTCCATTGGCATTTAAGGTTATGAACGGAGCATCACTGTTCTTCTTAGTGACTGACTTCCATTGATGGTTGATTGCTGGCACCTGTCTGAGATAATGGCCTTTGTTGTATGGCCATTATTTGAATGTGATAAAGTTAAACTGAGTGTGGCGAAACCAAACCATAAGCAGTGCCCATACTGCACAAGCTCAAGTAGTTAAAGATTTTCAGTTCATCCGTGGGCTTGTGAAGAATATTTGTAAACATTAATCAATATAGTACTGTATGTTTTCTCTACAAACAGTCCCTGCTAGTACCATAGATAAGAATATATTATTATTATTATTATTATTATTATCATTAACAATAATGCAATGTGTTTACCTAACATATACTAAAGGAATTTTTAAAAAGGTACCCATTGGAAGAATTTAAGTAATTTTATTAATAAATAAAAAAAATCAGTTTTTTTTTTTAGTATTATTAGTACAGTTGTTGTAACCTGTATGATGTAGTAGTAGTAGTAGTAGTAGTAGTAATAATTATGTTTTTCAATATGTGGCATATAGTAGATCATTATTATTTACTCTGACACATTATTTTATTATTATTATTATTATTATTATTATTATAATTAAAATATAATAAAAATTATATAAAATAATGTAATAACACTGCTAAATATAATCTTTTAGCTAATTTCAGAATACATATCTATTTTAAAGCTGTATATTACTGTGATGCTTAAATTCACTTTAAAACAAATCTGAATTAATTTCATTGCTTATTATTATTTATTGTTATTATTATTACTACTATTTTGGTTATCAGTTGAATTGTATATAAAATATATAAATTATTTTATTGTGGTTATCAAGTGCCTCCCTTCAGGCCTTTATTGTTAAATTATATGTAAAACATAAAATCAAAGTTATATAAGTTTTATAAAAAATATTGCAGCAGTTTCTGAATGTGCACAAACATTTTATCACTCAAGCAGTCAGACTTTATATTTTCATAATGTGCCGTCTTCATCCCTAGCTCTAGACCAGACTGTTGACAGCTTGCTGGCTTGTCTGTCCTGATGCTGTGCTGGAAAACCAGAGGTTGGGGCAAGGGCCATGACATCACCCCCATCAGACCTGATTGGGGCGGCCCATTTGCTTTTAATACAGCACCAGATGTGTAGCAGCTTAGTGCTCCCATCCCTTCTCATCTGCTTCCTACAGCTCTTCTGTACTCACTGCCAGCCGTATCATCCCAGGTCATGTATATTGCCTATTAGCAAAAAAAAAAAAACGCTATATGTTTAATAAGGCTCTGATGACTGGGAAGGGCTGATTTGTATTTCAGATTGCCTTTCAACCCAGGGCCTTAGAGTGTGGGTGTTGATGGTGAATTGAGGAACCACAGGGTCAAGAAAAAGTGGTTTTCATCCATTTAAATTTCATAAAACTAAACAAACCTGTGATATGGAGTTGAACATCTGTCATGAGATGACTGGAATAGGGAAAAATATGGTGAGGTACACCCCTTTATTTCATTAACCTGCGTCTGTGTAGAATCCTCCAAAATCTCATTGGTCATGCCAGAACTGTTTAACGGAGATTTGGGGGTCTGCAATCTGTTTTATTAATTTCAGTGCCGAATTTGTCCTCGGGGATCTTTGCAAAGGAACTCTGGGATAGATTTGGACCATGGATCCTTTTGCAAATGTTTTGCTCAGGGCCTAATTTGTGTCAGAAAACAAGCGGGATTCGGATCCGGCACCTCCGGAATTGCATCCGGTACCTATTTTAGTGGATCCTCACCACATATACTTCTGCAAGAAATTTTGTTCTCTGAATTGTACACATTTCATGCTATTGTGCAACAATACTTGATCCATAGCACCATCATTTACTGTTTTGCTCTACTGTAAGTGCCCCCGTCCTGACCTTATTCTTATAAAGGATTCTTCAGGTTTTTTGTTTTTTTTTGGCTTTATTTGTAATTCTTCCACTGCCCAAAAGTATCAACATTCATGTACACACTTCGATAGCCTCTCAAGATGGCTGACACTACAGTACCTCTCGCAGTCCAGTCTGAGCCCAATTACAACACCGAACAGAGGGACATTTGCTGGCAGCCCACTGGTTTTTGTGTGTTGTGGCTTGGAACGACTCCATCGCTGCCAGCGCAGTTAGTCCAACAAATCAGCGGTGTTGCTGCACAAATCGTAGCTTCGTATTTTTTTTCCTCGTGGATTATGACTTTCTCCTATTGCGCAGGACAAGGCCTCACAGTCTGACATTAGGACGATCTGGGCTTGGATGTTCAGTGTGTGTGTGTAGGAAGCAGGTTAATATACAGTCATGAGACATCTGCTGCAATGTTGCCTTCCAATAATCTTCGTTTGCGATCTGTTGCCAGCAATTGATGACCAGATTTTTTTTCCCTTCCTCTTCCCTCACCCCCTACTCCCTGCTACTCATGGCAGAGTTTTTCAATTTGGATTGCCGTTGGTGCTGGACTTTAGTGACAGATTTCACTGGCGCAGCGGAGGCTCTGTGAGGCTGGTGTAATGAGAAGTGGGCCTTGTTGAACAAGTGGATGCTGTTATCCCCGTTAAGGACATGGAATCGAACGAGTGCTGCTGTTATTCTTCATGCCAGAGCTGACGAGACCCTGTGACTGTCTCTATCTGTCCCTCTTACATTGGCTTTTGCTCTAATCTCGACCAATCGCTGTCCGTCACCTTACATTTATATTCTTATCGGCCAGAGGTGCTTTCAACTTCATCTGGCTTTCTCTGCTTAAAGACTGGTGTTACATTTTGTGTTTTCCTGTCAAAATAACGGATTTCATTCGGAATTCCTCAACTTTTAAGAACTGCCGGTAGTGGGCGGGAACTAATGCGCTAATGACAATCTTTGTGCCTGTCGCTCACCTATTATTGTCCCTGTTTTGATTTAATATTCATGAACCCTGCAGCTCATTAATACTTAGTGCGTTTTATATTGTTCTTAGTAGTAGAATTCGTAGTAGTTTTGTTATCTTATAATTCTTTCCCCCGGTTTTTATAGAAACAATGATAAATGATAAACAAGCACCACCACCAGTTAGTTTCATTAATTTAACATTTAATATTGGGAACATCCAAGAATTTATTTATTTATTTATTTTATATATTAACGCAATAGTTACTTTCCCTGGTAATTAGTTACTTTCATAAGGCTGTAACTCAGTTAATAACTCAGTTACTATTTGTGATAAGTAACTAGTAACTATAACTAATTACTTTTTTAAAGTAATGTGCCCAACACCGTCACCACCTGCAGCCACTCCTTTATTGGTGGTGTCTTGCTAATTGCCTATAATATGTTAAATTGATTGTCAATTAGTGAAGCTTCATAAGTGGGTAGTTTGGTTTCAAAGAAGTGTGATTGACTTGAGTCAGGTTACATTGTGAGTTACATTGTGTTGTTTAAGTGTTCCCTTCATTTTTTTGAGCATTGTATACATGTACCGTATACTTTTAAATAGCCATTTTGAAATATTTACAGTATGAATTTACATACAAGTCGACATACTGTGAGCACCTTTGAACTTATCATTATGACTGTACTCTTTACATTGTTGTTACTTTTTAAACTAGTTTTTATGTATGATAATGTAAATTCAATGTGGCTGAAACATTTTTTTTCTTACTTTTTTTAAATAATTGAAGTTACCTACTACAGAACACAGAAAAACTGTAAACCTGATGAGAACAGCTCAAATAATACACAAGAAACCTATCTAATGCTTTAAAAAAATTGAGGCTACTCTTTGATTTATGTTGAGTTTAATATGAATTGAACCCTGAATATTCCTTTGTGTGTGTGTGTGTGTTTGTCTTTTAGCATGTTATCTTTTTTTTTTGTTGTAGTATGTATTCCATCTGGTCTGTCCTGCCTCTGAGTCCATAACCTCCTCAGAACACCATCAGAATTCACCACGAGGCTGCCCCCACAGCCTCAGTTCTCACATTCAAACTAAAAAGGAAGTGCAATCGTTTCCACGTTTCTTAAGATAATATTATGAAAGGTAGCAAGCATGGAGTGCTATAGCAATCAGAAAGGTTTTGTTTTGGGGGGCGGTCGATGGGGATTGAAGTAATGGGGTCAGAGGAGAAGGAGAATGATGTTTCAGTGTAAAGTTTGGGTTCATATGTGGGACATTGGCAATGCTGTGTGACTTCACAGGTCTGGAACATTACGAGTTGTCAGCGGCAGTGCTTGAACAATAGACAGAGCAGATTGTTCTTAGGCTGATTCCTTAAAGACCCAAACGGAGGTGGAAATCACAAGAAAAACACTTCAGACATAACAAAATATGTGTAAATCAAAATTAGACTTTTGAAACTTTGTCTTTCATATCTATATGCTAGTATACATACTGCAAATCCAGATTTCCATTTTCTTTCTTTCTTTTTTTTTAAATTAGTCATTTTAATTGAATGCAAATTTAGAATGCAAATATCTGCCTCTAAAACCACCTGGAAATGTTTAGTAACAAATCCTACTTCATAGTTGTGGTTTAAAGTCTAAGTTATAGGTTTTTATTTATTCTATTTATTTAAACTCTAAGGTTTAACTAAAATTTTTTTTTTAATATATTATAACCGTTATATAAAATTTATACAATTATAACATTTATATAAAAAGGTTGTTTGAAGAAATACTACAGTAAAACAAAAATTTTCTATTTTTTTGTTTTTGTTTTAAGGTCCATATGCATGCTTTGAGATCTTAGTATGTTTTTCCTTTCTAGCACATTAAATTCAGAATCTGATGTCACAAAGGTTTTCTTTTTTTTTTTTTTTTTTTTCAAAAGGCTCATAAGCACCTGACACGGCAACACCTGTCAAACTTGTGAAATTGTCTTCTGCTTTCTCCTTGACCATTCTCTCCATGTGAAAGATATGTTCTGTCAGGAGATAAGTGGGAGGATGAGAGAGTCTAGTGACCCGTGTCAGTGGTTCTTTCTCTACCATCTTGGTATATGTGTGTGCGGAGGGGCGCTTTGACTTCAGGGTGTCCCACCCCAGGACTGACAGAATGGACAAGGGCAGTGTTGCATTCACACTTGAGCTCAGCCCAGTCAAGCTGAACGTCGCCTCTCATTTCCACACATGCCTGTACTGTACATCCACAGTTTAATGGAGTAGGGATCATCAGGGTCAGGGCTCTAATAAGTGGATAATGGCTCTGTGTTAGGCCTAACCTCACGTCTGCTCATTAACATGTAAGATGTTAAAGTGACATTAAGAAATGAGGAGGCTGGATCCCTCAGACACTCAAATTGAATTGGGAACGGACGTCTCATTGTCTGTGTGATTGAATTACTCATTTAGGTCATTTCTATTCCAGCATGTCTCACAGACGTGGCCATCTGTATGATAAATGCTTTGACTTTTGACGTGCTGAGTTGAACTTTTTAGTACAGGTTATACAGAACATATGGAAAACGCATAAAAGTCACCATCATAAAAATCACCATAGTCAGATGAAAATTCAGCTTAAAAAGAATGTTTTATAACTTACTTTCTTCTGTGGAGCACAGCAGAAGATGTTTTGATGAATGTTGGTTACCAGGTTTGGTTACCATTCAATTTCATTTTAAAAAACACTGACACAAAGCATATTCTTTCCATAAAAGAAGCAGGGTCATAAGGGTTCGGGGCGATATGAGGGTGAGTACATAATGACAGAATTGACATTTTTGAGTGATTGATAGCTTTAAGTGTCAATACTCAGCAGAATACATACATAAACATGCATATTACTACAGCAGATAATATAAAGTGATAGTTTAGTTATACTCATGTTATTGCAATAAATAAATAAATAAACACTTTATAAAATTGTCAGAATCTGTAAGTTGATTTAGTAGGTTGTCAAATGATTTCTTTAAAAGATCTAACTCCATGGTTCGCTCATGAATCACATGACGACTACTCTCGTTAACTCTCCCAAACACCATTTAGGGTTGATATGATTTTCTTTGAATAGTTACTGAAGTTTAAGTCTTTTATGACCACTTTTATGGTACTTTAATGTCCTCTTTGAGGCTTGCAATTCGCATGACCTATTCTTTGAAGTTGCATGGAAAATATTTTTTTTTTTGGTTTGGACCAATATGAGCGTGATGGGAAAAACGTCTCGTCTCCTATCCGATCTCTACTATCATTAAATAAACCAAAAGTTCCCCAAAAATCAGAGCTTAGAGTTTTTACCTTTCGTAATGTCCAAATACGTAGTGAAGGTTTTGGGATACTCTCTGCACTCACATGTACTCGGTGTGTTTGATCATTAACGTGTGAAGTGTGCATCAACAGCTCCTCCTCAGCACTTTCAGTCTGTGTTACTCCATACTGAGCTGTGTCAGCTGAGCGGGTCTGGCAGTCAGAGCCTTTCGGTCAGCACCGGAGAGCCCAGCTCTGGTGAGGATCAGCTGGGGGAAAAAGACTCTCAGACCCTGGGGCTCAGCGCATTGGCTTGCACCCCATTGCAGTTCTCACCAAACCTTCTCAAGCCTCGTCTCACTCATTTGATGTTGGCCATTTAGTTCTGTTCACTTCCCCTGGAACAGATCCCTCACACTCATGGGGATTGCACGCACGCCTCCACCCTCTTCAACTCTTCACGATCTGGCTTATTTCGGACGCTGATCCAGGCACACGAATCGGATGCTTCCAGTTGGAAAGAACTGAATAGGTGTTTTTTTTTTCTCCCCCTTTTCTTCTCTCATCATCGTCTCAATAGACGCTTTCTTTCAAAGCTGTCTTTTTTACAGTAATTCCCTTTAACAGAACCTCAGAGGGGGAATCAGGAATCTGACTGTCTCGTAATTCCGAATATATCCCTGGCCAGTGAAATGGTAAGACCCACAGAGCTTGTCAAATGAGGAATTCAGGTTTCATTTACACTACCTGAAACCATAAAGTGTTTCGGAATGCTGTTTTAGACTTTAGGACTGAGCTTTGAGACAAAAAAAAAAGATTTTAAATAGATCAGAAGTCTGGTTATGTGGATCCACATTGTTTATTATGATGCCTTAAGCATCATTTGTGGACTGCGCTAGACTTCAAGGGATGTTTTTTGCAAAAAATTTATTTTCTGTCATCGCTAACTCGGCTGCAAGCCATTCCAACTTCAGACTATAGTTCAACTTCAAACACCTAAATTTTTATTTTTAATGAAATGAAATTTTTAATGAATGAGATTCGCTCTCTTCTTTGTTCATGCAACCAAAACTGGAAACGTTTTTATTTTTCCACATAAATCATGTGACACATCCGAAGTAGCTTTTATTCACATTTAAACTTTGATCTCTGCTCAGTATGTTAAACTGAAGCTTAAATGTACTTGCTTGATACATGAAGTTTGTTCAAGCTTTTATTTGACAAATGTGATGGGCTGTGTGTATTAATCAGTGTTTACATGTGAAAAAATCCTCAAATTAAAGCTACCTATCATATAAAACAATCATGTTTCTTCAGCAGACTTAAAATGCTTAGTTCATATAATTAATTATTTTTGTACTTGTTAATGCATGAAAGTCTCAGTTGAGCTTTTCATGAACCAACAGGATATCTTCATTTGTATTTAAAAGATGGGTTTAGAACTACCTGAGGGCGACTAATAATGATGACATCATTTTCATTTTTGGGTGAACTATTCCTTTCAGACATTTTTGCATAACTCTACAGTCAAAATTTCCAAATACAATTGAGTTATTCAGCTTTATATGAGGTTTAGCTCACAAGCAAGCTACAATTGTTCTCATTCCAAAGTCGGCTGGCGGAAGCCCACCTTTCCCACAGCTATAAGTACTACTCAGGTCATTAGCCCAGACAGACAGAAACATTACCAGACACGACACACAGCTTACACTGTGATGTATTGATCCACCGTGAGGACTCTGGGCAGGAAGAAGGACTATTTGCTTTAAAGTTCAATGGCTCTCCACTACTGTTAGTGTTGTAACCGCAGGAGCAATCGATATCTGGAGAAGCCCAGTGTCACCAGATATATTCACCCACTCACAGACATCATAATGCCGTCTGGACTCAGGCACTTGTGTCCGTTGCGATCTACGTTTTTCCTAAAGCATTTTAACTTGTGTTGTCACTTAAGGCACGGTTTAGTTGGGATTTGTAGTTAAACCTAGGATTCGTTTCTTGCAGTCTGAGATAGAGAGCAAAAGAAGAGCGAGGTGTCATGATACGACTGATTAGGATGCTGTTTGTCAGGGAGACATGAATATTCTGCCTATAAAAATGGATCAAAATTTGACATTTACATTATATAGAAGTATAGAAATATAGAAGTGACAGTACTTACATGGAAGCCTATAAGGGGGAAAAAAACTGCTAATTTTAAAGAAAAACATCAGACATACTTAGAGGCTGTTGCATCTGAGCTCAAAATATTTTTTTTTTTGGTAGCAAAATATATTGGATTTTTTTTTTTTTTTTCGTTTATGTATACATAAATACAAACACATGATTGTATATACAGTATTTAAGAAAAAAATGTATATTTATATATTAAATATATTAATACTAACAAAAACTTTTATTTTCGTTTTGAATAATCACAATTAATTGTTTGACAGCACTAATAGCTATATTGTCAGGTTTAAGCCCGGTTTCCGTCTTTTGCGGTCCGTTTGTAACGGAATATTGTTGGGGGTTGTGGGAAGATATTAATGCCATGATTGTGAGGATGGGGTGGGGGTGTCTATTGCCTTAGGGAACAGCAAGGGCAGCCTGTCCTTTCCTTGGATCTGACGAAGAGGTCACCTGGAATTTATCACTCGACCCCAAGTCCTGTCTTGATGTGACATAGCACAATCGAGTCACACATTTGTTTCAGCTCTCTTTTTCTTTTGGCAAATACGAAACAGTTCTTAACAGGTATTATACATTATTCGCCTGAAACCACACCGTCCAGTTACCCCTTTATTTTAAAACGCAGTATGCCAATGGGGATTTTTCCGAGTTTAGATGTACTGGTTCACGTGCGCACCAGACTCTCTAAACATTCATGATGCATAACCCTGCAACGTTTCTTTTGCGCCGCCACAACGCTGTCCAAACGTTTGCCCTGCTTTGCAACACCTCTCACTAGCTGAAGTCAGCCTAGGGTGTAATCCCTCCCTCTTTTTGTGCATATGCATACTTTATGGCTGTGCATACATTTGCATCCCATTCTTTCCTTTCTGCAGCACGCCGGTTTGAAGATCCCCTCCCTGTAGCCTCCGAATGAACCTGTTTACGTTTGTACATTTCCACTGGCGTTTGAACTTGGCCCATCGATTTGTTTACGGTCAGGGTTACGGCACAGTTCCTTAAAGGGGCTCGCAATCGAACGTCTAAATATTTGAGTAAGAGGTCAGCGGTGAGAGCTAGAGAAACAGCCTGTAAATGCAGATTGGGCAGAGGGGAGAGGAGAGGGACTAACTGCCTCTGTGTTTCTGACAGGAATAGGGTAATGGAGGGGGGGAAAAAACGAAAGATGAGTCAAGAGGCTGCGGCATAGTGCAAGTGAACACACTACCTACGAAGCTCACAAGAGGGAGCTGCTAGTCAATCCATTCACATGTGTGTGCTTGATGAAAATCCCCATCCGTACCTAACGCACTGAAATCTGCTCGGCTTATCGAGACGCATGTATGTGGAATTCAGACTTGAAAATTGACAAATGTTAACCATTATCGTGATTGTATGAGGTTAACATATGACGGCTGACATCATGTCCCACAAGCTTTCATGAAATCACAGATTTTTCATATAATACATGAAGTAAATTAATAGACTGATCAATTCTTTTTCCTTATTCGTTTTTAAATTAATAAGTTAAATGTGCGTGTTTTTATTGATGTTGGTATTATTATTAGTATTATCATCATTGCTGTAATAATTATCTTTATTAGTGTTTTCACTTGTTTTGTTTACTTATAAAAATAAATTATAATAAAATTGTTTTTTAAGTTGGCAAAATACATATCATTCAGGTTTTGTACTGTGACTTTTCAGTCTTAATAAATGAAATCACGTCATCGTTCTTCTGTTGACATTGAAGTAATTGAAATATATATTTCAAATATGACTGGCTTATTTGGCTAATATGGCATTTTGCATTTTATTAAAAAAAAAACAGTCTACTTCACGTGGAAAAACTCATCCTCCAATATTGTCACCTTTCTTCAGCATTATGCATTTGAAGTTTAAAACACTGTACTACATCAGTCTGGTGAGAAATTATCCATTTGTTAGTTGATGCCCATAAAATAACTGTAATTACTGAACCTTTTACATTTTGTCCAAATGGTGGTGTCTCTGTTTCTTTCTCATCTTGCTTTCAAGATTTAACATGATACACATTTGAGCTGCAGGAGTGTGAGACTTATGCTAGATGTCATAGTTAAGAGTGTGCATTTTTGAGGCAATTTTGTTGTTACTGATTTAAGATAAAGTACAGTGTTGCAAACATCATTATCAAAGAATTTGCCTTTTCTTTTTCTTTCTTGTTTTTAGTATATTTCACTCGTTTTTAATTTCATTTTTTATATGTGGATATAAATCCCTTTTTTCTTTACTGTATTTCTACTGTATTTTTTTAACAAGAAACTTTTTGCAATACTTAAAAATAATTCACATTCTTGAATTTGCTATATTTTTGTAGCACCTAAGTATTATACCTTTTAAACATAATAGCATAAATGTGTTATTATAGTACGTTCCTAGTCTTGCACTATGTTATGTACTGTATAGTGCTCGTGTCGGCAGGAATATTCATCTCTGAGGAATAATATATTTTATCATGTGGTTTGATATGGAGACTTCTGAAATGATAAATTGCCACGACTGTGTGAAATCCATGCAGGAGCAACATACATATATTCGGTCGTACCGCTCAGCTCAAATCTTCTAGCCGTGTGCAGGCGTAGCTAATAGCAGTTAAGCAGCAGTTACAGAGCAGAGTTTTTTTATAGCATATATTTAAATTTATAAGTCTACCTATAGCAAAGATACGTTTTCCCCACCACTTTAACACAAATAAAAGATGTACTTAGCCTGTTGGATGAATTACAGAGCTCAAAAGCGCCTCAGCAAATGCAGCGGACTCATTCACCGTGTTATGGAAACCTGGAAGAGAAATCAGCTGTTTTATTAAACCTTCCATCATAGAATGTTCCACACGGTAGATGTTCGCCACTTCTTTCAAACATACAAACTGAATACTTTAGCGGTAGAAACTACAAGGCTGGAACAGTTAAGCAGTAATATAATAAGAGGGAGTGTAGTATTTGTACAACATTTGGTCTATGTGGTTTCTTATTCTTATTGTATAACATTATAATCATATTTATGATTTTCCGAGGAGAGGTATTGCCCAAAATAAATTAGACTGTGGTACTTAACATTTAGGTGATATTTCATCAAGTTACTTTTATTAGTTTAATTTATGGATAAGCAATTTACGTGACCGAAGCTGCACCATAAACATCGTTTATCAAAATACATTAGAATAATGAAGCTATTCTAAAATGCATATTAAAAGGACTAAAAACACGTTAGTCTGGCTTTCTGTGATGGTTCCATCATTGACATAATTAATGGCTAAATAGGAGCTTTCTTGGCATAGAGTTGAGGAATGAGAATTGGCCCCATAAAAGTGTACACTATAAATACAACAATAGGTAAGATTAACCTCCAGCGATGAACAAGTGCACTCCATCGCCTTGCACAATAATAATGCAGAGGACACACAATTACATTTGAAATTTAAAATGTGCGCAGAAGATGGCACGAGTGGTACTGTATTTATTTATTTATTTATTTGCCTCATGTATTTGAGAGTATGACAAAGAGAGTGGATGGATATTTTTTGTTTTACAAAAAGAAAAATATATTGCATTTATTGTTTCTAGTTTATTATTGCAATTAGTTTTCAAACTAATTAGCCGCTACTGCTTTAATTTGTTTGTTGCAGGGTGTTTTGGATTATTCTAATCAGCCAAACAATTGAACACAAATCTTGTGTCCCCTGTTATGCACTTAACACGCGTTCCTAGTCGTCTCCCTCCATGATTTGAGGACATCTCGCTCTGTCTGCTCGGCCCTCATCAGCCATGAGGAATCATGCCTGGGTGTCTTGAGTGCCATTTGTTAATCAAGGCCAAAGTGGCAGATTATAAATATAACAGAAGAAAAATGACACATGTAAGTGATCTCATTTAAGAGCATTACATTTGAATTTATTGGGGTACTTAGAGGGGATGGAAAGGGTCGTGACTCTAGGGTGGTGGTTTAGAGTCATGCAAATGAGAGAGAGAGAGAGACTGAGAGCGAGCGAGAGTTATGGCGGAGGTTGGCGTCTTAGCCTTCACTTCATTATCATAGAGAAATGCTCCATAACCATCTGCTGTTGGGTCCCCAGGAGGCCGTACCCCAGTGCCAGCCCCCTTTCGCTGCCAGTGTACACTTGTCCTCGCATGTGCACTTCAAGTACACCTCAGGATGTGTGACTCCTCTGACTGGTATAGGGCTTGCGATGATGACATCATTATGATGTCGAAGTGCTGCTTTGGCTGTTTGTGGGTACTTAAAGGGATAGTTCACCCAAAAAATGATCATTCTATTTACATAAAACAAACATTCAATTTTGTTCCACAACAATAAAAGTCAGTAAAATTCAGACTTTTATTTTGTGGATTAAAAAAGGTGGTGTCCCTGTAAGAGTGTAATTATACATTTAAGTACTGAGTAAAATTAAGTTAATCTGCTTACTATGTTGCTAGGTTTAGAGTTTGGATTTCCTTACATATAATTATGTAGAATTTATTGTCAAATACAAAACACATGTAACTTAATGAGGACACCCTTAAAATAAAGTGTAACCCATTCTTTTCTATTGTCTTTTAAATACATTTTGAAATGTATAGTATAATATAATTAGGGCTCAGTGTTGAACCAAACTGACTTACATATTTCTTCAAAATAGGTTTTGTGTGTGTGCGCAAGCCACAGAAAAAGTAAGTCATGCAGGTTTGGAACAACATTAATGATAATTCCAGTTTATGGGTGAACTAATTCTATAATTATGGCTAGAATTTAACTAGACTTTTCAAAAGGATCATAACAGCTTCATTAATTAAACATTCACACAGATTTAGATGTAAATAATGTAAAATGTAAGTCTTGGCATGCTTTATATTAAAAACTGTTCCGCAGAATCTTCTTTAAATGAAGCGTGCAGGAAAAAGATGTCTTTTCGCTCAGAGAACGAAATTAGGCTGAGCAATGAACATACTGTAAAACACTGCAAAAAATCTGGAAAATCTTATTCATGATAAAACAAGCTGCTAAATTGGAAGAGCGTGTCCCTTTTGTGTGTGTTCACTGGTTTCAAATTCCTCTCAATTAATGTTGATTGTCTTTAGATTCCATTGTAAAGATTGTAACTGGAAGAGCTTGTCTGTTTCGAAGTAAGCTTAAACGGCATCTAAACTTCTTTGGCGCCACCAACTGCATCTGCGTTGTGCCTTTACGCCTTGATCTAAAGCAAGAACGCATAAAAATGTGTAAAATAAAGGAGCCTCAAAACATCGGATACACTTTAAGTGCCGTGAGACAGAGTGATAGCTTGAATCCATTTGTTGGCCCTGCTTCGTGTTTTGTCAACAGATTGCACTGGGTTTTTGTCAATGGATGTTGACAGAAAATCAAAAGCACCACAGTGGCGGCAGCCCATAATGGTGACTTAGCTCTGATTTACACATCTCTTATAAAGATCGACGATTTGCTAAACAATCAATCCTCTCACAAGAGCTTGTTATTTTGCTTCATAATAACTGTTAGCGCTTTTCAACATCCCTCCGTGGACAGGATGGCGTTTGCGCAGGAGAGCGCCTCTTATCTTTAGTGGAATGAATACGAGCTGAAAGGATAATGTGGCACTGATTATATTTTGGATCGTCCCACTGCTTGCC
>JAUMHP010000046.1:13591113-13602041 GCA_032361065.1 Enteromius trimaculatus
ATATATATATATATATATATAAGATTATCTATCTGTCTATTTATAGTGCTTTCAATCTTTTAATCACAATTTTTGGCATTTAAAATGAATGTTTTTTGTTTACGTAACACACATGAGTTTACTGTTTATATTTATTATGTATGCATGTATAATTTCACATGCATACATGTATATATTTAAGAAAAAAGTGATATATGTTACATATTTAAACAATTTTATATAATTTAAATGATATGAATATAAATGTAAATATTGTCAAAATATATACTCAAGCATGTGTCTTATACTATTTTTTTTTCTTGCTATTAAACCATTAACTACGACTTTTGAAATATTGTTGGTGTAATTTACATTATTGTATTTAACCGTGTCTTAAGCACTGAGACATTATGTTTGCGATCAGTCAGGTCACTTCAGGCAGAAGAACTGGCAAATATAGCAAAATCTGCTGCTTTTCTTGCTAACAACTGCATTAAATCTAGATGCTGCTCTGCATTGCATTCAACAATGAAACAACTTAAAAACTCAGGGCAATAATTCACAGGCTGCTGCTTTGGTTGCTTCGAGGAATACAGATGTGTGAACACTAGAGGGGGAGCTTAGCCATGCTGGATGCAGAATTGCTCAGGGGTCTGACATGGGGTCTAGTCTCCCATCGACTCGACCCCAAGCAAAAGGGACTGGGGGGGTCAAAGGTCGCAGTAGCACGAGGAGCACAGGGCCGGTTTTATTGTCGTACTCTCTCCAAGAAAGGCGAAGGATGTGATTGCTGAGATTGTGTGGGCTGGTGAAGGTTTTTTTTTTTTTTTCGTTATTGCTAGTATGACTTTCTAGTATGGAAGAGAGAGTGTGTGCGCACTTTTATGTACTAGGGACCCTCATATTGAGCACTAGAGAAAGTAGAGGGGGCTTTCTGCTGTTTTGTGAGACGGAGTGAAGTTTTTAGTCCTCTTCACGAAGAGATACAGAGCTTTTAAAACCCCTCTGGAGTCTCTCTAATATCAGGAGAGGGATTATTGCTGTGGCCCTCCCTTTTATTCTCTCCACTCGTCTATTCCTCTGCTATCATTTAAATGTCTGAGGAATAATTGAATGAATTATCATAAAATTTTGACAAATTCATTGACTCTGCCACCACCGCGAGTGAGCCAGAGCGTTTCCTTTCATTTTAGCCTTGCAAGACATGACATTTGAAATTCGTTTATATGCGACCAAGACCTTTCGCTGTTTAGCCAGTGGTCTCAAGAACAAAAAGAGGTAAGGGCAGAGAAGTAACCTTGTGGGGCGATCTGAATGCGGCAAACCAAACAGGATATTTAGCAGCGTACATGTTCAAATATGCAGGCTTTCTTTGGTACACGGGTTCAGAAAGCAGGGAAGAACTTAAAAGAGAGGAACTGATGTGGGGGGAGGAATTGTCTGCTGCACCGACTGTGCTCTCTGACCTCAGCGTTCCTACATTAAAATGCTTCCCTTGTCCATTCTTCAATGAGCTCATGTAGATTATTTTCTGTTTCAATACCACTTATATTTCTATAAGTGTAAACAGACATTTTTTTATGTGTGAATTTGTTTGATTATGGAAGTGTCACTTTTATATCTTTATATAATAAAACTATACATTATGTGTTAATTCCCTTCCCCCATAAACCTCATTATCCTTTCAAAATACTTTTTTCCCCTTCTTTTTTTTTAACCTACTAATGATGCTTCCAGTTACCACTGGTACAGAAGCTTGTAGGCTGTTTCTATTTGCAGAAATGGCTGTGTTTAGCTTACCAGTCACAGCTGCTCCTCTGCAGGCTTTGATCACAGTGACCAACGTTAAGTCGACAAAGCGGCAAGGGTCACATGTGCAGAGGGCCAGCTGTCGCCTCGCTCTCCCTAGGACACCATAATGATTCTTGTTAGGGGCGCTCGGCTCCCCTGGAGGAATGTTGTTTGCTGGCGACTCAGGCTTTGGGTTCAGGCTCAAGGAGAAAGGATGGTGGAAAAGGAGGCAGTGGTTGAGATGAAACAGGTCACTTCTTTTGTCCTCTGCTATCGAGCAGCTGTGCAGGGATTTATTATTTTTTTATTTATTTTTTTATGGAGTCTTTAGAAACCTTGTAAACTTTTTTCTATCAACTTTTCAAAATCCCTCTAAAACGCCACTATTTAATGAAAATATGTCAAATAAAAAGTACTGTTGTGCATCTTGTGTGTGGTTTGTTACTGAAAATGTTCACTTTTTATTAATTGATCAGAAGTGCAAGTAAAGACATTTCACATATTACAAAAAATAAATTATTTCTATTTTTTACTTTCAAGTTTTCACAGAAAGAATCACTTTCTATGTTGATGATAGACATTTTTAGCATATATAGATCGGTTCAGTCACTTCCCTTTAAGAAGTCCCTTTACTTCTCACTCACAGATTCATAAACAGAGTCCATCAGGAGAATCGAGTTTGTAATAGTCCATAGAAACCAGCATTGCACAAGCAAACAGAGACTGTGAGTGAGTAAGTAAAACAGGTGAGTATATGTACTGTGGTGGCAAAGGGTGCACAGGTGCTGGTTATCAGTAATCAGGTGAGAGTTCATGGGTGTTGGAACTTGGGGGCTGGGTGGATGGTGGAACATTCAATTGTTTGACATTTTGCAGATATTGTAAGTTCTTGTGATCAGGGATTGCCTTGAAGGGGTACCTTCCAGCTAGTGATGTCACTCCTCGAGAGCTAGTTTGATGGCTAGCAGTTCTCGGCCTCGAATACTGTAGTTTTGCTCCGCAGGGGAGAGCTTCCTAGAGTAGCATGCACTCGGATGAAGAGCCAGGGGTTCACCAGACCATTGAGACAGTACTGCTAAGATGCTCTAAGATAAAGGGTTTGTTGGGATCGGGGGGTTGAAGTATCGGAGCGGTGGTAAAAGTGTGTCTGAGATGATCAAAGGCATCTTTGGCGGCCTTGTTCTACTGCAGCATCTTTATGTCACCCTGTAGGAGAGCAGTGAGGTGCCGCCGAGTGAAGACTGAAAGTTCCGGATAAAGCAATGATTAAAGTTTGCAAACCTTAGGAACCACTGTAACTCCTTTATGGTCTTTGGTTCTTTCCATTGGGAGAAATCGGTGACTTTGCCGGTTCCATCTGCATGCCCTCCACAGAAATCACATACCCGAGGAAGGAGACTGTGGTCTGGTAGAACTCGTGTTTCTCTTGTTTTAAATATAGTTGGTGTTCACGGAGTCATTGAAGTACCTGAAAAATGTGTTTCTGATTATCTTCTAGGTTCCGGGAGTAGATCAGGATGTCATCAATGTAAACAAAAAACTATGCAAATAGTCTCTGGGGATTTCACTCATAAAACTCTGAAATATCGAAGGACTATTGGTGAGCTCATATGGCATAACGCAATGTATGCTAGTGTCCTAGTGCCCAGAGGGTGTAATAAGGGCAGTCTTCTAATTGTCCCCCTTTCAGATACGGAAGAGATTGTAAGCACTGCGGAGGTCGAGCTTGTTGAATATGCGTGCGTCTCTGAGTTCTTCTAGGACTGCCGGAACTAATGGGAGTGAGTAAGCAAACTTCACTGTTGCATCATTCAACACTCGGTAGTCGATAAATGGCCTCAATCCACCGTCCTTCTTGGAGACAAAGAAGAGGCTGGAGGCAGTAGGAGAGGTTGACGGCTTGATGAACCTCTGCTTAAGAGCTTCTTGGATATATTCTTCCATGGATTCTCATTCCGGGATGGACAGTGGTTAAACTTTACCGTGTGGTAGTTTTGTGCCTGGCAGCAGGTCAATACAACAATCCCAGAGCCGATGGGGAGGTAGACATGTAGCATGTTCCTTGCTGAATACGTTGAGATAGGAAAGGTATGTGTTCGGGACAGTGACTGAACCCATGGTGTCCGCACTTTCGATGGAAGTGGAGTGCATACAGAGTCTGTCAGAGTTTCAGGAGGAGGTGATGATGCCATTAGACAGTGCTGCTTACAGTATCCACTCCACTCCAGGATTTCCCCGGAGCGCCAATTGGTACGGGAACTGAAGTATCACATCGACGGTGGAGCGAGGTAGAATTAAAAGGGTTACCATTGAAGATGAGTTTCAGTTCAACAGTACATATTCATACTTTTTCGTCGCCCAGCAATGTTCCTTGGATGGTGGTGATTTGATAAAATATTTCACTGGCCACATTCAGAATATTACATTCTTTTAGGTACTGTGATGGGATGAAGTTCCTGACAGGGTTAATTGTACAGAACTCACCGCTGGGTGAGGAGGTCGAATAGGGCAGGCTCGGATGACGTGGTTCGGTGCTCCGCTGTACAGGCACAAGCCGGATCTCATTCGACAAGCTCTCTCTGTTGGGGTTAGTCAATAGGAGTCAGTGATCATGGGTTCTTTGGCGTCTGGAAGTGCCCTAGGACTGTGAGGGCGAGGCAGGCTAGGAACAGAGGGGTCCGGGTGCTGAGATATGTGAATGGCTTGCTTAATGAAACTTTCTAACCCCACAGAAGCCTCATAAATTACCATCTGTTTGCAAATGGATTTCAGGCTTTTCCGATATGCCGCCAACAGGGTGACATCATTCCATCCACTGCATGCAGCTAGTAATCTGAATCGTAATGTGTACTTATGAATAGAGGAGTTGCCTTGTTTTAATTGAATCAGTTTGTTGTGGACAGAGAGAACTTTGAGAGCTACTCCAAAAACCTTGCGGAAGTGAATGTAGAAGGTGTTGATTGTAGCGAGTACTGTACTCTAAGCGTTCCATAGGGCCTCCACCCATTGTAGAGCTTGTGCTGTCAGCAAAGACATAATGAAGCCAGTTTTGGAGATATCATTGGGGAAACACTGGTTATTAGCTTTTATATAAAGTGAGCATTGAAACAGAGATCCGCTGCAACCTTCTGGATCTCCGGAGTAGCAGGAAGGACAGGCAATAGACGTACTTGTGGTCACAGAGGGGGTGGCAGGTTGTAATGATAGTCTGAGGGCTTGGATCAGCTCTGAGAACAGATCCGGAGCATCAGCTGCGGTTGCGGCAGCGGCATTTGGATCCATGTTGCAGTGTTAGTTCAAGGGCTGGTATCCTGTCACGCTCACACAAAGGGACAGAGGTGCATTTTGCAGTTTATTTAGATGAATAAACAGAGTCCTCCAGAAGAATCCAGTCCATAGAAACCAGCATTGCACGAGCAAACAGAGACCGATGTAACTTCGATACCAGCTGGTGAGTAAGTGAAACAGTTGTATATATAGTGTGTAGGGCTGGGCGATATATATTGTACAGTATATTATGCGCATCTCATCAGTAAAGACGGTTCTTTGATTAGCGGGAAAACTCTGTCAGCTTATAAACAGAGCCGTAGATTGGCCGTTGAGTTTCGCGGGTGATTCTTACGATATATATCGCCCAGCCCTAAAACTGTGTTGGCTAAGTGTGCACAGGTGCTGGTTATCCGTAATCAGGTGAGAGTTCACGGGCGTTGGAACTTAGGGACTGGGTGGATGGTGTGACAGATGCGATTTAATCACGTTTAATCAATTGAAAGCAATTAACCCTTTATTATTATTATATAAAAATTTTTTTTTATATTGCAACGTACTAGTTGCTGCTTATGTAGAGTGTTCAAAATCTTATGTCTTATAAGACTGAAACCTGTATGTGGACAATGGAGAAGCACAATAGTTTTTTGAACGTAACTATTATTTTGTACTCTAAATACAGTCTTGAATAAAGCATCACTAACCAGCAGCTTAGCATGATTACCATGTCCTTTCAACAGTGTTCATATTGTTTTATAATCAAGTTCCTTTACAAGAGCTTCACCAGCTGGTATCAGTTTCCTGTCACACTTCTAGGACACAGCTAAATATAGTTTAGTTGATGTCGGAGGACAATTACAGTCTAACAAGCAGTTTTCTCATGCTGGAAGAATACAGTAAATTCAAGCAACAATATAAAGTGCGACAGATCTGCCTGGATGGAGACCATATTTATAGATTAATTTGTATAAGTCCAATTACTTTCAGATTTGTTCATATTTATTGTGCCACATCTCCATTTTGCCGGCATTAATATTCAGGAAATCCCTAAATGATAAAGCAGCTAAACAGACACAGACCAAGTACTGCTTTAAAGCATTTATCTTTTTGTTCAGCGATTTTAATAAATCCTCTCGATCTATTACCATGTACCTCTTTCATCAGTCTAGTAATGTATAGCCTAATCAGTCATCTTGTTGTTACATTATTGGATAAAAGACCTTTGCTGAATGAGCTCCAAGGAATAGTGTTACATTCATGATCTCCTAATACTGGCAACAAAGGCGGTGATAAAATGAGCTATTTAAAAGAGGATGCAAATAAAAAATAAATTGTGTTGCACAGAATGATAAAATGTGTTATTAAAGCTGAAGTATAAATATTGCTTATGTCTTTTCTGAAATGAAGTGTGTATGCATTTTATCTCATGCAAACCATAGACGGCAGTCAGACTGCATCGAGGGACTAATTTTCTTCTCACCCTTCTAAGCAGATGATCATATTTTCTTGGTTGATGTCCCAAAATAAGTTTAGTCTTAATTAAACAAATTTGCTAATAATATGAAGGGAACCATGAACACAGAGGTTCATCAATTAGCAGGATTAGTTTGGCAGGGAGCATATAATCCACACAGAGGCGTTTACATGCTGCCGATTACTCCTCCTTGTTCACCAGCTTTCATTGTGATGAAATTCTGAGCAATAATGCAAGTCGTTTGTTTCTCTGACTTTGAACTTGAACACATCTAAAAGGTGATGTGTTGTTTTTGTGATTTTAATGGGCAGATCACTGGTTAGTCCATTTAGCCCCTGCTGGCTGATGCTGTAACTGCAACATTCTGTGGGCAAAAGCGACCAAGATTTAATTAAAAATGTTTTTAAATTCAATGGCCACACATTTGGTTATAAGAAAGAAAAGTGCATTGCACAAAGTGGAGGATTAAGCCAGGGTTTTCTCATGTGAAATGCACTGCTATGCTCTGTCTCTCCTAACATTCTGTTGCTTGTAATCTGCTAATAGAACTTCTGGATTATAGAAGAGAAATGCATATTAAGCAGATATTTCTTTTTACCTCCCATCTTGCAACTTGCGACTTGTAGTGCACACTGGGAGATAGTTTCTTGGATAGGTAAAGAAATTTTCATTTGTATTATTTTAATTTTATTCTTTAATGTTTTATTAAAAACACTTTATTCATGTTCTGTATTCAGGAATATTATGCATTTTGTCTAGTCTGTGTTTATTTTATTTATTACAATCCCCTTAGTATTCCCCTTAGTGTCCCTCCTAAGGTACAAAACCCATTGAAAACGACACCTTAGGAATACTAGGGGTTAAATTAAATTGACATGGTTCTATTCCTCTGCATTTTTTCTTTTTAACTATACATTTTTGATGACCTTTATGTCATGGTGATCATTACCTTATTTTTACTTTTTAATAGCTTAATGGTATCTAAAGTGTACCTTTTGAAACGGTACCTCCCTAATGACAGCTTTTGTCCTTTTTTTTTTTTTTATCCTGACAGTACAGTAATTTTATATTTTCTTGCATATTGCGGAAACATGTTAAACAAATGCATTGCAGCATTGCCTCTTGATGCATGATGGGACTGGTTGGCTGTTGGCACTATGTGCTACTAACCATGTTAAAGTTTATTTCATATAATTTCCTGCCTTAGGAATAATCCAAAGCTTCCCAGAGAAATATTCGATGTTCCCTTTCAATTAGTCTGATTGGGTAAAACCTTATAGATCTTAGGTATTACATCTGGCATTTTAACTGATTCCTCTAAATCCCATATGCCAAGGGCTAATTCTCTAATTTGAAAGTATTCTGCATTGGGGAAGTCTGGAAAGATCACTGTTATGAACAGTAATAACATAAGACAGATGACGCACCATAATGCCAAATCCATTCATGGTCCATTCAAGTTTTATCAATTTCATCAGTTTTAAAAGATGTTTCTGGTTTTCTTTTAAATATATGGAACTAATAGTGTAATCATGGGACTCATATATGTCACAATTACTCATGAAACACAGTACATATGCAGGTCTTTTCTTCCTGCGCCGAATAACTTCTTAGAAAATTATCACTTTCAGTACTGTGAGTCACAGCGTAATGACTCAGTTCTCAGTTTCTGCTTTCTTCTGTTCATTTTGGCCTTTACTACTAGAAAATCTCCATTAAAACAATTATTATTAGCATTAAAAAGCTACATGAAAATTTAAGTCAATTATGCAAAATGACCAATGACCTTTTTTTTTGGTGTCTTAATATCATTCACAGGCTTTCTGGCACGTCGGTCCATCTCATACAAAGCAGCACTCACACTGAGCGGTATTTACAGATGGTAGCAGAGACAAATATAGATAATAACCTCTTGAGGATCATTTCATAATCCCGCATATACCCACGCTTCCTCTCCACTACCCGTCATTCCCATTTGCAGAAAGCCCATCCCACCGTAGTTGTCGCTAAATTAATATTCAAAGGTTAAGAGGTCTGTGCCTAGCGTGTAATGAGGAAGCAGACTAGTTAGTTAGAGCAGGTTCATTGAGCTCTTGCATTAAAGCATCGTACATGGATAATTTATGATTTCCATTGTCCCTCCTTCTGCGGGAATAAATTTTGAATTATTTATGCCCTCTTCATGCTTGTGGAAACGGAACATTTTAGTCTGTGTCGGCCATTCACTCATAATCAAGCAGTGAAACATTCGCTGTAGCTGGGGGAATAATGTTCATCTCTAGTTATTAAGTTCCACCATCTATTTCTCACTGCCTCCAGGGACCCAATACCCCAACTGAAAAAAAGAAAAGGAAAAAAGATCAAGTTGTAAGCTTAAAAAAAAAGAAAGATCGCCAATGTCAACCAGAATGTATTGGATTTCAGTGGTTAATCATACGCATTGGCATTTATTTTATTCTTCAAACCGCTTAACAATCGTACGGTTGTCTTGCCTGTGTCCTAAATAGGACATTGTGTCCCGTGTTTTGATGTATCACCATAAGAGCCGGGGACCTGACCCTCGTCTATTAGACACAGAAAGCAAAGTGGCTTTATTTGTGAAATCTGTGTCAAATGTCAAATCTTTTAATCGTGTTTTTGTTTTTGCTCAAATGAAAATGGATGGACGTTGTGAACCCGGCAAATGAAAGGTGCTGCAGGTTAATAGCGGCTTCTATTTTGCACAATTTGTACAGTTACTCTTTTCTAATATCATTAGGGAAATTAGCTGTGAGGTGATTTATTCACTTATTTATTAAATAAATCATTTAAACACATACTGAATCTTAAGTATGCGAGAGGAAGACAAATTGGCAAGACAACTCTGCCCCTCTTAAGTAGAACAAAGATAAATCAAGTAATAAACGTACGGCCGTGTTTTGCATAGCATTAATTAGAGCTGTTTTAATTTGCCTAGAACATGCATGGATCCGTTTAAATGTGTCTTACATATTTAAAGGGTGGAGATGAATTATGATAGAAGGGAAATTAGCTCTGCGTTGTGTTCGTTGCTGTACACCTGACCGCTTGCTTGGAACCTTATGTTCACAAAAGAAAAAAAAAATGACATAAGCTAAAAGTACCAAAAGTATATATATATTTTTAAAACTAATAACTAAGCAATTCTTAGAGTATCATTTAATATTTGTGCCATTGGGTAAAGTGTTGGTTACTGGTGACTGTTAATCACTGCTGGTAGAAGCTGTAAGCAAATTAGCTCAAACAAAGAATCAAGATTCTGTAGAGAATTTGCACAAAAGAGTCATTCTGCAATTCACTGAACGAGCCGTATATCATCAACTCTGCGCTGGATATTAAAATCCAGACTTTAGTGTAAACACTATTAATAAGCACAGTAACAAAACACAAGATGTTCTCTTTTCAATAATAAATATAGGTGCTATTGCATCGACTTGAACAACCATCAATCAAAAAATTAACTCTCGCATTAAGTTTGTCAATGAGGTTAACATTTATATCAATTTCACCAGAATCTGGAGGTTTGTACTTGTGTTGCCTTTGTGCTACGGTATTCCCTCTGTGATCCTCACTGCAGAAAGGGGTTTCCCAAGGTTGCTGATTGGCTGGAAGTCAGTTGTCGTTGAAGTCTTGGGAGGCTGATGATTGGGCAGTGGCTGAAGAACAAGCGAGTTGCGGTCCGTTTAAAGTTTGATGCAGTGCAGTCGGAGAAAGTAAAGAAATAAAGTAATGAGACTAGATTGGTTTTCTTCTCATCATGGCTAGGCAGCCACAGGCATGGATGCTAGAGCAAATGGAATGCTTCCTAAAGAACACAAAAGGTGGCAAGGAAAAATGCGATATCTGCCTTTGATCTAGTAGGCATCTGTTCCACTTCGAGAGGGCAGAATTGTCCGTCTTGACTGTGTTTATTTCAGTCCGCACAGACTGTCTGCGTGTATGCACGAGAAGAATGCTGAATTAAAGAGTGCAAGTCAATTGGTGGCATTGCACAGTTATCAAGCTCCTCCATCCGCACTGATCCGCGACTGAGTATACTTTGAAAGCTGTGTGGATGCGGTGTTAAGTCTGTTATGTCTAACATGAAACTTGACAAAGTCCTGCCATTTGAATGAATGAGCCAATCACCATCATGTCACTACTGTTGCTGCTTGAAGTTCAAATTTCTATAGAAAATTGTTTAGAGAGAGATTTGAACTGGACCGATCTGTATTTCATTCCCTTTAAATGCTACTTGAGCATAAACATTTGGAACAGTACAGTATGTTGTTTGTGCCAAATTTTGTTGCTGATTTTAAATGTAAAATTATTTAAATCTCTTTGTTGAAATAAGATTTTTATTTTTAAGATATGCATTATATTAACTTGAAACTTTGAAAAAATAAAAATGTTTTAAAAC
>JAUMHP010000046.1:13609210-13621630 GCA_032361065.1 Enteromius trimaculatus
TGACGAGTAAAGTGTATCTGGGCAGCTCTCTGGGTGCTCAGCACCCCCAAAGCTCTGAACCTAGAATCGCCCCTGGGCTTAAGTAAACCAGACTTAAATTATGTAAGCAATACTTTTTAAAATATTAGTAAATAAGAATTAAATTCACTCAATTCAATTACATTAAGATTATTTAATTGAATTAAGGCAATGAGTTTGCGCAATTTAATTAAGCAAACTTAACAAATCACCTTTTACAGTGTAGGATAAAATAAACTCCTGTAAGATCAGAGCAACAAAGGCTTGGCTGGATAGAAGAGACAAACACTCCCATTAGTCGTTCCTCGCTCCTATCACTGCTGTAGTGTTTACACTGGGAATACTGCGGGATTGTTAAGCCTGAGGGCTGGGGGTGACAACCAAAAGACAATTCAACACCGTTTCCGTAAACACATTGACAATCAGCACTGGAGAACTGATAGACGGCACATGCACAAAATAAGCCTTTTTGCTGACAAATTGTCAGTCCACCCCCCTCCACGCGGCCTTACAATCTGCATCCCAAATCCAAATGGACTCTCTGTCATCTACATTGACTCTCCCCCAGCTCAAACCCCCTGTGAATGGCTGACCCCGAACCCCTCGGCCTCTGGCCCCTCCTGCCCAGGGAGGCTGCAGTCGAGGTGGGGCCTTGGCTCATTAGTGTGCCCACCTGGAGGCCAGCGGGCAGCCTACGGAGTCCAGGCCCTTGATCTGTGGGCTATGAGCAACATTGTGACACAAGGTCCGATTGGAGCCAACGGACCAGCCAAGACAACACAACAGCATGGATGCCTCCACAGCGCAGCTCCAGCCAATTACTTTAATGATCCCTGTGACATTTTTCCTCTCACATTCTTCTAAGAGCAACTCATTATGAGTTTAACAGTTTCAGCTTTTGTGTTTTGTTTCCAGTCGAAGCCTCCCACATCATGTCAAATTCCATCACCTGTCAGCTGACTATTGTTGTATCGACGATGCTGATTGATAATAGTACTGTTATCAGGGTCTCTGGTATTTAGTATTATGAAAATTTTGTTTAAAAGGTAAGCAATGTAATATAAGGTTAGCATTGTTTATAGCACTTATGGATGATATTTTTGTAGGCCAAAACCCAGAGACAAGTTAGCATTGTAGTACTTTCAGTTCGTCCTTAAGCCAATTGGAGGTTTTTTAATGGGTTTTTGGTTAAATGCTGTGGCTAACAAATTTTATTCAATGTCTGAAACATTGGTAATACACTTCTGATTTTTTTTTTTTTCTGTCTTGTCTTCAGAACCTTTTTTTTTTTTTTTTTTTTTTTACTTCTGGACGAATTATACTACTGGTCAAACGGTTGGGCTCAGTATATATATGTATATTTTTATATTCCAAAAGAATGCTGTTCTCTATTTTAATCAAAAGAATCCTGAAGAAAATGAAAATCATGGTTTCCAAAAAAACACCACATTTTTAAATACACTAATAATAAGAAATGTTTAATGAGCATCAGCATATTAGAATAATTTCTGAAGGATCATGTCACATAATGACTGATTAAAATGTAGTTTCACATCACAAGAAAAAAAAAAAACATATTATATAAAATATATTGAAATGTAAAATGTAAAAGTTGAAAATGAAAAAAATATTTTAGAATTTTACAGTTTTTACTATATATTTTTTTAGAAATGTCTGTAGAAGAAGATAATTATTTTACAAAAATCATTTTATCCTCTTAAAGATGGTTTTAAGAGACCACCAGCATTCATTATGACTAGTTGTTTGTGGTTTTCACTGTTTCTCCAGATCAGAACACAAACCTCTCGTAGTCAGGATTAGTTACCCTCTCTTACTTAGAAGACACAAGACACTTATTCCTCCTGAGGTGCATGAATATTAATGCATTTACTTTTTAAATATTTTCCTTTTCTTCAAATGAAAGCAATCCATCTAGCTGTCAGAAGTCAAAGGAACATATGACCTATACACTGTCACCCGTCTTGGTTTGTATTCTGTTTGATTTGGTTTGTCTCCCTCTCTCTCTTTCATTTTTGTAGTCTGTCAGTGTTTCCCACACACACATACACACACAGTCTAAACCTTGTTGATGTGAAGTTTAGTTGTGATCAGCAGAAGGTGCTTTTGTTTGGTGAAGAACTGGCATGCATTTGAGTTGAAGATGTTGCTGTAAACAGCTCGTGATGTCAGCTGTGTGACAATAGAGCTAGATGAGGCACAAGCTTTTTATCTGGAGCGACTTGATTCAGGGACAGCCCTGACAGAGCAACCTTGAGCGCTTTCCTCAAGGGCAGTGTGGTGATAGAGCAGGAATGTGATCTTGGTAACTGTCCAGCTCCTGAGTCACCACTATTTGGAACAGGACCTGTAACATTTGTGTTGATTTAACCACTTCAGGACCCAAAGTGCTGTTGCACTGATTTTCTACTGACTCTCTTCCAGACTCAAGCCACTGGAATTCCACATCAATTTTTGAATGTCATCCGCAATATCTGATTGCTGACCTTAATGCTGTACTTCAGCTTTAAAGCAGTTTGAATTAGGCTTCATCCAATCTGGTCTCATAAAAATATGTACCTCTGGGCACATTTTTTGTTTTTATGTGCCTTACTGCACGTTTTATCACAGTTTCTAAGAGAAATGTCTACTGAGTGACACTAAAACACAGGTTCAATGCGTAAATCCATGCACATTTTTAAATATGCCCTACACCAAATCCAACTGTAAAACTACCCAGTAGTATTAAAAAATGCAAAACTGATATATAAAACACATTTGGTGATGCAACCTTGTCATTTCAACTTCCTTTTACACAGATTTGAACTGTTTTGATGAACCGTAGATACACTGTATTCGAACCGGAGCTCCTCGCCTCAAGTACATCTCTGCACTTCGTGAGCAACCGAACGAATCTTACTGTCTATGAAAACCCATAGATATGAAGCTGGATATGTGTGATGCTAACATTCAAAAGTATCAGTTTTCAAATATCCCAGCATATTAATATTGTTTTGAAGTCAAGTAATTGTGCAAAAATTACACTTTATTAATCGAAACTCTTGTGCGAAAGGGAATAAAAGGTGTCTGAGTTTTACTGCCACTAATGTTCATTTCTTTTGGAATCTGCAGTGATATACTTATTACTACGTATTTCGTGTCTCACCAAAAGTGCATCAAGATGCGTTTATGCCATAAGACCAGGAAGGCTTCCATGTATGGACACTATGAGATAACTGAACATTTTTACAACATGATTTTCACACTTACAAATTCAACAAGGTCCAACAGTAGACATACAGTAAAACTATCTATCTATTTTTCTATCTTCTTTAGTTTCCTTTGTTGTTGTTGTTGTTGTCTATAGTTCTGCCACAGTGTAATCACAGTTGTGTTGTGTTTAATAATTTGTGATATATTTTTAGGCTTCAAATAACAGACTTACGTTTTATATATGCCTAATGCATACACTCATACATAACGTACATATAAATAAACACATACAAAACGTATGATATTTTTTGTATTATTTTTGTATTTACATATAGAGAATTTAAAATGACGCACAGCAGAAGTACTGAAGTGTGTTTATTGTTAAATATTTAATTTGTTTCCCCTCACGTCTTGGATTCTGTTCTCCTTGGTACACAACCTAAAATGGATATGATATATAGTTTTACATTTAATTCATTTTTTTAATATGTATTTTCATAGATTAAGACGTGAGAAGTTTCTGGGACAGATTTTATTAATAACATGTATTTTCAGTGCTTCAGCTTCATTTGGTCAGGTTGAAGAATCACCCATGTAATTTTGGTAAACTTGCAACATTAGTGACCTATGAGATGTTTCCTCCTCTCCAGGTTTCTGAGGATTCTGGGAAGCCAACATTTTAGCTTTATTGCAGCACATGCTGCTTTTCCATTTTTTGCACACATCTCTGTTCTTGTCTTTTATTTGATCAGTCACTGCACATTGAATCAATGAGGCGCTACTATCCCTGCAATCTAAGATAACCCTTGTCTTTTCTCTATTATTATATTATATTTATATGTTATTATGTTATCATACCAAAGAGGTGCTTTACAAATTTCATTGCTTTCTCTGTTTGCAATGACAATAAAAAAAAAAAAAAAATTCTATTCTTTTCGATTTTATTCTATTCACTTAGATACTGCTGTAGTGACTTGTTATTCCGGTTAATTAGATATCTCAGTTTAGTATGGCATATTTAGAAGTCATTAAACATTGTTATATCATCACCAATGTTGCACACAGGTCTATATACACACTCTTACCCAAAAAATAATTAAATTTACTTTTAATTATAAGCAACATAGTAATGGTAATAAAACTGCTGGAGTCTTACTAGTAACAATTATTTTTGTAACAAATTGCATAAGACTAAATATGCCTAAAATGGTTCACTTCTGCATTGTTACCATGCAGTCAACTGACTTGCAGCTATGTTGATATAGCCTGTTTCTGTAGTTTTCGTAACCAGAAGGAAAAGACCTTTTGATCTGAAGCTGTTTGTATTCTCTTAATTATAATATTCTCTTTTAATTATGAGCTTTGGAACGCAGTTGAGGGATTTACTCATCAAGCTCTTTTCCTTGGGATTTCTATGAAATAATTTTGTATCTTGCACTGCTCTGAATTATACATGAAACCAAATGTCGTGAACTCCAACGTGACACACTTTGAGTTCTGACACTTGTTTTTGTAACGAGGTCACCTTGTCTTGCTCCTTTCATATCTGACATCTTAAGACACACGTTAGATGTTTAAGAGACTGTGCACATTAAAAATGAAGCTTTATATCAGGTGTTTTGTTTATAATAGAAAAAAAAACTGTCTGGAGTTTGAGTGCCATGTGTTCTGATTGACTCTGAACACTTTACAGTGGGATTTGAATTAATCTCTTTTCCTCTTAAAAGAGTTTTCTCTTTAAAGTGTTAGTTTCTTTTTATTCACACACATTTGCTGCACACAGGCCACACACTCTTACATTTTGAATTCATCTGAAGCGACATTTTTGCCGTTTCTTTGCCTACACACACACTCTTTCTCCCGCTCAGGGCGTTTATTTTGCACACTAACTGATCCATTCTGCCTCTCTTATGACTGTCAAAATATTTGAGCTTGTGTTTAAGAGAAACTCAAAGGGCCGCCCAGTAATCTCCCACTTGACTTGCCATCAATGTAAACCGAATCAAAGCATCCACATCTGGAGTGTGTGATACAGGGAATGAGTGGAAGGCCATATTCCTTCGATGTACTGTATTAAGCATTATACTGTATATTAAGGTAGGTTAGGTTTTGTAGGTTATGTGTAGGCTTATACATATAAGTATACATACATTCCGGTGTTTGGTGTCACGTGATCCTTCAGAATTATTTTGATATGCTGATTTGGTTCAAAAAAAGCATTTAGCATTTTTATCAGTGCTGAAAAAACCACAAGCAATTGAAATCATGTTGTTGTTTTTTCTTCCCAGGGTTCTTGCGCAATACTGTATGATGTCCATTACCAAAATGAATCCTTTTGATTTATAGTTTAGCATGATTTTAACCTGGTTTTCAACAGAAATGTTTCTTGAGCACTAAATCAGCTTGTTAGAACTGTAACTTTTACTGTGCTTGTAATCCAATAGATACAACCTTGGTGAGCATACGAGATGATCTACTATGTGTGTGTACATATAATCATTTTTAATTGTTTGCCTTATTACCTATGTTTGCTTTTCTCCTGCTCTTCATCCTTTTGGGACAATATGTTTTACTCTTGACCTTTGGCTGATATATAATGTTACATATCTCAAACCCTGAGTGGATGTCCAGAGTGGCTTTAGCAATAACACTGGAAGATTGCTTACATTAGCAGGAAGTCTCTTGCCCTTAGATCAAACTTTATAAGCACACTCAAGTGTCCCGCTTTTCCCATAGACTCTGCTGTCCTCCCAGTCCCCCCTCATTAGAACAGATGCTTGTATGAAACCTGTGTAAACTTTGACAGTATTGCAATCTCAGCACATCTTTTTAAACATTTCTCTGAAAGTCAAGGGGAGCAGTTGCGTCTGTTTATCTGAGTGTGTTAATATTTTCAACTCTGTGTACTTATACTCTATTTATTATTTTCCGCATGAATAGAGGTATAATGAAGACATGAGAAATTAATGACACTAAGCCCTCTTATGTTTTTTGTGCCCTCTCTTCTTGTTAACAATCTGTACAATCTGGACTCTGCTAACTTTTTTTTTTTTTTTTTGGAATTTAAATATTTCAATTGGTTGGGCAGGGGCTACGTGCTGACTGACCACACAAGCCAAACATTATATCTCTGTTAGCACAATCCCTTTTCTACTTCCATCCGGGAAGAGTGCAGTGGACAGACGAGGGTGGATCAACATCGAGAGTGATGAATGTCTTTAGACGGAAGAGTCATGCAGGATGTCCTTGACTTTAATCAAAACTATTTGTGTTTTTTTTTCTTTTTTTTTTTTTTGTGAGCTGTGCTGTTGTGGCATCTCTTCGCTCATGTCCACTGATAGCTTGACTTTAACAATATCATTCATCAGGGAAAGTGGGCTGTGCTGTGCTGTGTTTCAGGGCTGTGTGCTGCATTTAATGCTTTTAAAGGAGTCGTACAAAGCCAATTTTCCACAAGCTAATATGACTCTTTAGGGTCAAAGATAGTTTAAAAAAATGCTCATTTTACCCTGTCAAAAACAGCTCTTTTGAAATCACTGTTCTGTTTACTTCCCCTTTAATTCTTCACGAGCTCCGCTGACTCCACCCCTCCTTTCCGAGGCGCTCTCGGAGGATCTGTTTTAGCTGTATTCATAGTGAAACTTGCTAATTAGCACATTATTAAAAAAGGCCATTTGCAAAGATTCATTAAAAGACATTATACTCACTGCTTCTGTAGGTGAGGCTGGGTCATGAATGACCATAAATGATGACTCGCGCAAGCATAAACGCATTTTGGTTGATCAAGGGTACATTTCCTTCAGAACCAAACATGACGTTAATCCTCTGCATCTTCAGCCAATCAGATGTCGAGGGTAAATGACTACTGCTTCATTAGGCCTAACACATTACAACACATATCAACAAAACACCTCACTCTCTTAGGAGTCTTGCTTGTCTCTGCGTCTCGGTCTGATGACTGCTCACTCAGGGCGGGTCTGAGGTAAGACCCCAGTTCAGTCTGTGTGACACGCTGCTGTCAATCAACTATTGTGGGAGTGGCCTCTGTCGGTGTGCCGCCATGCTTTTGAGAATGGCTTGATTTCAGAAGGGGCAACTTATTTTTATTACATTAAAAGAAAACTACTGGGTGGATCTTTATCATTGTAGGGTGGTTGTGTACTCATTCTCCCAACAAACATTTCAGTCCAAACAGCTTGTAAAAGTGCATGTCACCAAGACGTGAAAATAAATAATTACCAGAAATACTGAAAATGCAATTCCATGCAAACCCGTCCAAACAAGCATTTACTGAAACAAAAAAGATGTGAAACGAGAAGATGATGGTTGCAGCTGTCATGCATCCAATAGTATCATAAATATATAGTACATATGATTCATGCTCTCCAGTCTGAGTATCGTTTGTGACTAAAATGTACCAAATGCACCCTGAATAATACAGAGGAAATTGTGTTAGAATTGTAAAACAGACCATATAATTTTCTCATTTATCTCAGCCTCTCGATATCTAATACAGTATGTGAAAGCATGTCTACCTGGTTCAGAAGATTATGACCTTATGTGGTTTATCTGGCATTTCCATTTCAGTGACTGTATAAATAACACAGGACCAATTAAAGCATCTGACCAACATCTGATGTAAACCAAAATTAATGTAGGAAGCCAGGAAACACTTAACCCACAGTATTTAACGATCAGAAGTTTATGGTTTATCAAGTACATCAGCAAGTCAGAAGTAGAAATGGGATGAATATGGAAGATATTACCATTTTAATGTTGCCATGTATATACTGTAACCTTGATGAACATATGGGATTTGCTTATCTATATCAGTATCTAAACAGAGCAAGGATGATTTATGTGGCCTCAGTTTGAGATAACTGTTTATCAGGACACAACTATGGGAGGACTGTTATATAAACGGCAAAAACACACCACGCACATTTTTTTTTTTTTAATACAGCCTCAGAGTTTCCATGGACAGGAAAGTGCTACAAGTTGGGAAATTCCCACGTTTGTCAAACTGAACCTCTACAGGCTGCATTTTTGAGCCACAGTCATTGGTTTAATGTCATTATTTTTCTCCCTTGAGTTTCATTTGGCTGTTTTTGTGAAATCAGTGCTGTTTTAGGAGCTGACAAAGTACACTTTAATGTTAGTCAGAAACAACATCAATTTAAATATAAAATATATATAAAAATATATTTAAATAAAATAACAATTCATCATATATTTATGTAATAAGATTGTCATGCCCAACATGTTAGAAAAAAATAATGTTCTATTTCAATATATTTTAAAAAATAATTTTTAACAGTACTCAGTTTTATTAAAAATAAGTTGTTGTTGTTTTTTTATACGTAAGAACTATGCAGCATTGCGTGGGCCAGTATTATTTATTTACTTATTTGACAGCTTGACAGGCTCTTTTTTTTCTTTTCTTTTTTTTTTTTTTCTCGTGATACACATAATAAAGGTTCATGTGGTAAAGGGTGATATTATTTATTAATTTTTGAGTAAACTCATCATTCAAACATAATTGTATTGTGGTTTAGCTAAATTATTCCTAAGCACATTATAGGAAAAAAAGAAAAGTGATGAAATGCAGTCTGGGACAATATTTCTGGCAGAACATGCATTTTCTTATCCGTTCACTTTGAACAGCAAATCTACATACTGTCAAAGAGTGTCAAGGCCATATCAAGCAGAGAAAATCCAAGCCGGAGGAGGGCAGGTGGAAAAAAAGGTATGCCACACTGCGTGTTCCCTTGAACAAACACTTGTGGTGAAGGGGTCGGCTTGCCAGAGTTTGACAAACAAATGACAGGAAATGACAGACTTTGAGGAAACACCTCAGCGAGACCTGATGCTAATCGGAGCAAGACTGTGGATGTGGCAGCCCTGCTATCACCTATCTTTCAGCACTGGAGGCAACTCAAATGGAGAGAACGCTTTACATCCTTGTCATTTTGAACAAACAACACCTCCAAACACCAGATAGGACACCATTGTCAGCTCTGTCTGATCTGATCTGTCCGTCAATCGGTAGTGTGTGAGTGAAGTGGGAATTAGGGGAAGGAAACTGGCAAGGTTGAATAGAAGGAAAAGCACAGATGCAGGACATGCCCACATGTGTATAAACTAATTTATCACAAGACTTATGATGACTTATGAAAGATGATACCACTTTTCTTTTCGGACCAAAACCATGTACTAGGAAGGTCACTTTTTGCTTTATTGACGTTAATATTAATACCTTGATCAACAGAACCATTTTTGCAAAGATTACATTTGCAACTACAGCTAATTACTATTAGATTTGTAATTGACAATTAAGCATTTAACCAATTAAACAAATCAAAAAATGTAGAAGATTTCTCACTTTATTTATTAAATTCTTTTGTTAATGGACTGTTTTGGGTTGCCATTGACTTCTATAGGTGATGGAATTCCATAAATTCTATAAATATTATGGAAGTCAGTGAAGTGAAGTGTAACCTTATTATCGTTGTAAGAACATGTAATATATATGTGTGTGTGTGTGTATTTGCGTAAGTCTTATGCTCAACAAGGCATCATTTATTTGTTTAAAAAAGCAGTAAAAAATGGTTTGTCAAATTTTGTACAATTTCAATGAACTGTTTCCTGTTTCAGTGTTCTAAAATGTACTTACTCTGAAACACTAAATCAGCAGCTATTTCTTTAGTGTCATGTGATCTGTCAGAAATAATTTTTATATAACCAAATCAATATATTACATCAAAATCATTCTGATATATAAGTCTAGTAAAACCTTGAAATGTATTTTCGTGTTTCCTGAAGTTAGTTGAAATGTGAAACATTAAATATCACCACTGCTTACATTACATTCGTGGTTGAAGACTGATTAGCAATTAACAGAACATTTTATATATAACTATATCCTCTTTAATGTGAAAAGCTCTCATCATTAGCATGCAGTCGTCATATGGGGCAATGGTACTGTAGGGTTGGACCCTGCTTGCAACGTGCAGCATAATGTGAAAGTGTGTGTGGGTGGCCCAAGTGCCTCTCCTAATTCAATCATCCCCTCCTCTCAGCTTGCATTTTTATTCCAATTTGATTAGCAGAGCTAAAGCCATCACGATTTCACCCAGACAAAATGAATGCTTGTATTAATCCCGCAATTTCCATTTAAAATGCGGGAGCATTGACTCGATTAATAAGGGGGCCAATACTGAATAATTACGCTGCAAACATCGGCTATGGACGAGAGCGCAGCTGGAGTTGCTTACAGATGCCCTATGGGATCTCTGAGGGGTCAAACCAAAGCATTGGCCATGACTGAGGTGATGAATCAGTTAGCCAATCTTTTCGACAATTAACAAGCTGAGGCCCCCGTATTAATTTCCCGCCCCTGGAGTGGAGCCTGGTCAGATGTGTCAGGGTCAAGGGTTAGAGGTCGAGAGCACAGGTCAAGCCCACTGATTTGCCCTGGCAAAATCAAGAGAGCAAAATAAGCACATTACATCGAAATGCATTACCCAACCGGAGCTTACCGTATCAGATGGTTTGTAAATTAACATCAGCGTATGAACGGGCGAGCTGAGGAACATGAAAGGGAACATTCAGAGAACGTTTAATTAGTGGTGATCAATCTAGGTGCACTGTGTTTGAGCGTTCAATAAAGTGGAATCGATGGCTGCGAGGACAAACAAAGCAGGTGTTCTTAGCCGAGGGATTATAGGTTAACATTTATTCGGAAGAGATATTGTAATGCACGACCTGCTAGATGTAATATTAAACCATCGCCATCCATTACAAGTGTCCCATTGATCCTCCGCCCATCGACGGTTTGCTTAACCAAGGTGCGTTTCGTTCAATCTTGCCTGCTTTATCGAATGCTTCCTTCCTTGTTTTGATAGGTGCTTTGTAGACAGGCTGCTCTTTGGCCGCATGTGTCTTCCTTGTGAATTCACTGCAGTGAACTCTTTGGGAACCCCTTGTCGTATGCTATAGCCACTGTGGCTCGGTGATTATAATGATTACAATGTACACACTGGTGTAATGTCACCATTCTTTCTTCACTTAATAGCCAAGGTTCAAGTAGAGTTCAAATCCCTTCATACTTTGTGGCAATCACCTCACCAGGGTCAAAATTCGAGCTCACGAGCCATTTTTCAATAATGCTGCTGTGATCGTCAGCGTTATTGACCTCGACTGGGCTTTTTCCTCACATCAGAGCCCAAGCTTCAAAGATGCAGGGTTGTCTCAAGGTTAATTCTGGACAAAACAGTGCAGAGAGTTGTCAAAACGAACATTATTTGAAGGTAGCTAGGCTTCCCGCTTGGGAATAGGTCGACTTTTATGTCAGAACGAAAGCATTCCCACATGTTTGAAAGTATGCTTAATGCTCTTGGGATCGTGTTTCGTGGCAGCCTCCTAAAACCTGCTGCATCGCTCATTGTTAAATGCTGTCTGTGGGGGAAATTAGCCCTGACACTGTTTTTATTATGAAAACACAGTTAAGATGTGCCCAGCCTCCCAACTTTAGAGCTTTTAAATAGCACTTCTCTGTAAAACTATCCCAGTGTCTCTGTGCCCCCCTTTCACTCTCTCTATCTCCCGCTCTCTCTTTCCCTGTGAGTGGCTTTTGCCAAATAGGGGCACATATGTTTCTCTGTAATTAAAGCTCTTGTTATACAGTGCTGCTCCCTTCAAGTAGAAATGATTAACTAATGGAGCGATTGAGGGGAAATTAATAGTTATCTCTTCCTGTCATTCCCCCTCCTGTGTTTTCTGTCTAACTCGCCCGCCGTTGAGATATCAGAGCACTTTTGTGTTGAGTAATCAATAAGCAGTTTGTGAAGGTGACAATATCCGTGTTGTACTGTACACAGGTGTGCAAGCTTGAAATTAAACACAATGTGTTCTAAAAAAAAAGTATTTGAAAGTTTAAGCCACATTTGAGCCAAATGTATGAGCTGTGGAGCTTATTAACTTACTGTATTTAATCAACAGGTTCTAAGGTCATTCTGTAGTGGATCATTGAAGGCATTTTTTTCGTGTAGTTATATCATGGTCACATGACATATTTGGTAATCAAAAATGAGCATAGTTCAGTGACTATTTTAGATGCATTTTGACAAATGTGTATTGTAATTTTAAAATTCTTTATTTTTATTTTTTATTATTATTATTATTATTATTATT
>JAUMHP010000046.1:13621730-13638205 GCA_032361065.1 Enteromius trimaculatus
TTATTATTATTATTATTATTATTATTTATGTTTAGCATGAACTGTTGTTGTACTATCATATTTTAATTAAAATGGCACCATATATATATATATATATATATATATATATATTTTTTTTTTTTTTTTTTTTTTATTATTATAATTTATATATATATATCTTTTGTAAGGTTAGATATGTATAGATATGAAAGGTTTTCCTTTTGCAAGTACAAGACCAATTGATTGGTTGATTGGAACAAAAGATCAAAGATCAAAATCACGGTGACCGTAATGGTTGCTAGAAGTCCAAATTTACCATTGCATAAATAAGTTGCATTTCAAATCTAAATCAAAATAACACATCCTTGGTGAGCAGACTAAACTTAATGTATCCTTGTCTTTTGACTGACAGGATAAGCTTTGCTTGCTTCTCCCAAACATTTATTTAGAACTCTCTTTATGAGAAATTATGTCGGTAGTGTTAAATAAATAGCTTTGCTTTCTGGCAGATATTTGTTATGTTAGTCTGCCGACCTACAGCTGCACATAACTTCACGGCTCCTTTAGCGATTTTTAACGTTTTGACTCCAATTCCGATTCCTTTTTTCCTTTAAATTTACCCAGATTAAACATCTTTGACTGAGCCAGCTGTTGAAGAACTGCCACATCACAGCAAGTTCACAAATAAAACAGGCAGAAAAAAAATCCAGCCAGAAGCAAACAAAGTAGCACAAACAACATATGCTTATACTCTCATGATTTAAGGAGCGGTTCCTCTCTAATACATCTTATCACAGCTGAGTGACACGCTCTGCAACGGTGGCATTTCTCCCATCTGCCAGTGTTGAGCCTACACACTCATTACGAGGCGGAGTGAGACAGCACTGTTGCACCCTGGGTGCATTCACATGTGTGTGTGTGTGAGACGAGCAAGATGGGTTGTTGGTATCGATCACTTGCATGCACAAACTCACTTCCACACCAAATTCTCTCATTGGGATGTGGAGCGATCCTTCAGTGTTCCACTCATCTTACCAGACCCCCTCCTCTCTCCGACACGGCGCTGCACAGCTCCTAGTCTCTCTCTCTGTGGGACTGGAAGGCACAGGGATATCTGGAGGATCTGCAGAGGAGAATGGGGGTCAGTCTTGTACCGGCGGTCCCAAAAAGTCCTTAAGCCTGGCTCAAGGGGGCTTATGCTGATACCTTGACCTTTCTACCAGGGACTACATTTCACACTGAAATTACCATTACCATGCGGCTTTCCCCTGAGGTCTACCGTCAAGTTTCCTCCTATGGGGTTAAAAGTCATCATGGCATGATACCCTCCTTGCATGCTAAATGACCGAGACACATGTTAACCATGGAGTGGACCCCACTGCCAGCAAAATCCCCATTCGATGCTGCATGGACTCAGCTAAGAGAGCTGATGTTGAATTGATTAATATTTGACCTAGGCAGGGATGGACTGGCCAGAGCACTCAGACCACAGGATGGACTAGAGGCTGTTTATTTCTGTAATTTATGTATATTTAAATATTATATTTTTAATGGTTCCAAAAGGAGGTTATTGAAAACAAAATACCATAATCATGCCATGATAATTTTTACACTGTAGATCATTAATTGTGCATTGGAAATCTCCTATTGATGTTAAATTGTCTTTATAGAACCACAGTAAATGCCAAAAAATATATATAAATATAAGTGGTGGGCTGTTATCGGCGTTAACGTGCTGCTAGCTATGATGACTTTCATCTTGATATTTTAGCGCGGATGTATACCTAGCCGAATTGCACTGTAGCCCTATTCAGATACTAGTTTTCTAAACTACTGTATATGTGAGCTTCGATTCTTAACACCTGTCGTCCATGATTTTCATTTACCATTTCTGGTGGGACTTACATCTACGTGTTTATAACGCTCTATGTGTGCATTGCTATAGTCATTCAGATTGATTACAATTAGTATAATCACAAATAACAAGGTGAAGTTAAATGGCTAGTATAGCAAAATGTGTGGTTACTTTAGTCCAACTAGTATGGTTTTTTTTTTTGTTTTTTTTTTGTAGTAAAACCCATGTTTAGTTTTTATAATTAAAACATACACTATCATCACAAACATCGCATTCGGACTCTAGAATTATCACAGAGGTTGTGAGAGAAAAACACAGACATGGAAGAACGACCCCCTGTAAAACTAGTCCCGTCCGAATAGGGCTTTACTTTTAGTCATTGTTTAGGTACACATATTCTGAATGCCTTTGGCAGAATTCAAATGAGCCATTTTATTCTAGATTAATCTAGATTAATTTTAAAATGAATCTAGATCAATCTACTGTAGTTAAAAAAAAATCTATGTCCACCCCTAATATATCATTCTGTTGTCTTTGCCATTAAAAATGTGATGGACATACTATACTGTAACTGTATAACATAACTCTACTATAACTCTAATACTGTAAGCTTGGCTATATAGATATTTTCAGCGCTAAATCTGTTTAATAGAATATTTATATGAAAAGTCTAATTTTATAACATAAATAAATCTCCTACACCCCACTTCATAATGTAAAATATGAAATATAATTTCATTAGTGTGTTTGTTTGCTGGATTGATCTCCAGTGAGTACCATAGTGATGCTGTTCAGTGCTGTTATTAATGCTGTCTTAAATATGAAATTAAAAGGGCACTTGTCTTATGAAATTGATAATGTGTATATATCTTCTGAGATAATCTGAAAATATATTGCCATTAACTTCAAAATGGCAAGTCTGTTTAACTAAGGCCGATGTTGAGATTTAGATAATGACATCTTTACCTTTCTCTGGGGCTGTACAGTCAGTTGGAAAACCTCCACTGAATAGAAGTGAGGAAACGAGAGGTTGTGGGGTGGCCACGTCAAACACAAACACGCACACACCATTTACCGTTGGTTTATTTGTCTTTAATTCTCTCCCAGGTGGAGGTAATCAGTAAGCAGTGACAGCTGTCATTCTGACATGACCTCCAATGAGCACTGAGTGGTTGTGGCATGATAATTGTGATGGGTGAGTGTGAGTGAGAGAAACTATTACACCCCTGAGGGCATGATGCCAGTGTGCATTGGTGCCACTTGCCAGCAATTCAAAGTGACAGAGTGCCAAACAAACAAGCATATGAACCCAGGTGGATGTGACATGCAGCCATTAACACTTACTGTATGCTGTCTGAACAGAGCACACTGTAATACTGTATATGAGACTTGTGTTGTATTGTCACATTAGAGCAGTCAACGTTCACAGGAGAACAAATATTAAACAAATTAATCAATGCCCATTTTATCACCTCATGACAAATTTTCACATAATTATAATTTTTGTTCACAAGAGCTCAAAGAAAGTGGTGTGACAAAACTGTCATCATATCTTATTTGCACAAACATAAAATCACACAATTATGACTTGAATCAATGTTTATTCATTCACTGCTCTTTATAGTACAGGCAAAATTTATTTTATTTTATTCCATCATCATGATCATGAGACATTTTCCCTTCTATGTAACAGACATTCATGCTTTCCTTCATAATGGAAGATTTGTATTTACAATAAATGCTGGTCTTTTGAACTTTCTATTCATTAAAGAATCCTGGGGGTTAAAATGTGTCAAGGTTTCCAGCAGTACAAATGTTTTTGACATTGACATTAATAATACATGTTTATAGAGCACCAAATCAGCATATTAAAATGCTTTTTAGAGGCGAAGGCTTTACCATCACCAGGATGAATTACACTGTGACAATTGTAATAATAATATTCCATTTACATATTTTTTTTTTTTATCAAATAAATGAACACAGAAGACATCAATAACATTTTTTTAATATGAATATCTTAAATATCATATATCATATCATAAATTCAGCCCATAGAGCTGTATGGAATTGAGGTATGGGGTCCACTCAGTGATCGGAGCTACACTAAATACACTATATCCAACGGAAGCCCTACACACAGAATTCTGCAAAATGATTCTAAAATTACAACGGAGAGCACCCAATAATGCAAGTAGGGCAGAATTAGGCCGATTCCCATTGATCATTGAGTCCCAAAGAATCTCTACATTGTTAAGCGCTACAAACCCAAAAACTGAACCCCCGAAAATAGTCCGGTCAGTCAGCTGGTTCTGAGACTTACTAACCTGACTAACTCGACTAACACTAACCAGTCTCAGAGCAGCACTGCTTCTCACCCAAAATAAATCAAATTATCAAACAATCTAAAAATACATACCTGGAACACTGGGATCAAGAAACTAAAACACAATGCAAATTACGTTTATATCAAACAATAAAATGAGTTATGAATCAGAAGAGTATGTCCAGTGTGTCAGAGACACGAAGCAGAGACAAATCCTGACCAAGTACAGGCTTAGTGAGCACAGTCTATAGCATCGAGACCGGCAGACACAAAAAGAGCTGGTTACCCAGAGAACAAAGAGTGTGTGCTCACTGTAAGACAGGAGAGATCGAGACAGAGACGCACTTTCTACTTCACTGCCACAAGTTCAGATCAGTATGAGACCTATACAGTACATAAACAAACTCATAAACAACATAAATAACTTTCCAGCAATGACTGAAGAGGAACAAATGACGATAATACTAGGAGAGGGACAGATAGCAGCACTGGCTGCGAGATATGTGTGGATTTACCACAGTCTGAGAGACAGCAGATGAATGAGTGTGATGAGTATACTACGTCTGACCTCAGTATGTCTCCTACTATCCACTATCACCCTCATCATTTTTGTTCATGTTAAATGCTGTGGTATAAAACAGCCTTTCAAGTTCAAATTTGTTACACAAGTTTAAATCTGTTATAGAGTTTTTTAATTTTTGTTTTGTTTTGTTTTACCCATGTAAGGTTGATCTCTTTATTGTTATTATTATATTTCTACACATTTCAACAATTTGGCAATGTTGTATATTTGCAGTCATGCCACTACAGCAATTTGAATTTGAAATTACTACACTAATTAGAAATGCATTGTTTTTTTTTTGTTTTTTTTTTTTATTGTAAAGTACCGTAATAAACTAAATATTTAATTGTATATTTATTTAATTATACAGTTTATTAATTTACAGTTCCAAATACATCTTTATTAATATACTTATTTGTTGTAGTTTTTGTTGTTGTTTGCTTTATCTCTTATCTTATCTTGGAATCAAAAACTGAGTAAAGTCTGTGACTGGTGCCTTTTTGAAAGTCAGAGCGAAACGCCCCTGCTTACACATTTTTGTTTCATTGTCTCATTGCTAATCTGCAGGAGTTAAGTTTAGTCGAAGCTTAATGTGGATGGCTGAGAGACAGCCAAAGGCAGTGAGGTGAAGGCTTGAAACTTAGTCTCAGGAGGAGAGAGAGCGTATCCCCACAAATCAGTCCAGACTGGTCTGATGACTGGGGTCATCTCTCAGTTCAGTGCTTCCACTGGGAGAGGTTGTTGGTGGGCCACGGGTTTGTTAAAACCACAGGAAAAGGTGATGTGGTAAAAAACAAGAGAGGGCAAGAAACACTTTCATCTGTTGGTATTCCACTGATGTTTCAGCTGGAAAGCAGACCCAGGAGATGTGTATGTGTAATTGGGCTGGTGTACGCTGCATACAAACACACACCCTTACCCACACACATCTTGTCCAGCTGCTACAAGCGATGAACCCTGAGTGAGGTGAGCGTGAAAACGGGACGATAAGCCCGGCCTCTGTTATTGACCTCCTTCTGTCTACCTGCCGTCATTCACACGGATGTGTGCGTGTGAGCATTTGCCTACGCTACAGAATCCATACCAAGCCTCTCGCCCTCCTAAAACGATTATATGTCAGCAGCCCCCACAAATTTGGTACCTGCTAAAGCATGGCTGTGAACTCATCGCTCCCATCTGGGGAATTATGCAAGAAAAAACGCAGCACTCACCTGACAGCGTGGCTCATCCCACCATCGCAAACGGCTGCCGGTCATGTGATAAGTCGACCCTGACCAGTTCAAAGCTGATTCGGCGACAGGCTGATTGCTGGCAGCTAATCATTTTAGCAGCACCTATGAGCAGGGGGCACAGCTCCAGTGAGGAGAAAGAGAAAAGTTTTTCCTGTTTTGCCTTCTTCTTTCTCTCTCCCTGCTCTCCTGTCTTACTGCTGGCCTTCCGCCGATGAACTCGTAGTGAACCCGGCTATGTTATTTATATATTTCATGTCTTCTTCCTTTGCTTTTTTCCCCGAGAAATTTGTAATTCAGCGGAGCTTCGCATTGTTCTGCAGGCCTTGCCGCAATAGGTGATGTGCACAAGGTTACCTTTTGAACCGGTCTATCATTATAAGCCTGACTTCTTTCAAAGCATTTTCAGGAGTGGATGGGGATTTGAAATCTTTATTAGCGCAATAAGGCTAAAAGTGATTAAGCCAGAGTTTTCCGAAGTTCCCCATCCATCTGAGATATTTATGAAGTCATTAGTGGCTCTGTCTAAAAAGCTGATCTGCAATCAGATCTCTAGATTAATGACTGCACGTCTCAACAAGTCGCAAGTAAGCAAAATCCCAAAACTGATTTGGAATCATTGGAAAGCTGGCAATCAATATACTGTCAGTAACCGACTGTAACGGGAGAATGGCAGTCTAGCTTACAGCTGTACTGAAATCCCACAATTCTCACTCGCTCATTCCTCCTGAGTTCTGCATACTCTATAATGAGCTCTCTAACGGCACGGATAGAGAAAAGAAAAGAGGGGAAAAGGAAACAAGGCATGCTCTCGCTGTCATTCCGACTGCATTAGGATGGGCTCCCTGGCCGGCTTCCCATCTTATATCTATATCTAGCATGCAGATCCCCTCTATAAGAGTTCACCCGAGGGTTTTCTTCTTTCCAACTTGTGTTTTAACATCGTAGCCTCGCGGATTCTCTAATTCAGTTATTCAGCATGATGTGTAAATACGTTTTATCTCTCTTTAAGAAGCGTTTGGTAGTCTCATGTATATGTAAGATATCACTGAGTATTTCACATAGCAAAGGAGTAATGTTTGCACTCCGAGCAGCAAATTAAAGAGACATGAAGCTGGATGCGGCACAGCGGGTCTCGGGGAAAAACAGCCCGTCGATTCTTCTGTCTTTAAATGAGCATCTCGCATCCCACCATTGTGATGAAAATTGCATCGCTAACATCTTTTCATATCATATTCACTCAAAACACACTGTGAAACTCCATCCTGTAGCAGTGTGTCGATATGCTTTCGTGCAGGGGAGTTATTGTGCAACGGTGCTGGTTTTTGCCCTGAGCACAAGCCACAACTGCACAGAGACTACAAAGTTACTTTCTCATCTTTTATTTATTTATTTATTTATTATGTCTTAAGCTGGGTGTTTTTTTTTTTTTTTGTTTTTTTTTTAAGAGAGCAGAAACACGAGAGTATTGTTCATTTAGCGTGCCAGTTTCGGCATCTCCTTTGCATTTTTAGTACCAGAAGCAGTGCAGATTTCTTCAGGCAATTTGTTTCAGGTAACGGGAGCTTTCAGGTGCTGCAAAAGGTATCCTGGGAACTGTTAGGAGAAAAAAAGGAAAAAGGGGAAAAAAAAGGGATGGCAGAGCTTTTACATGCTTGATATAGTATGCGAACAGGGTGAATGCACTTGAAATCGAAGGCAAGTCTTTTAACAGCATTTACACTTCACACTCATCTGCTGTCTTTCTTGATAATTCTTGCCATTTGGTTTTAACCCACCAGACAACATTGATTTAAGGTTTCTTTTGAATGAATTTTCAGACACTATCAGCACATTCTCTGATGTTGTGCATCACTGAAACATTATTCTTGTTATTGTACACAAGGTCATTAAAGGGACAGTTTATCCAAAAATAATCCACTGCACACCCTTGTGCTGTTTTAAAATACATTTGACATTTTCTCTTTCTTCTGCAGAACACAAAAAAATGTTGGGTAATGTGTTAATCTTTGTTTTACTGCAATTACACTGGTTTTGAGTGTTAATGCTGTGTTAAGAACATAAAAAAAACCCCATCATGAATGTTGCCCACTTGGCTCATGTGCTATATTGCAAGTCTTCTGAAGCCACGTGATAGCTTTAAATAATGAACAAACCAAAATTACCAATAATATAGACATAAGAGCTGATATTTCGAACTATATCAGTATCATTGTCAATGAAAGTTTAATGCATTTCCATACCTTGCAAAACAAGATTTCAATTATTTATTGAATAATGCTGCTGTTTCAGTTTGTTTCTCATACAAAGCTTTTGAATTGAATTGAACTGTTTTGTACTAGTTGGCCTTCATAATATAGAAACATTTTTGTGATCCACAGAAGAATGTCATAAAGATCTGGAACAATATGCGGTTGAGTGAAAAATTTTCATTTTTTTTGTGTATCTCCTAAGTTGTGTCCCTATACCTCTTTTTCCTCAAGCTTCACAGTGCCTGGCATTTTACATAAATGCAACACGGTCATAGCTCCATTTCTCTGCTTTGCCTCAATTCGAACAAACTTTTCTCATTCAGTTCTCTGATAGCATTTTCCCCCAACAGCAAAAAGGAGCAGCTTAGGTCTAAGCTGAGTCTTTTATGTAGGCCACAGAATCCTCGGAGGCTGAGAGTTTAAGGAGTGGGAACATTTAGCCCTGTGCATTGAAATGTCATGCTAATGGAGTGGAGAATACTCTTATGGTGCCAGGCTAGTACGGAAAGCTCGGCTTGACCTGTGAGGCACACAGGAGTAATTAGGACATTTGAAGCCTAAGGAAGGGGGCATCTCAGCGGCTTTGACTTATATGCTCAGATCCCGCAGCGTGTAGATAGGTCACCATAACCTTAAAGAACAGAACATTAACCAATACATGGATGCCAGGATTTTTATTATTTTATTGTGGGGTTGACAGCTGTTTCCTAATGTTGTGAAGTGAATGAGTCAAAGAGTCATTTCCAGTGTACTTAAAGAAAACTTTGGCATTTCACAGAGCTTAAGCAACTTTTGTAAGACAACTTTGGAAACCGCTTGCCCCTAAACCACATTTGCTTGTTCTCATTTCAACTTTGACAGCGACACTAGCCTCAAGAACAGCTAAATGAGTTCTCGCTACATGGGATTTCTCATTTGGAGATACAGCAATATGTGCTACTCAATATATATTTCAGTATATGAAAATAGTTTTTAGAGGTCACACAGCACCTCTAGCAAGCCGACAGACACACAGTATATGTGTCTCCTTTATAAAATGGCTGAGAACTTTGTATGACCCCCATTTTGCATATCTGTCATTGGCAATTTGCAGCTGTAGCAGTGTCCTGGGCAATGCAGGAAAAAGAGAAAAAAGCCAATCTACAAAGATGTCAAGGGCACGCTTTGAAATGAGACAGGCACATTCCGTACCCTCCTTTTTTCCACCTTATGTTTCAGCAATATCCAGAGCTATATTACTGAAATCGACTACACCATGTAACCAAGCTGTAGCTTCTGTGGGGAAATAGTCCGGTCTTTGTGGCTTCGCAGTTTACGTTATTGTTTCAGAGAGGGCAAACTAGGCGAGGTGTCACAAAAGTGAAGATGTCATTACTGACATCTTGTCTGGACTAAAATAAGCCTTGTTACGATAGATAACCAGTCGTCTGACCCTCAGGCAAGCGAGCTGCCCTTTCAACACAACTTACCGCCAATCCACTCCACAAACCGTACCATTCGACCTGGCAGGTGAATACATCAGAAACGCTCCCGGACCTCAGGCATTGAGACGTATACTAGTGACAGCTCTCAATAAAACTCTTTGCGGATTGCTGTGTTTCTTTAATCTCCGTAGGCAGATGATGGCACGAAGCCGGCAGACATTAAAATCCCTTCATCAGCAGAACGTGCCGGCTGATATTTAGGCGAACGTTTCTGCATTCACACCCAGCCGGTAATTATTGCCGCGGCCTTCTCGGCTTTGATCTCCACGGATGATCGTATGCAAAACCATCTGAGAGTGAGACCAGTCTTTCGAGTGTTGGCGAAAGAAACGATTTGGAGTCTCTTTCAGGCCTCTCTCTCTCTTTCTTCCATTCATCCTGTCTTTCAGAATAAGTTAATTTCTCTGTATTCCACCTTCGATGAGGTGAGTGGGGAAAAAAAGAGGCGAAACTTTTGAAGATTTGCCCGAGCCTCTTAGACATACAAAAAGGGAGAGAAAGAACAAGAGCTCATTGCTTAAGAGCCATTTCATCAAATCCCACCTGCAAGTGTAAAATGTCTTCATTAGGGCCGGCACTACTAAAGAAAATACCAGCCCTTGCACAATGCCGAAGGTCTGCTCGTGACCTTTCCTTGGTTTTAATCATTGCAACTCTTGACAGCTTAATAAGTTGAAGGTGCTGGATTGCAGCCTAACTTAATAAGGCCTCACAGCCCGAGCCTTGGCCACCTATGATTGCTCCCATAAGTCTTTGCACATCTGGTGCCATGTCCTTGGGAGAGAAATATTTTCCATAACTTTGCCTCTGCTCTGAAGCCCTTCTGCCGGCCATGCCTTTATTAATGGAGGAATGATACAGTGCGTCGTGTGACACCGTGGCAGGACCCGTACGCTTGATGTCAGACATTCTTTGCGACCCGCCGCTGCCGGATAAAGACTTCAGCATCGCCTCCAACTCGAATATTCAACCTATTAGATATTCTGGTAATTTATAGGTGAACTTTGTAAATCATATTGTCATGTTTAATCTATCCTAGCGAGGTGTATTGTTACACAGGATATATGCTCTCCTTATTCTGGAGTTTATTACTTTGTAGATGAATTACTCTCCTTTTATGATACACATAAGCTAGATAATGCTATAAGCAGTAAAGGGAAGGTTTTATGGAGGCTTTTCTTTTTTCCCTCCTTTTTTTTTTTTCACTTGCAGCCATAGAGCCGCTCTGAAATGAGGATATGTTTCAAGCGGCACTTCCATCCTACCAGACTCTTAGTAATTCATAATATACCTTTACAAGTGGCATCATATTTATTTATTTATTTTTTGCATTGATGAAATGTGTATCCTTACATCAAAGGCAGATGCTTATCTGTTACATGTAGAAAACAAATAACATTGCATTCTCATCTACCTGAAGAAATAAAAGTTAATAAAAAGTATAAATCCATAGTGTACTTAATGTAACAGCGTCCAATATCCGCTAAGAGGCCGAGTAATGGAATAAATCTGTGACACGTTTCAAGCTTTTTTTTTATTTACAACGATGAAAGTAACAAAGAGAAATTATGACGTATAAAACGGAAAATAAATCAAAATAAGATCAGACAAAGAATCAAAATGGACAACAGAAAGTGAGCTCTCCAGCTCAAGACAATCATTTACAAAAAAGTATAAAAACAAAATTACAGTCATATTGTTTTACTGAATATTAGCCTAACTTTGATTTGCCTATTGCCACACTTATGTGCATGTAATATTGACTGTAAACGTTTTCCTGTGCTTTATTTTAATAAACAAGATTGAATGAAAGACTGAAGGTAAAACTCTCTGGAATAGAAACTACCCACCTTGTTTTGCCAGTACTCTGCTTGAGACCTAACTGGATTGACACTGGGACAGAAAAAAATGGCAGTATCTGGCACAATGTTTTTTTTTTTTTTTTACTGTAGTTTTGTGCATAGCTGTAGGCTGACATCTGACCCTGTGTTTAGAGTTGAAGGCACAGGAGGGATTTCAGCAACCGCAGCCTCGATTTTCTGTCATTCTGGCCAGAGAGTCTTGCATCTTGGCAGACAGGAGAGAAAAACAGAGGAGGGGCATGTAGAGTGAGAGAAGAAAAAATAAAACATTAGGCCTGGTAGGGGGATCATCATTTTCCCCCTCATTTCCTCTGTGTGGAGGAGCTCTCACCTGAGAGAGACACAGACTGAGAGAGAATACAGTTTATGATACAATTTATTGCCATATGAGCAGAGAAAAACATCATCATTTTGTTACCTTTCATTATATAGGGCAGGGCTTGTCAAACCTTTTTGTCTTACTCACAGACATCCCAGGGAACCTCTTTTATATTTACTACATATATATATATATATATATATATATATATATATATATATACCCTTTAAAGCAGCAAAACTCAGCATATCAGAATTTTTTTTAAATAATCATGTTATACTAGAGCCTTATTCATATAAAGGTTTATCATGTATAGGTTTAAATCATTCATTTTTGACACAAAACATAATTTGCAGTTGTATTTAATGTTGTCAGCTCTGCTCTCCTGTTTTGTTAGTGCCAGTCGCAAACAGGACTTTAGAATGTTATTTCTCTTTAAAGAAAATCTCCAAGTATAGGAAGTGGTCAAATTATAAAAGAGAAGGAGAACAAAGGATCTGTGCTTGCCGATGTGACCCGGACATCTTCAAAGGCTGGACCTAGAGGCTCTCTCGCTCTGTCTATCTGTCTGTTTCTCGTTCCTCCTTCCCATCATAACCGCCCTATTGGTCTGTCTGTCTGTCTGATGTTCATTAGCTGCTTGACCCATTATAGCTGTCTCTGTATGAGAGGTGTCTCTGTGTGTTTTAGCCTCTACAAGAGTAATGAACCTGCCTTTTTTTGCACTACCTTTCCATTTGATCTCTATTAACATCACTGAGCACCTCAGTCGAGCTTTTTTCTCCACTATACAGCTGGAGATGTTTTAATGAGAGCTTCCATTTGCTCTCCTCTCTTCCCTCTGCACCATTATAACATGTTCTTTTTCCAGTAACAATCAGGGGGTTATGAGGGACTCAGTGGAGGTTTCTTTTTGCCCAGTTTTTTTGTATTTATTTATTTATTTTGTGTATGTGTGTGTGTGTGTGTGTGTGTGAGAGAGAGTTTGGGTGTACCAGAAACTGATAAGATACAGTATGTAAATTAAATCAAATTTCTTGTTGGTCAGTTTCTTCTCCGAAAATCCTAGTTATTAACCACATGCTGCCTAACACTGTAACATCAAGATGTTAAACATGACCTCATATTTCAGCATAAGAAATATTTGAATATGTTTTAATTAATGGCACATTTCTGCATCAGTGAGGTGTCCGAGCATTCCACTTTTTTCAGCCATTAACAAATTTCTATAATCTGCTCCAATTTGAAATTTCTTTTAAGATTTTTCTCAGGTAAAATTCCATTGGCATTAAAAACTCTAGTCCCACTTTATATTAAGTGTCCCTGATACCTGTGTACTTCCATAGTAACTAGATATGTATGTAGTATGTAACCACAGTGTAAGTACACATTGCTACATAGTATCTACAGCTGTAATATTTCTGTAACTACACACATGTAACACCCCTCAGAATGGTATGTGTAAGTACAAATGTGTAACAGGACATTGGTAACAACACTTTTTTCACTTCACTAAGTAGTCATGTAACAGGAATTACATAGCTACATTTTGTAACAGCAGTATGTATAAGAGTAACTGGGACAGGGGTGATCAGGGGTGTAGTTGGGTAGGTTTAGGGATATGTAAAGTGGGTGGAGTTGGTGCACCTCTGTAATAACAGTGTTTAAACATGGTAACTCCTCAGGAACTGCCCACTTAATATAAAGTGTAACATTCTGGACACCAACCACGATTTATATGCAAAGCCTAATTTACTGCCCGCTGCTGTGTGACATCAGAGTAATTACATGCTACATCCAGAGCAATTGTCTATTTAATATGAAGTGTAACACTTTATTTACCAAACAGTGCTGCTAGTCCTGTTACACATTTGTTAGTTCATTACCAAATAGTGTTGTTACCAATATCCTGTTACACATTTGTACTTACACACACCATTATGAGGGTTGTTACATGTGTGTAGTTACAGTAATATTGCAGCTGTAGATACTATGTACCGGTGTGTACTTACACTGTGGTTACATACTACATACCAACTACTGTAGTTACTATGTCAGTACTCAGATATTATGGACGCTTAATATAAAGTGAGACCCAATTTTCTTCATTTACTGTGTCCCTAAACGCATTTTCCACCCTGTTAGTGTACTTCATCTCCTTCCAAAATAGACTACAATACCACTTAGATCATTTTCAAGAAGTTATATTGTTTTTTTTTCTACAAATGTACAAACGGAGGTAAATGTCACCTCTCACTTAGACCTCTTTTAGGTTTCTTGAAATGTTCCACCCTGTTAGGCTATATCATGGAGAATGTTTTTATAATAAATAAATAAATATCATAAATAAACATATCTGAGATAGTTATTAGCGCAATGTGCATCTGTAGAAGGTTAGAGAGCTAAATGCTGATCACTTCAACAACTTCAGCTAATTTACCTCAAAATGTTTCACCTGTTAGGTTATTATAGACTGGGGAATGTGATACTAATAGGGTGGACATTTTAATAGAGTACAGAGTTTTCTATATATTTAAACATGTCACTATTTTGGTAGAATGCTAAAAACATGAAAACATGCAACTTTTTCGAGCCAAAATGTTAGCGGATACCAGGAATACTGTAAGAGTGAAACTAGGTAAGGTGAAGCCAGAGCATTTCCATACTTTCGTTGCAGATAAAGCCACCAATCCATCAATAGGCCACATGATGACAGCTGATGATTACATAGCTTATACGTCGCCCCAAACTCCTGCAGGGTGTAACATGAAGAGAGGGATGCTGGGATTACCAGAAGAAGGGAAACAAAGAGGAATCTATCCACAATCCCGTCGTCACACGTGTCTTTGGAACTCCGCGAGAGAAAACCAGATTCACATTCCTGGGATGTTAAATAGAAGATGGTGCTGGTCTTCAGGAGCAGATCTCTAAAGCAGCTCTGTAACAAAGATGTGTGTGCTGATACGGCAAAACACGGGCCGCAGAGGCCCAGAGAGAGCCCAGAGGCTGCATGCAAGAAGCTTTTGTGTGTCTGGTTTGGATTTCGAATTCATTACCACAACTAATCCAAGAGTATATTTAAAATATCTGGATTAAAATGGGCTAATTTGATCATCACCAGTAGGAATTTTCCAGTAGACAATCCAGAAGGATAAAAATGCAACTCCTGCTTTTCCAGCCCGATCTCACAGCAATTCGTATGCATTTTTCCAAGTTGTGACTTTGTATGAATGACCTACACCTAACTCACCCCTTAACCTTCCCGTTACTGGGGTTTTAGACGAATCCTTCAAAATCTGTACATGTGAGGCTGTTCGAATTTGTACGAATTGGTAAGAACGTACGTATTGGTCATGAGATAGTGTTGGCTTTCCACATGAAACATACTAAAAAATATTGCAATTAATTGAAGTATTTTATATAAATATATAAGTGTATATTTGTAGAATAAATGAATGACAAGCATTTATTTAGAATCAGTACATTCCTCTGAAATTTTCTGTGGACCCTTTTATGACACCCTGTGGGCTCCCGACAACCATTTAGAAAACCACTGCTTACACAAAGCTATCGTATGGCTTCAGAAGACCTGGGATATAGTTCATGAGTTATATGGAGCTCTTTTATAATGCTTTTTATGGCCTTTTGATTGAAAGCCTATTTTCACAATATGCTTTCACTGCATGGAGTGTGTTTGTTATGTATTTTTATTTATTTGTAGTTCTTTTTTTTATTTTTTTTTTCAGTTTTTGTTGTCGTTTTTTTATTTTTTTTATTTTGCAATTTGTCATGTTTGTGTTTGGTTTTCTTTTAATTTTGTTTGTTTAATTTTTTTTAACTAATTTTGTATTTTGTGTGTGTTTTGTTTAGTTTTGCAATTTTGCAGTTTTTTTCTTCTTTGTGGGGTGTTTTTTTAAGTGTTTTGTTGTCTTTTGTTTTGTATTTTTTTTTTTGTTGTTGTTATTGTAACATTAAATATCATCTTTGTGTTTCACGTATGAACATACAGTACGTCACACTGATTTGAAACAAAGCGGCTCTGAATAAATGGTTTTATTATTTTATTTGATATACTATGTAAATGTACTATCCCTTGCATTAGTCTCTGGCCCACATGCTTTGGAAGATCTCCATGTGACTCATTTAGTCAACAAACTCTGGTGAAGAATTTCACTCTCCGTTGAACCAGATGTGCATGTGACAAACAGAACTTTGAACTTTATTCATCCTTCCCAGCTTGAAACTCACAGTCATTCTGCTCTTGTCTTTGACTCAGGAGGACAGAGAGATCCATATGAAGATCCTCTTATCTGAGTCCTGAATACACACGTACAGTATACAGTGTCTCATTTAAACCGTTGCATGTCTTGGTCATCGGTACAGCAGACGTCAGGCTTGTGAAGTCATCAGGCCCTCCGGTGCATGGTTCCTGTGTGTGTGGAGTCAGCTCACAGAGCAAAGGGTCGACAGCCACCCAGAGGGTCCAGAGACATTGTCCAGAACTTGATTGACTTGAACACGCAGCTCCAGACTGCACTTCACACTTCATAAAGAGCAGAGAGGAAAGCGCTCGGTCTGACAGGACCCTTTGTTTGGGTGCGACACAG
>JAUMHP010000046.1:13638305-13707203 GCA_032361065.1 Enteromius trimaculatus
ATACTGACTGAGTTCATGTTTGCAGGGGTTTTGTGTGCATTTGTTTGTGTGTGTGTGTGTGTGTGTGTGACTGTGTGTATAGATTGTCGGCAAAAACATGAGTATGTCCTTATTTTTACACAAAAATGCTGAATTGGGATGGTTAGCCTAACCTCACACTTCCCTTAGCCTCTAACAGTGATGCGGATAACAGCCTCTATACGTTTCGTGTCCGTCTCCTGCCAGCTTTTCAGTGGTCATTAAAAGCCAGCCGTTATCAGTCTGCACAGGATGGATTCTCTGACGATGCAGGTTGAGAATCCCACTTCAGGTAACAGGTCCTTATCTGCCTCCTGATTGCCTCCGCGCTGGCAATCCGGCTGACGTTGGCGTCTCAATCAGTCTTTAAATAATCTGCCTGGCTCTCGGGGAGGAGGACTTTCTTTGGAGGAACAGGCGACTTTTAATACCTGCTTCAGCTCTGAGATGGGAAGCAACAAAAAACAAAATCTAAGGAGATGTGGCGTGTTAATGGAAGGGTGCTTTCACACTAGAGCTTTTGGTGTGGACTCGCTTCCGCTTGAGTTTAGTTCATTAGGTTTGGCGTAACAGCTGGTCTCCCAAACACACGCGACTCTTTTTTAAAATGTGACCTGACCTGGTACAGTTAATCATTAATATTAATGATATATTTGATATAAATTGCTATTGATGCCATATAAATGTGAGTTTAATATAGTATTATGCATTTTTTCATAGCTGTCTGTGTCTGAATACTGTAAATTAAGTTTCTGCCTATATCTGCTTAAAGTGGTACTTTTGGTGTTACCAGAATTGGGAAAGTTACTTTGGAAATGTAATTTCCAAAGTTTACAAATTACAAGTTACATTTAAAATGTCATACGTAGTTCTGCTTAAGGTTAGTTGCATGTAATTATGTATAATGAATTGTTATAATAAAAGTAAGTGCATGCAATGTATAACAAGAACACTTTAAAAAGTGATAGCTTTTATTAATGTGACTAATTACATTTGATTACTTTTTCTAAATTTCTAGAATGTTCTCAACTGTTAATCATCTTCAAATATTGAAACCAGGCAGAGTTATCATCACATTAGAACTCAATGCTGGTTACTGTCATACTTTCAAAATCACTTGAATCTAATACATTTATATTAAGGCAAAGCACCTCTTATTACTTTGAGACTGAGGTAAAATATAAATTTTAAATCATAACAAGAAATAGTTTAATTATCTATGATACCGTTTTTAAAATCAATTGTTTGCATAGCTATGACAGCTATGTAACTTACTCCTCAATACTGGGAGTTACTCATGATGTTGTTACGAATACATCCCTATTTAGATCTAAATAAACATGTAAAAGAAACCAGGGAAGGCAAAGGGGCCAGAAATTAATTGCAAAGGTTCTTTCTCATTGCCAAGGAATGGAGACCATAAAATATGTCTATGTAAAATGAGGCGTTTGATGTCCTATGGCTTGCATTATATCTGTCATCAGCACAAATGACTTTGTAATTATGCTTAATATTGTTAAACAACCTTGTCTCTCTGATTTCATTATGAATGTTTTAGAAACGAGCAGCCTCAGGTGGAATCTGCTGATTTTTTTATTTATTTTTTTTTTATTTTTTTTTGCATTTACTGCAATGCATTCGGGGGAAATCTGCTGAATTTATTTAATATAGTAAAATGTGTTAATTACAACTGACAGTACACTCTCATTGAAAAAAACATCATTAAATCAGCCAGAATATTACTAGTTAGGCACACTTACTGAGCTGTTTTAACCTTCAAAAATAGATGTCTTGTTTGGATGCCTATAATTTACAGAAAATAAAACTTATAATAGCTTACACCCTTAGCTTAGCAACATGCTAATGAAAGCTGTATTATAAAAACAGCAGTGAGTCTTGAACATTTAGTTCCTGACGTTCAGTGTTCCAAATCAGTCACGGTTGCTTGACAGTTATAATGCAGCCTATGTAGTCAGCAGGCAGCTCTCTAGTTTGCGAAGCAGAGCTGCAGAGTTTCTCTGTGTGCAATGCATCAGATCCAGTGAAAGGAAGGAGCCCTGTGTTCATGTTCGTGTGTGAAAGTCTCATTCTGCCATATTGATATTCCATCATTCCTAGAGTGCTCTCTTGGGCTCGTCTTTTCCCATCTTTCTTTCCATCTCTCTCTCTCGCTTTCCCTCAGTTTCTGGTGATTATGGATAGCGTTCCTGTGGAGAGGTGAGTCTAGGCTGGAGCTGTCACCCAGAGCAGGATTTGTCTGTGTAAAAATAGAACAAGGCTTCATATCCCAGAGAAAAGGTCAAGAGCAGGTGGTGTGAACTCATCGTCAGCTCTGCACTTCTACCTGGAATGGATCATGTTTAACATGTCAAGCTCCTGCTAAAATTATGCTGAAAGGAACAAAAACAGATTTTCCCCCCAGTGCCTGGAAGAACTAAAGCTTCCATCGTTGGGTTTTGGCTTTTGTAAACTCTATAATCCCAACTGGGGGTATCACATCTCCGCCTTGTATTTTTCTCCCTTCCTCTGTGGCCTGGCTGTGTATTGACACGTCCTGAGCTGAGGGAGAGTGATGGGTGACTCCTACCACTGTTTCATGATCCCTCATTAGTTTTCCTGACTACCCAGTAGAATCTCACGTACATCGACGGTGCTTCCTCAATGTCACCGGAGCAGCTGCTTGGTCTTCGTGACCTAACATTGTCCTTCCCTTCAAAATGATATTTTCCAGTCTTCAACGAGAAAATTCTGGAGGATTATTTTTGGTGTCTATTTATTGAAGGGTCTATTGAATATGAGTACCCTAACATATGGAGTAGTTCTCTCTCTTTTGCCCCTGACACTTCTGATTTGACTTCATGTCAAGCTCTCTCTGAATTCCAAACAAGCCCACTTGTGGCACAACGGGGTCCATTTTAGCAGTTTGATACAGATTTCATTTTTCTACTTGACTTGGTTATTAATCATTAAACACTGCTGATTGTTTAAGTTCCGTGAACTTGCCTGCTGATTTCCATTATAAGTGCTCTCATTCATGGCGCTTGTTGGAAGAAATGCACGGAATGCCCCGGCTGATGATTCTCTGTGGTGGCACTGTTAGTGTGTTTTTCCAAGCTTTCAGATGACACATTATTACATTATTGACTGTGATAAATATGAATCCTCACAGTTTTTTTTTTTATTTATCTCTTTTCCACATCCAGATTTGATTTTTTTTTAAATATAGCTTAAAAATGGTTTTAATGTTGGTTTCATCTGATTTTAAGAAACCTTTATAACATTTTCAAGAGAATTTGATACATTTCTATTAAAGTGTTCGTTCACCCAAAAATGTCCATGAAAAATTTGACTTTAATTACCCACCCTTGTGTTGTTCCAAACCCATAAGACCTTTGTTTGTCTTTGGAACACAAATTAAGATATTTTTGATGATATCAGAGAGCCATCTGTCCCTCTATAGACAGGCTTTTGCCGGTAATAGCCACAAATGAGCTCTTAAGTCTCACTGAGTGTCCCAAACCCACAAATGTGACTATTTCTGCCCTTTTATTTCCCCTCTCCAATCATCTCAGTACTGAGGGATTTTGAGGTAGGTGGATTGTTATTTCTATGTTCTCGTTTGGCTCCTAATTTTGAGTCAGTCATTATTTTCCACAAATATCCACCACAACTCCAGAATTAGTGACAGTATTTGCCATGTCCTTCCACTCTGCCCAGTGTCAAAGATATTGAGAGAAACTTCACATTAGCACGGAAATGGACATGATAGTAAAGCACTTAGTGAGTGAGACTGGGACATCAATGGCCAAAGTGGGATGTCAATAGCCACTTACGTTAACGCCCTTGACGTATGCTGGCTGTGTCAATAACAATGAGGAACTGTCAATACCTCCATCAGTATTGTGGTCTCTGCACTGACTGACTCCTTCCAATGTTAACCCAAAAAGAGGTCTGCTACTTTTTCTGTTGTGTTGCGTTTTGATGTACTGTAAGTAAAATATGAGCAAGTAGAGTTCACATAGGCTACTTTTAATTAAGTATTAACATGTCAGGAGATGGAAAATAAAATTAGTGTACTTTGCGAGATGATATCTGACAAATCTGTCTCCTAAGATAAGTAAAGTTTCCATGCACCTAAATAAAGGCTTCACACTAGGAGGCTGCAAATATGCTGGGGTTTGCAGGCTCCCATGAAGGATACCCCCGGGGTGGCTGAGAGAACAAGATGAACCGAGAGACTATTTGTGTTTGTGTGTGTGAAACTTGATGCATTGGAGGGGAAGAGGGGTCTCTAAGGCTGTTATTCTCCTTGGTGTCTCTGACAATGGTATAGACGGATGTTGTTTTGGCCTTGTGTATGTCCTATACACACACAAAGTCACACAGTCTCATGTACTGAGGTTATAGTCATAAATGATACAATGATACTAGAACACGTCAATGGATCTAGAAATGCTTCCTTGTTTACTCGATCAAACATAGTGTCACAGGAAACTTCGGTTGAGGGCTGTAAAGTTGATTTAATATTTTTTGGTTTTAGTGCCAAATGTGTTGGCAATCATGCATTCAAATTGAAATGTGCATCTGTGAAGTTATTCTCGCATACATCCTGTTTGTACGTTTCTTACTTTGTCGTCATTTGTGTGTGTAATCTGGTGAGTGCTGGGCTGCATGGTGGCTGCCTCTCTTGTTCTCCCAGCTGTCCTAACATGGTGCTGTGTTGACTGTAAACACAGCTGCAGGTCAGAGTACCAGACTGGTCAGACACTGGGTCAGTGTAGAGAGAGAGCAAGAGAGGGAGAAATCGTTTTAGAGAACTCGCATGCTACAATAATCTTCAACTTGAGCTTGACAAGTGGAACATCATCCTTTGTGTTGATCAGTGCTGTACTTTATGTAAGTTAAATGTTTACAAAAGTACTTTGGACAGTGAGCCCCAATAGGCATCTGGGCACTTTTGGGTCTTACCCAAAGTCTGGGTAATGTTGGACACTTTTGCATTACACAATAAAATGTTTTAAAATGATACATTTTTGTTTATTTATATTTTTTTGTTAATGTAGGCAAGTCAGAAATCAGGTCTTCTTAAGTTATAGTTGAATTAAATTATAGTTGAACGTAACGGGAGTGTTTTTATAACGTAAAATTTTTAGCTGGGCAAACGATTCATTCAACGATTAATTTTTACAAACCCCTCCTTTGCCTGACACTAATTCTATGGTGATCGGTCGATTTCGATAACGCTCCTATTGGCAAAGAATAGATTTGCATTTTTATTCAGACCAATGTGAAAAGACCAACAAGTGGGCAGGCAATATGCAAATATTCCATGTTGACGTGAACATGAAACGGCCTGGGATTTGTTTTAAAAATGACTCGTTTCAATGATTTAGAATAATTTTTATTCACTTTGAGCTGTGTTACAGACTGCATGAAAGGTCATTTTCAAAAATCCATAATAGAGGCACTTTAATAAAATAATTTGCTTGAACAGTGTGTTTATGCACTATTTTCTTAAAATATCTGCCACTTAATATCGCTACATATACAAAATACATATAAGAAATATATAAAAAATCTGAACGTTGTAATCATCCAAATTATTTTTGGGGCTGCTCTTCATCAAAAAGTAGATACAATCTGGTCTTTTAATTAAATATAGATCAGGCACGCATTAAAAGGTCACTGTCTGGAACAGATGGCAGATGGACAATGTGCTGAACTCTCCATTTTGTCCAGCTTACCTCTGTCAGAAGGATGCTGTATTGTTGCTATTACTCTGTATATTTATAGTGTTCCTCTGCATGGGATGTCAAACTTAGAGCTTGGTGCTGCTGGTCAGGATCCCAGAGGAGTAATCAGAATCAGCTGGGTCCACAGAGGTCAGCCCAAGCCCAGAGGTCAGCACTGGATGCTGCAGGGTCACCGAATGCTAGGCGTGACCCTGACACCCTGCATCCCTGAATGATATGCGCTTATCAAACCCTCTGGACTTAAAGATATTGATAATGGACCTCCTGTCCTCATAACCTTTCATTGACTCATTGAGTTCATTTATGTATGCAGCGGCTAAAACAGGAAGAATTTATATATTCGATAGCCGCAGAGACTAGAAAAGGCGAGAGAGGTCATATTTGTTACTAAACAAGCCCTCATTCCTAGCAACGAGACCTTTGACGTCAGATTCCGAACAGACATGAAAAAGGTCACTGGGGTCATCCCAGGGGAATGTCAAGAGTTGGTGTGTGTTTGTGTGTCTATGTCAGTGTTTGTGTGTGTACGCCAGGAAAGAGACACTGAGATCCGAAGAAAGGAACAGATGGAGATAGAGAGAGAGCAGGATGGCGAGCAAGACAGAATGAAAAAACGGCAAAAGGAAATAATCAAATTAGCTTTTTTGAACTGAACTAGCAGTGCCACGCCACACAATATCCTGGCGCGCGCCAGTTTCCCGTGAGAACGGGAGTCGGGTACACAGTGCTCACTCAGACAGTTCAAACATATTTACCCCTCATTGGAAGGTACAAATTAAATTAGCCCCTCCACAAAGAGGGGATGTTTGCCCCTTCTGTTCTGATGTCATGGTAGTGTGCTACATGGAGCGGGAGGCCACTGCAGAGTAACCCACATGCATTTATCTTCCAGACCATTCATCTTCCTGTTCATACTCATGCATACACACAACAACTCTTGCCTCCGAATGCAAAGGATAAAAGCGCCGCCCTGGATGCTTCCGCTCCATAACCCAAATGAGAGCAGGAGACACACAGTCAAGTGTCTGACACTTTTTGTATACAACACCATAGATGTTGTCTCACTCCCTCTTTCTCTTTGTTTTGCTCTCTCTCTCCCTCTCTCTCTCTCTCTCTCTCTCTCTCTGTATCCTCTAGAGTTTCTGCAATATTTGTCAAAGCAGTAATTTATCTAAAAATCTGTTATCATTTACGAAACCACATATATCATTTCAAACCTGTAGGTCTATGTTTTTCGTTATATTATTTTCTATTTCTATTTGAGTATGTAGACTGGACTTCTAGCTCAAACATTATTTATTATTTATTTATTTATTTATTTTGAAATAAAAAAAAGTTTTAGGAACAGGATCGACAATTCAGTTTAAGGGTTTTGACACAACTCTTTCAGATATAAAGAGGATTAATAATGCATTAAATAAAACTATCATACATTTTAAAGACTTGTAAACTTAATAATATTGGTCACTGCATGAAGCCTCAGTTCCCAGTCATTTTATGAAAAAGAGCAGCCAGCATAATTCTTCAAGATCCTCCTTTTAAGTTCCAAAAACAAATCATGTTAGTTTGGATCTGAAAAGGAAACTCTGTTTTTTAATCATGGACAGTATGGATTTTGGCCACTCTTTTATTCTCGAGATGGGTAACAGCCCTGTAAGGTCTGCAGTGCCCTTTAATGTCTGAGTGTCCTCAGCATTGAAATGATTCAACATTTCCCCTCCTTGTTCCTCTCTTTTCCTCCCTTTCTTTTTTTCTTTTGACAATAAGAAGCCTCTGTGGATCATAAATGCTTCCAGATATCGTACAAGGTCGCTATGCGGAAATATCTTCCCTCTGTCTCTTTAAAATGCTCCATCTGCTTCCAATGACAACTGCTTTACTCCCATAGTCTTTATAATCATGTCAGTCAGGCCCAGAATGCATCCAATGCTGCTGCATCTGTGCCAACAGGCCTGTTCACTGATTACATGATTATTTGATGGCTTTTGATTGTGCCGATTAGGCAAGGTGATGTCTCAAGAAATGCAGGACTCAATTTGTTACACATCAAGGTTATTAACAATATCATACGGACAGAATATAACTACAAAGTGGTCTCTTTTTATTTCTTTTTTTCAAACAGAATGTATAAGAATACTCTTACTTAAAAAGAATTCTCTTACTTAAAAAATACTTAAAAGACGTGGTGTATTCTAGTTTAACCTAGCTTAAAAAAAGTCTGTTATTGATGAAAAACTATTGACAGAATAATGTATACCAGATACTGTACTTAGTATCCAAATGTACAACAACAGTAACCACATAATAATTTCCATGCAATGAAGTACGAGTGCGAATAATTCATTCATTATGATGGATCAGTGCACAGTGCACAAAAGTGACAATGTACTGTCCAGTGTCATTATTGATATTGCACATTATTATGTTAAACAATAATTTAAAAAGTCCTGAGCCACTTACGAAAAAGCAATATGCTAACTTTTCTTTGAACAGAAATGTAGTGGACTTTGGTACAAAAAACACTCTAAAAATATTTGAATTATGAATTTGTTTGCCTTGCACAATTATTGTTGCGCTATGATCGTGCATGAAAAATTGTATGCAGTGAAATATAATAATTTGTGTGCGTTTTTTCTTGATCATATGATCAGTAATTCATTAAGTGGTTATTAAACAAAGTAGAAGAGCATTATAATTTGGCATATAAGCATGGTGCAGCTGAGCGCACATTTAATATTTTTAAAAAGGAACAGAAAGCCAATTTGGTTACCTACTGTAGATGGGCGGTATGATGCTGTAAAGTGCTGGTACAAAGTATGTCACATTGTGATAGTCTGCTGTATCTGCCGTAAAGGATTGTTCAGAATCACCACATAACATAGTAAAATCGCATACATGTTTGGGATCCGTGAGCTAATTTGTGCCATTACATGATTTGCATAATTCCTTTTCTAAATCCGGCACTAAAAACTACGCAGGCAGAAAATGCAAATAAATAGTGCAGAGTTGCCACCTCAGACTAACGTCCATGAAAGCGGCTAACATTACTGTCTCTCCCTTACCCTGGAAAGGTGGGAACAAGCAAACAAACAGTTCGCCGGAGGAATGCGTTTCTCTGTCGTCTTTTAGGAGCGGATGAAAAGGGAACAAAACGGGGTGAGAACTAACAGGCAGGCCAGCATGTCAGTTGTCACAGTTCTCTCTATTTGTCTCACACTGCCTCTCTCTCTTCCTCTGATGGCCTCTGCCCCAACACTTCATTCTGCCGTTGAGCGGTCACAAAAGTCTAGTAACTGCACTGCCTGTTGGATGTGTAAACAATGGCATTGTTTACTGTTTTGTTTATTATGCCGGGAGAGATTAGCTGTTATTGGTTTCCTTCAAGCCCAGCAGAGGAAAAGCTGCTTTTAGCCACCACCCTCCCACACACACACACACACAAACACATACTCTATCACCATTGAGGCTGTCACACCCCTGTCAGTTCCAATAAAAGTGCCCTACCTGAAGTATGCAGATGAGCCGCTTTGTGGTGTTTGGGCACTGGACAGGCGGCCATTCTCCAGGCCCCTTTCTATTATAGCAGAAGCTTGGGGGCCAGGCACTCCTGGGGTCAGGGCCTTTCACCCTCTAGGTCTTGACTTCTGCCACCGTCGCCTGACAAATCACCCCCACACACACAAAGGGCCGCTTGATCCACAGCGTGAGAGAGCTGGCCAAACTGCAGCCGGGCTGAGCGAGCTAACGGCCCTCTTTTTTCTTTTCCTCCTCTTCGCCAGCCAGACTGTTATGATCAGACAAAAGGGGAAAGACGGGATGTTGAAAGAGGAAAAGGGAAAAGAGGGAGCAGAAGAAAGAGGCAAGGGGGAAAGCCGAAAGAGAGACGTTTGGGTCCTTTCATTTGGGGCGACTGTGATAAATGGTTGCCCTTTTGCTGGGCTGTGCACTCCCACTGTTCAGTTGGAGCCCTGGGTGACAAGAGGGTCTTTGAGAGAGAAAAAAAAGACAGACAGATAGACAGACGGAGAACGACAGACACCTTGCGCTATATATTCTCTTAGCAGCTCTATGGCTTTGAGAACAGGAGCCGAGAGCAAAATGTCATAGACGGGGTGAATTTGATTTTTATTCCTTATCCACCCACTGCTGCACAGTCTTGGCACTGAACCAACCAACTGTATTCATTTAATTGGCACAAATTATCACGGCAACATTGAAAAATATAGCAGAGACTGTAAAATCGATAAAAAAAATCACTTTTTCTATAGAATTTCACTGAATTATATGCTGTGGCATTCGGGTAACTCAAGTTCATATCCACATTAAATCCTGTCCCTTTGTTTTCTCTTTATTTCCTCTTATCTTGCCACTGCCCTTGTAATGTAAAGAGTAAAATAATAAATAAAAATATAAAATAGAAACATGTACATTAGTGCTAACTGACATATTTAAAGTCTCTCTTCATTGCTGTTTGTTTAGAATGTTAGGCCAATTACAGCTTGCAAACTGTATCAGAAGGATCACCCAGAGCCCAACAAAGGCAAATTATCCAATTGAGAGCGTTACAATCTACTTAATTGGCTTCTAAAGGCTGATTAACAAGTTTGAATTAAAAGAGAAAAGGAGGAGGAAAAAGAAGAAGGTTGAAAGGCTCTAGTGAACGATATGAAATTCATGGTTGATTTAATTGTTTGTGATGAGCCCCTTTAGGAGGCAAGGGGGTGAGGGGGCTAGGATTACACGCAGCTAAAAGTCACTGCTCTGCCACAATAGTGGAGAAATTGGTTGGCCATCGCTATTCTGTGCACCTCGCCTCCTACCTTTAGCTGGGATGGCAGGGCTGTGCTGTCATGTGAAGCTTTGGGGGTGGAAATTGGAGGTTATGCTCCTCTTTTTCTCTGTAATCTCACCCTAGAGGTTTGAGGAAACCAGTGTTGAGAAAAACTGAGCAACTTTGGTTGGACTTTGGATGGCTAACCGGATAACTCATAAACACGCGTGCGCACACACATATGTGTCTGAGAGACACATGCACGCTCTGACAAAAAGAACGATGTGCCACCATGCCATAATCTCCGCCTTTGCCCAGTGGCCCAAATTTAATCCAGCCTTTGATCCGCCCCCTAATCTGTGATTACAGGCCTGGTGCAGAGGGTGGGGTGGTGGGTGCGCTGCATGGTAGGGAAGCCTCTCTCTCTCTCGTCCCACAGGGAGTCTGCCAATTGACATGGGCTTTAGCGCCTGCTCTTCCATGGGCGGGCAGAATTAGACCCTAATGCCTGTTTAGGGAAAACACTGAATACAGTGAGCACTGAGAAGCCCTTGGTGGCCATGATTGGAATAATCATGCCTCGTCTCATAGTTGGTCTTATACTGAGGAGAGGGGAATCGCATTAAAAGAGAAAGTAGGACTTTGGTGCAGTTATCATTGCATGTAGCACATCGCATTGCGGTGGATGAGTAAGTAATTTAATAGAATTTTCAAAAAGTGACTTTATAAGTCAGTATATTTTTTATTTATACCCAGTAACAGTATATTGAAATATACCAGTTTTAACATTTCTGTAAAATTATTTTCAAGTTCTTTTTGAAATTTTATTTTATTTTTTTTTTGTATATATCATGAAAGTTCAGAAATGAAGCGTTCTGTAAATAGCGCCGACAGGTAAATGCATTCTTGTGTTTGAAAAATGATGTGGACGCTACATTAAACTCTAACCTAAACTTAATTAATGCCCATGAAATGGGAAATAAAATGCATTTGCTATAGTAAGCATTAAAGCTTTTGAACTTTTTTACTGGACATTTTTCAGTGTAATGCTGTACCAGGTGCGCCATTGAACATGTTTACTATCTCAGAAAAGCCATACATATGAAGCTGCTTATGTAATACAGATGTCAAACAATAGTAAATGGCTAATATTCTAGTAATACGCATGCCAATAAGCAACTAATAGGTGTAACCGTAAAATTGTGTTACCAAAATTGAATGCCTCTAGTGTTAATTTTTGCTAGAAACTGTTGGGAATTGTATCAATAGGTGCGTTTTTTTTGGGGGGGGGGTTTTTTTTTAGTTTTTCAAAAATGTAGGTAGAGGCACATATTTCCAGTATATACTGGCTTATTTCCATATCTATTTCACATGCATATAACTGGCGTATAGTACGGTGGCCGAGGACCACAACGGAAATGTTTCAGGGGGGCCTCAAAAAGTGACTCATCCGGGACATGATTATTTATTCAGTGACTTTTGGTCAGAGCAGAGATGTTGTCGCTGAACTAAAAGGTGAGGATTTATTTATTTTTTTGTTTATTATAACAACTTTCTGAAACATTTCCGTTGTGTTCAGTGCTCAGTGTTTGCAGTGCGTTTCTGTGTTTGGTTGCACTGCGAGAATTTGCAGCGCCTGTGTTGTCAAACTGATGAAGATGTTTTCTTTAATGTGTTGGCATTTTTTATTTTCTGTTTGCATGTGTTTTTTTAAGCTGCAGTGCATTGAGCGCTCTCGGCCACTGTACTATAGTCCTATAGGTCTATAATCTGTTTTGCATTTGTTTCAGTGCAGTAATATGTGTTGTCTGACGCTCTCTGATTTTAATTGAAAACAAAACTCTGAGCTTTGCTGTGAGAGTCGAGAATACTGATTTATTACCCTTACAGCCCAATCCAAATGATGTCTCTGATGAGCCGCCCCACATGAATGAGACACTTCAGCTGTGTTGTCATCAACTAATTTACTAGTTTGTATATAGAGCATACTGAAACATTACTGCTGAGGTTGGCTAAGAATAATAGTTTACTCTACGGCACATTACAAATAATTGGGCCAAACCGGAGGAGGCCAAAGGACTGCTGCCTCAGACACCCAGAGGAGGGCTCTTCTTAGGAAACCACTTTCTGTAGCATCATCGACTAGCTATGGGAACATTTCTAAATAAACCACTTGAAGAGGTAAGGGAATATAAAACCCTTTCCCAGCCTACTGTTATAAAAGTCACTTAGTGTTTGGTTTGAATGTAACCAAGCCACCATGACAGAAACTGCATTTTCGGGAAGTCTTTTTTTTTTTTTTTTGTAGTAAAATAATGATCGCCTCTACTCATGGCATTGTTTTCCGTAATGAATCACTCTCAGACGAGCGAGCTCTTGTGTTGTGCTTCTATTATGTGGTCTGACAGTGTAATAGTGATCTTGGCCCAGCAGGTCAAGAGGTGGCTGGAATGGCCACAAAGGCAAGATGTCAATAATATCGGGATCTTCCAAATCAATGGCATGACATTTAAAAATTGACCTTAGACCAGATGTAGACTTGGGCTATGGACAACATATGTGCAGCATGACATTATTTACATGTGTGTTATGAGGAACAGATAATTGCACATTTTGATGAGAAACAGATCTTGATGCATTATGTTTGTACAACTGCCAGTGGGCTCTCATTGATTTGTGTATCATCAAACCTCTGATTGCTCTAGACGGACTGAAATGCATCAAGTTCTGTAACCTAAGATACACCATGTCTTCACATATAAATCTTTTTGGAAAAGTTATAGGCACTACTGGCAGCAAAACATAGTCATAAGTCTGTGAACCTTTTCACACGTCAGTTCAAAATGTTCAAACAGATTCCCTCGCTTCGCATTTTTAATGCACTATCATAGAATGTCTCACCTTCCAAATTCCGTTGTGCTGCAAAGAGCTTGTCACATGACACTCATGACAGAGAGGGCAGAGTATAAGGGAGTAGGCTAGATTATTATTTTCCAATGAAACCAAACAAACAAACAAAAAACATCTGCAAACACTGTGGGTTACACATCATGTTTATGTACAGGAATTTAAAAAACACATTTTTATGTATTAAAAATGTTTTTTTACTCACAGTTTTTATTGACTTGTTCATTAGATTTATCTGATATGTTTGAATGAACTTGTAATTTAACAAATAAACAAACAAACAAAACCCAACAAATTAGTTAATTAATTAAAATCCAATCCAAATCTATCCGTGACTTTAATCTGTCGTTTGGGGGAGTAGAAGAAGTGTATTTTTTCTTATACACAATACATATTATACAAAGAAAAATATTATACAAAGACATTTTGAAGAAAGCAGAACATACTTGTTGTTCCAGAAATGATTTAAAAAATGAACAATGACACTGAGGAAACCATAAAACCAGTCATAATTATCAATGTTTTCATTGCTGTATGGTTTGTCATGATTTTTACTTAATATCCTAACAATTTTTGCCATTCATATATATAGTATACAGTATATATGCAATGTATTGTTGGCTAATGCTACAAATATACCCATCTATTTTTTGGTCAATAGGCATCAGTGTGAAGATATGAACTATATAACTTTTATTTGAACTTTGGATATTATAACTCTGCGTCCTGTGAAAGAATGACATGCTCACACAGTCATTCGTGATCTCACACTCACACAAATTACCTACTGTCACACACACTTCACCACATTAATTTACTTGCAGAAGAAACACACACACACAGCTGTATCCCACTCACTTCGTCTTACACTTATCCTCCCATCCTAATGCCAGGCAGCAGTGGAGGAGCAAGGCATTTTTCTTCCCTTCTACTCAATGAAATGGAGCCAAACGCTCCTAATTAACATGGCGGTGCTCTGAATGGAGCTATGGCTCTCAGAGTGGCAGCAAAGTGTGAAATGCGCCATAAATCCATCTCGCAGAGAAATGCGAGGACAACATTGAGACCGAATCATCTTCTTGGCATAGCACCAACTGACCTGGTGCCACCCTTTACTATCCTAAAGTACTTAATGTAATGGGGTAACAAAGTAAGTAGGACTGTTAGACATTTTTTTTTTTTATTAATTTAATTAATAGTTCATTGTGTGGTATGCAGATTAACTGTGTATATATTGAAAATGAAAGCTTTTAATGAGTTTTAAATATTGATTAAAAAAATTAAAAATAATTTTAAAGTAATTGTACAGTGACTTTGATAGATAAATAGATATAAGTCTCTTCAGTAGATGTTTCTAAACGGCTTTCCTGTTAATTAATTTTTCATCTTTAGTTACCTAGTTCTGTAAGACTGCATGGCCCACAAGCAAGAGTTCAGCGCTGGGTCACATGGTATGACTCTTTCCCTTATTAAGGTCTCTTCAGTAATTTTTTTTGTTCATTAAAGGTTTTGAAACATTTTCTTTGTGTTTGTGTGTGTAGGAGTTCACAAATATCCTGCATATACACACATACACTGTTGGGTTACATTGACTGACAAGACAGGTGTTGACCTCTGACCTCACCTTGGTTTTACTGGACACAGACCATTGATTGTTTATTACACAGAAAGAGAGAGAGCTTTAACTTTACTTTACTCATCCAAAGACACTATCTTTAACTGTGGAACATGACTCTGAAGCTAATTCTGTCAACTAGCTGGGAGGAGGGCTATGAGAGCCGTGGCCTGTAATGCAGATAGCGCCTCAGTGTAAGCTATTACTCGAAACTAGGCCTGTTAAGCCTTTGGGGGGACTCAGCACAATATCGGGTCAGAATAAGAATGGAGTCTAAATGACTTGGCATGGCAGTAATGTAAATGAAGCCAGAGCTTTGCTCCAACAGCAGGAAGGTCACGGTCCAGCTGTCAGCTCACGTTTGGGAGTAATCGTTTATATGCCAACCTCCTTCTCCCTCTTCTTTCTCTTATGCTCGTTTGCCTTCTCACTTTATTCTCCCTGCGTCTGTCGCACAGCTCTTCCTCCATCCTCCATCCTCATCTGTCTGACTCAATCCTCTTCTGCTCTTCTTCATTGTCATGTCCACCTACGTGCATCACAGCGGGGTTTCGGCCATAAAATCAGAAGTGTTTTTGAAGGAAATGTTGCTTTCTTTTACATTAAAGTTTGATGATCTATTATCGAAAATAAATGAAAAATAAATCAAAAATGTACAATCACGTTCTTCCAAATCTACTTCCAAATATTTTCAGGAATGTTGGTAACCACTGAGCAAGAAATGCACACATTTCTAAAAATATGTTTGTGTTCCTCAGAAGAATGTAATACGTTTTGGAAAGTGTAAGTAAATGGTGACAGAATTTACATTTTAATTTGTTACTATTAAGGGATGGTTTAGCCCCACAAAATAAAAACGTGCCCTCATGTAACTGTTTTTCTCCCAAGGACCACAAAAGAACAAATACTGGATTTCATTCATTCTTTCATTCATTCTGTTCAGTGGTCAAGTCATTGGTCAACCAAAACAGTTCGGTTACCAGCATCAAAAATCTTCCAGTAATGTAAGGACAAAAAAAAAATTGTTGTGTTTGTGTGGTTTCACAAAAAGTGATAGAGGTTTTGAAACAACATGAGGATAATGATTTTTTCAGAATGTTAATTTCTGGGCGAACCATCCCTTTAACTCACATTAATAGCTGTGTCACTCACACATGTCACATGCAATCAACACTGTCGTTAGCTTCTTCCATCGCCGATCCTCATTACCCCCTCTCGCTGTCCACGTCACGCCGCAGGTTGAGTTCAAGTCCTCCGGCTGGGTGAGTGGAAACAGCTGGTGCTCTTCAGGGCACAGAGCTCCAGGGCTCAGGGCTTTGCGGCCCTCTCAGTTTCAGACCCTCATCTGCTTGGAATCCTGAATTTCCTGCAGGCTGATCGAATGACAGCTCCTTTCGCTGCATCCTTTGATATATGGACACCCATCTCACTGGCCCCTCAGCGATGGGATTTACGCTTGACAACACAGTCAGTGTCACCTCCGCCCGATGCGCACACAACACACACGTGCACACATAAACACACCCCTGTCCGGGGCCTCTGGAAACATTGGAGTCCTTTCACAGCCCGCCCAGAAGTTATTTATTAAATTTGTTGCATGGTGATATTGTTTCATGGAGACCCACTTAGTTTTGGATTGCACACTGGATTTTTCAATTATGTGGTTCATTTCACCCTGCTGGTGAGGGTTTACCCTCCTCAGGTTGTATCAAGGGCAGAGGATAGCTCTTTAATATCTTTTTAACCAGGACACATTCCTTTATTTATTTATTTTTTAACTTCTCTTACATGTTTGATTGGAATGTGAAATTTAAATGTAAAGACATTGACATGTCTCACTAGGAATTGGAATATTTGGAATTACATGCACATTTTCATTGGCCACCCCGCATGGATTGTGTTAACCACAAGGTGATTGACGGCTGCTGCTGTTGGTTGCCAAGAGACTTGGGAGGATTTTGATTGGATTATTTTACAGGTAATAAGCAGATGCTTACAGGGGTATGCCGTGAGATGCTGTTAGGATTAGTGAGGTTTAGTGAGTTATGCTTTTGCCAAATGTTTAAAACACCAATCAGAAGTCAGTCCACCCTGGTGTCTACCGGCACAATAAAGTCTAAACAGAGTGGTTTGGATTCGGTCCAGATAATGAATGTTAGGTGACATTTGGAACTGACAGTATTGTATCAGTTTGTTTGTCCTGGGAGATATCTGTTATTCTTGTGTGGTTACTAGTTATTAAGCACTGCACAATATCCCTGATTATAATTTTAATTTCACGAGCTGTGTTTTGAGTCATTATAAAATGCTGGCAAAAACAATAGAGTAACTTTTTTTTTTTTTTTTTATAATGTGGTAAGTTGCTTTGTTTAGTAACCGCAAATAAAATTTTTAATAGCCATTATTATTTTAACACATCTTATTTGCAGAAAGTTCAGTTAATCATTGCTATTACATCTCCAGTGCTCTCTATCAATTATGTCACTACAAAATTGCCAGTTATTGCCATTTTATATAAGCAATAGACAATCTGAACTGGTGGATTACAGTGATATTTGGTGTTCTTATAGCGAAGTTAAGTACCTAAAACCTGAAATTCATTTCAATTTAAGTCATCAATAACTGTTTGATTACCAACATGCTTAAAAATTCTGCAGAAGGAAAAAGTCTGGACTGGCGTGAGGGTGGGTAAACAATGGCAGATTTTTTGGGTCTCTTTAAGACACGGTATGTCCATGCATCTAGTATATACATACACACAGAGTTATAGAATCATTCTGGTCTGTTTTTTCTAAAGTGAAAGACTAATTTTCTCTTTCATCATGGTTCATGGTCCGAATGCCGAAGGGAATGGGGAAAGAAAATGACCTCCACAAAAGCCCCAAGTCACTGCGTGATTTAAGAGCTTTGTTTTTGTAAGAGTCGCCAGTCATTAATATAATTCATTACTCATGAAAGCGTTCTGCCTTGACAATTCATCAGCTGGCTTTTCTTTTTGATTCTGAAACAGGGGAACATTTGGCCTGTCTGTATTGTTTGAATAAACAGAGAAGAGGGGGGTAAACCTAACCTTGGCCCGGCTGGGGTCGAGTGTGGGAAATGAATAGTTTCTCTCTTTTCGTTTTTCTCTCAAACACACAGTCTCTCTTTTTTATATGACTCCCTAACTGGAGTGAAGGGAGTAGGAAAGGGGGGGATGTCTGTCGGACCTCTAAAATTTATATCCGAGAACGGATTGTGAATGTGTGGCAGGGCTGAGGGGAGTGGAGAACAAGAGGCTGCCCACCATCTCTTGCTTGATTTTTTCCTTCCTTTCGCTCTCCCCCAACTGTTTCTGTTAATTGTGTAAATCACTGCAATAAAGTGGCCTTTGCATTCAGGCAGGACAACATGACCACAATGTGACCTTTCTGCAAAGGACCCCCCTGACCCACACTCCTGGGTTCAAACGGTCAACTGCAGGTCACATTGCATGAGTGTGTGTGTGTGAGAGAGAGAGAAAGAGACAGACTGATGTGGATGTATTATAAGTGTCTGGTTGAATCTTATCTAAATAGCATTATGAACAGATGACCTACAGCCGCACAGTCACTACACTCACTCTCGTTTTGCTGCTAATGTAACATGCAACTTCCTGCAGTGATGTTTTGTTATGACATCAGAATAAGAGAGATGTCTTCTTTCTGCCATCCTTTTCAAGCCTTTATTCGTACTTGTCTTCCGTTCCCTTCTTCCCATCTCTCTCACTGTGCACTCCTCCAACAGGTCCACCATCTATCTGTCTAATGGCTTTACAGAGAGAGTAAAACAGTTGTCAGGCCTTCTGCACTCACCCATCACTTTTATTCCCACACTTTCTACCTTTACTGACACTGTAGTGCATGCCAAGGAAAGAGAAAGAAAAGAATACTGACTGATCAGGAAAAAGACAAAGGTTATACATGATAATTACATAACATTTAAAACAATTGTGGTTACACTTTATTTTACAGTCTCTTAAAAAGTTGCTTATTTGCATGCATATTACTGGAATATTAGCCGTTTAAAAGCACATATTAATGCCTTATTCTACATCCCTAATAATCCTACCCAATACTTACATTTAACAACTACTTTACTAACTATAACTATTAATAAACAACAAATTAAGAATTTATTGAGGGAAAAGTCATAGTGTTCTAAAGTGTTACCGCTTTTGTTAACAAAATTATTTAGGTTAGTGTTAACTTTAAAATGTATTAATTTATTCCACATTAACTAATGTTGTTTTAGAACAGTTTACACTAATTACACTAACTTTGTAGTTGGTAAGAGGTTTGTGAAAAATGTTTCATACTCACATAGGCTGCATTTACAGTAGTTGACCGAAATACAGTAAAACAGTATTATTTTGAAATATTATTACAATTTAAAAAAAGCTGTTCTATATTAATGGTTAAAAATATATTTTATGAAGGCAAAGCTGAATTTTCTGCATCATTACTCCAGTCTTCAGTGTCACATGATCCTTCAGAAAACAAAAAAAAATAAGAAATATGTTGAGATGTGTATATATGTGTATGTATATTTGATTAATAGAAAGCTTACATTCCATTTTTTTAACATTTTGTAGCATTATCAATGTTGACGATGTCACATTTACTGTAAAATGTTCACAAATGTAGTTTTCTTTGCAGATAATTAACTTCTTAAAAATAAATATTTTATATGGATTTGTATTGACCCCAACTAAATGAGTTTATGGAGTTTTGAAAACAAACACGATAGCTTGAGCCAAAAGTTGGCATGCTGTTTCAAACAATGTTTTGAAAGAGCCACAGTGTTTATGTTCTTTGTGGTAGTCAGCTTACAAATGACTTCCTAATATGTCTCTCTACATATAAGTTAGAGAAACTAACTTAACATCGGAGGAATTACACACTTCACCTTTAAATAAGTCTCAAGCCTTGTCCACTTGTCTCACCTCTTCTCTCAGCCTATCACAGGTAGCTTTCCTTCCCTCAGGCCCTCATCTGTGGGTCACAGGGCTGCCGACATCATCACACAGCTGTCAGAGCTCCAGGGTGGGAGTTAGAACAACAGCGCTAGCTTTATTTACGCTAGCTTGAAGTGCGGAGGATCTGTCACAGGGTTGTAGCGGCCTCAGAGCTTGGCTCACCTCCACAGATGGCCCCAGTGCTGTGGAATTCCCCTCCTTGCCTCGTCCCCCTCCTCCTTCCCACTCTTTAGCCTTTTACAGTTCGTTTGTTTAGCAAGATGTCAGGCCCCAGAGGGCATGTGTCTTAGATATGGGAACAGTGTTCTGTTAAGAGCTTCAGCCTGCAGTGCCACTCTGGATGACCCCACACTTTCACATTGATAAGAGGCAAGCCTCTGCCAGCGTGCGCTGAGGCAGAGAGGAAAGGTTCAGTTGTTTTAGTATCAAGCACTATGGGTTGATAATTAATAAAAAGTATGATAGAAATCACTGTCTGGGTTAATTACTTTCTCTCTGGAGTAGATAAAGGTATACTGGTAAGCATGCAAAAGTTTTAAGAATGCAACAATATTAAAATTCAGATAATATTTAGTACGTTTTAGTAGTAGTAGAAATAGTAGTAGTAGTAGTACATAGCTGATAACTTACCAATAGTAAAATGTTAATAAATAATTTACTTTTAATTAACAATATCTGTAATTTATCTGCTTTAAAAAACATAATTATATGTATCTTTATATTTCTGCATCCCTAAAACGTTTCTATGTTTACCACTGGTATCTACTCTAGAGAAAATAATTTCTTATGAATATTTTTCTGTGTGTGTTTAATGCATTTAAATATATATATTTGTTTGTATATATTTGTTTGTTTTTATTTTATGATAATTGTAGGATTTTTAATATTTTAATTCAATTTCAATCATATTTATTTTCATTTAAATTGTTACAAGTGAATTTATAATGAATTTGGATTTAGTGAATTTACAATGTTGCATGACAACATTATTATATAAAGTATTAAAATTAAATTATTTTATAAATATTATATTCATATTTTAAATATTAACTCGTTGATTACTGTAGATGATGGCACAGGTAAATATTTACAAATATAAAAATTCTAAATATTAAAAATAGGGCCAAAATAATGTACCAATACCACAGTATGTGTTAAATTTGTTAACCGATATGGTACCGATATTTTGCCTGAAAAAAATGATTTTCAAATGTTTTCTTTGTCTGGGAATTTCCAAGACCAGGAACAAACTTGCAGAGAGTTTAGTAACAGTTAAGTTAGTTTATGAGGTGGATGTACATCCAGACAGCTTTCAGCAGGCAGGCTATGAAAGACACCTTTCAGTCAGTTCAGCCCACTCTGTCCTCCTCACAATCCTTGATCCTAAGCAGTAAACACTGATCCTAGCATGCCAGTCTAATTTTAGTAAACCTCACTTGACCCCAGGGCACCACCTTTTCCTAAAAAGATAACCCAAATCTCTCTCTCTCCCTCATTCACTCTCACTTTTCTTTCTCACTCTCCGCCCCTCACTTTTGACCCAAAAACTACAGCGCCCCTGGGGTGACAGCCAAATCTTGGATGTGCGTATCTCCAAGTGAGTGTCTGCGTACATGTGTAGGACAGCTCGTCTGTATCGCTCAAGTATCTGATGACACTCACTTGTCGCTGATGGCATCTGGCTCTTCGCCAAAATGGCAGATAAACCGAAGATGCCTGATGGAGAGAATGAGGGAAAAAAGAGGAAGAGATGGAGCGGAGGAGTGCCTCTGTCCTGGCAGGTCTCCGGCTCCTATTCCACTGATACAAGTTTAATCAGGAATAATCTGCTTATCGGCCCCCTGCGGCTCCCATCAGGCTAAAGTACTTAACGGAGAGCATGCACCCCTACCATGCTGCCATTGGAAAGCAGAAGGAATGCGGATGAGGAGGGGTTTGTCTTAATCTGATTAATTAAAATAAACTAAAATAAACTTCACTGTCTTTATGTCTTTGGGATTCATCAAAGGCGTCAAATTTGTTCTCTTGCAGCTTAATGTCTGTTTTTATAGATTTTTATTCTCAGAAAATGTTATTTTTTATTTTTTTTGAAGAAAGCACAGAAAAATCTTACATACATAGAAGCATTTTTAATGTTTATCTAAAATCTATAAATGTATCTCTTATGTTAAAAAAAAGTTAATATGATGTTTTTGTCACTGACTAGGGTGAGATTACGCCAGTGCAAATATTTTGCCATTAAAATATTTTTGCCATTAAGAAATGATTGTTGCCCCTAATCTAATTAAATATGCATTTCTTGGAGTTTCTTTTTCAGATCAGGAAAACTATAACAAAAACACAAACGTGTGTTGAAGCATGTGACCAAAAAGAAGTGTTGTTGTTATTTTGTTTGTTTGTTTTTTGTTTTGTTTGTTTTTTTGTCATGTTCCATTTTTTTATTTTTGTGTGGACAGACAAAAATTTTGTCACGTCATATCTCGTTAGGACACAGTGTATCTGTTTACCTCTTGACCTGAGAATTAAGGTGTATTCACATCATATCGCAATTAACTTAATTCGAGATACCAACTTGAAAAAAGTGTTGACATCCTCATAGAACTCGTTATTACAACTTGTCAACTGGAAGTTTTCTTGAGTGCAACAGCTTGTACCATGTGACCACGTGTACCTTGCGGTGCTTCCAGTTATTAAAATGTAATTAAGCAGTTATTTTTATAATATATGTTTTAAAATTCATGCTATTGACTTTTGCCAATTTAGGAGTTTATGTTAAATTTAGATACAAAAGTAATGTGAACATAAAGACATGCAGCATGGAGTTCGATATCTAGGCTATCCTGGATAAAGACAAAGATCCAAGATAAAAAAATTATAAAGTGTAATACTAACGCATTTGCATAGCAACTGCTACTTTTGTTTTACATCTACCAGTACCATTCACACAGGTTCATTTTGTTGACTGTTGCTATAGAAATGGATTATCCCCAGTCTGAGGATGTGAACAGCACAAAGTTGAACGTCACGTGCTGTCATCTCAGAATTGCGGTAATTACGACATGCTGTGAACCAGGGTTGGGGCAATTCATGAATTGAATTGAGAATGAATGGTAAATTCCAATTCACTTCCTGGAATGGAATTGTAATTGGAACTGCATGCAGCTGACAGGAAATGGATTTGGAATTGAATTGGAATTACAGGAAGTGGAATTCAGTTCATTGCTGAGCATTTATTTGTCAATGCATAAAGACATACATTTGAACTTTAATGTTGATTTACAAATGTCAAGCAATGTAAGAAATAGAGTTGATCAAATGCAAGTAAATAAAAATGAGAACAGTACATTATGAATTAATAATTGACTGAGAGTGGTGATACATTTGTGAATACATTCAATATATGATTACAAATGTTTTGGTCTTGATTTAAACTTGCTTGCTTGATATTTGTAAATCATCATAAATAAAGTTCAAATGTATGTCTTTAATGCAATGACAAATAAATGCTCAGCAATAAATAGAATTCAGTGGAATTCTTCCTGAATTGAATTCCACTTCCTGTAATTACAATTAAATTCCAATTCTGTTTCCTTTAATTGTTGTTTAATTTCAATTCCATTTCCTTTGAATTTGAATTGTTGAGTTCATTCCTGAATTGACCCCGACCCTGCTGTGAACATCTTCAGTGTCCAGTCTTCAGTCTCACAGGATCCTGTCCACATAAGTCGTGGTTCAAGAAGCATTTCTTGTTATTATCAGTGTCACTGCTTAATATTTAAAACATTTGTCCTGTTATATCTGTAAGTGAGTTATTTTTAATGCAGTGCATGCTCTACAAGTATAATGAATTCTCCTTTGGGTGATCGGCCAATGGAAGAGCACCTGGTGCTCGTCAACTGACCTGATCAATATGCAAACCATTGATCTACACTCACACTCTTTACTGGCAAGAGCTGGATGAAACCTTGAACATGTCTGTGTGCTTAAACGTGTGTGTTTTCACATAAGCAGGTAAAAGTGTAAATATATTGCACTATTCTAGGGGTTCATGGCCTTTGTCTGGGTATCAGTGGAAGAGGATTGCAGAGGGCAGACAAGAAAACGGCTCTGTCTGAAAAGTGCCTCCACAGCTCTGCTCACTGATAAACCAACATACCAGTAAAAAGTGAAAGAAACAGGCACCTGATTAGCTGTTTGCTACTGCTCACTATCTACACAGTAAATGTCAATAGTTTTTCAGGTGTCACCCAAAATGTTGAATGATCTCTTTAACATTAGCTCTATAACCGTAATCATGTCCTCTTTGAAGACAACTACAAATACAGCCAGGGTTCAATAGGGTTGAGCCCCTCCTTAGCTAGAGTTCAAAGGTTCAACCTCACAAAGACCTTGTTTATCTCAATTTATCGCTCTCTCCTAGTCTCGATATAATACGTATGTTTGTGTATATATGGATCTCTGAGGGGAAAGTGCATCTTTCCTTTAAAGCCCTATCCTTCTCTCTTTCTTCTTCACCTCACTCTCTCTTTGATTGTCTGGGCACCTGCGGTCCAGCACTCAGGGGATTAGGGGTTACCACATTGTCCTTGCCCCTTCTGTCTAATCCAGCCAGAGGGCTGTGTGTTTACCTTTCACACCAGCTCCAATTTATAGCCCTCTTGACCCAAACCAGAGAAATCAACAAGGTTTGGCCTGTCTGTGCCTGATCCCTCGAGCACCCCATGGCTTGGGTTCAAAATCCAGCTGGCTGTGAGAGCGTAAATGGCATATATGTCATGTTTTTTTAAGTTAGAAAGGAGTCTCGTTTAGTAAATGTGGCTAAGCTGCACTTTAATGCTGGCATGTGTGTTACAGGATGGTGAGCCAATGATGTGACCCTCAAAATGCTTTTTTTATACATAAAATGACTTTAACACGCCACTGCTGTGATGAACATGATTTCATACTGCTCAAAATATTTTTCAAAGAAGACTTATATGCTCACCAAGGTTGCATTTTTATTGAACACAAAGTAAAAACTGCAATATTGTGAAATTATTTGGTCTTCAGCCATCATTATTATGAATGTTTTCTATTTACATTATAATTTATTCCGACAAGGGCAAAGCTGAATTTTCAGCAGCCATGACTCTAAACTGGAGTGTCACATGATCCTTCAGAAATCATTCTAACATGCTGATTTTTGCACCTCAATAAACATTCCCTATAATTATCAATATTTGAAACAGCTGTGCTAGTTAATATTTTTGTGCAAGCCTTGGTACATTTTCCTGGATTTCTGGTTCATAGCAATAGCATTTTTGTATCATTTGTAGATAATTTAACCTTTTAATATCTTAACAATTAACATCACCAAGTGTCACTTTTAGTATGTGTGTGTTTATGTATGTGTAGATGTTTTTAATAGAAGATTAAGATCCAGTTTGCCTGTCTCTGCCAGGAGTGCAGATTCTGATCCCTACGGATTCCGTTCTGCTGTTTTGGCCAGGAGTGCCTATCCCGAGTCCAGTTACAGAGTTTGCACTGCAAGAGCGCCTACCCTGAGTTCGCAGTACAAGAGTCGTTCCTAAATCCTAGTAAATCCCCGCCCTCCCACACAGCCTCCTGCCCTGCTGCCGTCTGACAGCCCTGCCACTTGCCCACAGCTCACCATGCATTCGGGCAAATCACACAGGACTGTCATCCTCCAGCACCATCTAACTCAGGATACTCCCGGACTCCACCTCCAGCCTCCGAGGCCAGAACTCCACCTCAGCTCCACTGTCACTCCTCTCCATCGGGGCTTGTCTGGTCCCTAGCTCCACCGGGCTCCATCATCTCTCTGGCTCCACCTTGGTCGGTCGGAGTCCATCCGCCGCCTCTGGACTCTGGTCCTCTGGCTGCACCTCGTCCCAACATCCTTCTGGCTGTTTCAGGCTCCTCCGTCTCTCCAGCTCCACCGTGGTCCTCTCTTGCTCCAGCTCCACCATGGCCTTCCAAATTCCCTCATCCGCGTCAGTCGCCGGCGCCATCTGCTCCGCCTTGGCCCTCCGAATCCATGCTATCGACCTGGCTCATCGGCTCTCTGTCTCCACCCTCGGGTCCACCCCCGTCACCAGTGTGGGACATAAAGGACCGCCCTGTAGGCGACAAGAGACTCTGCCAGGGCTTTCTTTTGATGCTATGGCACAATCATCAAGTAAAACTTTCCGAAGGTGGGGGGCGCAATGTAACGCCTCATGTCTTTTGTTTTATGTCTGTCACTGTTCATTTTCTTCCTGTTTTTCTTAATGTGGTCATGTTCCTGTTATTGTTTAGTTAATTAGTTACCTGTTCCACCTGTGTTCCTCACCTGTCCTGATTTCTCCCTAATGTTCTCATGTTTAAAGCCTGTTTAGTTTTGTCTTGCGTTTGTCCGATTATTAAGGTTATTTTGTATGTGTGTATCCTTTCTGTCGTGAGTTTGTTTCTTTATTAAAGTTCTAATTGCAGCTAAAGCTCTAGTCTTCACATGCTTGTGACCAGATATACATGACAGTAGATAGATAATTTGACCTTTTGACCAAGGTAAGTTCTGGTTGTAAAATGCATGCATTGAAATTTAGATTGTTTATCAGTAATAATTCATAACATTAGTTTTAAGGATTTTAGTTTTCTTTTTTAAACTGGATGTTTACATTTCAATTATTTTTGAATACATAAAGTTATAAAAAGGTTTGTCTTTTTGTTTGGTTTTTTTTTTTTCAAATGTTTTTATACTGTTTTATACTGTGAACCAACATGAATTCAAAGATCACAACTGGCATTTGTTTAATATTGATTTGAATGGTTGATGGTTTTTAATTTATTTTATATGTCATTGTCCATAGTAATTAAGATTTAAATATGTGATGCTTGGAATTCCAAAGAAACAAGTGATATGTGGTAAGAACTAGTAGACCACAGCCTCTCAGAGTCCAAAACAGAGTGTTAGGATATTAAAAAGGAGCATGGAAGTCATTCTCACAGCCCCTTTTCCCTTCAAGGAGAGTGTATGCTAAGTTTCACCCTCAGCCCAAGACAAGCACCTTCTGCTCCTCTTATCAGCGAGCAGCAAAGCCAGCCACAGGGATTCTTTTTAACATAACAACACCAAGACTCATCACAGCTCCAGCCACGGGGGGTCTGCCACACTTCTTAGCCTTTATGAAGTGTGCTCTCATCTGGCAGGCTGGACCACGGTCACCTGTCCTCACTGCCAGAGACTCATGTCAGGTCTCTGTTTCACTTCTGACCTGACACAAATACCCGCTGTCCCTCACTTTGGTAAACTACCCAGGGGAAAAAAAATAGGATTTAGGAAAATCGCTTGGTAACTCAAGCAGAGATATCTGAGACTGAGTGTGTGTGAGTATGGAGCAAGAAGTGAGAGCAATGATAACTGTAAATTGAATATGTCTACCAGGCCAGATCTGTGAGGACTCTGGGGGAGCATTTGTGGAGAGAAAGGTTGGTCTTGTCCATGTTTTATAACACCACAAAATGCATAATGGAATAGGGTGTAAAGATAAAAGGAATATGTAATGGAACAGCTTCGGTTGACTATTTTTTGTTGCCTTTTGCACCTCAAAAGTTGTGCTCTTATACAAAGGGCAACCAGTGGGATCTACAGGGTATTTAAAATGAAGGTCTATAAAATTCTAATTTAAGACCCTATCATATTTTAACTTTCATCTTCAAGCGCCTGAATAATATAAAACACTCTTTTTGTGATGAGGTCTATGTGCTTCACTATTTATTTTTAAAATGTTGGTCCATCACTCACAGATTCAAAACATTGGTCAAAATTGAGAGTAAAGACATTTTGGCAAAAGTTTATTTTATGTTCTGTTTTTTATTTTTTTTACGTAATTTTCTACTTTCTGTTCAATGATGAATCCTGAAAAGAAAGTATCAATGTTTCCACAACAGTATTAAACAGCACAGCTGATTTGAGGATCAATAGTAAGAAAAGTTTCTAGAGCTCCAAATCAGCATATTATGATTTTCTGAGGGATCATGTGACACTGAATAATGTCTGATGATAATTTGCCTTTGCCAATACATGAATAAATAGCATTTTAAAATATAACTACAAAGAAAATTATTTTAAATTATAATATTTCACAAATTTACAGCTTTACTGTATTTGTAATTAAATAAATGCAGCCTTGGTGAGTATAACAGACGTCCTCTTTCAAAAACATGAAAAAGCACAAAGAAAGATCTTTACAACTCAAACATTTGAGCAGTAGAATACTGTATATTAGTAGTATTTTTTATTTATTTATAAAAAAAAAAAAAAAGCATTTTGATGGTCACATCATTGAGAGAGAGTTTACTTTAGACATTCGACTAAGTAACTTTGTAACTATGTCAACTACTGTGCATTTCAACTACTTCACATTAATTTGCAACTACATTACTAATTGTCAGAGTAGACTGTTAGGGTAGTTTTAGGGTTAGTAGAAAAATTGACATAAACTTGCAATGTTTTTCAAAGTATGTGGTATGTTGTGGCCCCATCAAAATAAAATGTTATAAGTTATTAAGCAGGCAGTCTACTAACAATCTACTCACTGCTAGTTGCCACGTAGTTGCAAAGCTACTAACTTAGTAGAATCTCTAAAGCTGACTATCAAAATAACGTGTTGTCTTGATGATTACACTCCATGACATTTTAGTCATTACATTTTAACTTTCTTCGCCTCGAACCCTGTCACTGAACCTGATATCACAATTAACCAAGACAAGCAGACTAAAATAGACGTTTTCTACTGTACTCTGATTAGCCTGCAGATGCCCATATTGCAAGCATTCTCTGTCCTGTCATCTACGGGGTCAGTGGATATGTTCCACTGAGGTTAAACAAAGCCCCTCACTCACGTCAAGCGCAGGGAAACCAACAGACTCTGGAGCTATCAGGAGATAATCAGCTCTAATAGGTACATAATGGCTAACAGTAAGGCCGTATTTGTGCGGATGCATCACTGAAGACCGAGCGCAGACAGCGTGACCTCTCCTTTCTACCATGCAGCAGTCATGCAGTCTAGGAGGGGGGGAGATGCCAGGAATCAACCCCCCCGTCTCTCTTGCTTTCTCCAGCCTGTCTGCTCAAGGCCCTTCCCTGACTGTAGACTGGGTATTAAGCCTCCTGTTTTTTTTGCCATTTGCTTCGAAGGCTGACGCTCCTGGGACACGGATGCTCTTTGCTTGAAGACAATGAGAGTTCTATGAAGTGAGTTCCTGGGCCGGGGTCAGGCAGGGGATATGAAAGAAGGAAGAGATGACGGCTGATTATGAGTGTTGTGGAATGGTTTGGCAGAGATTACAGGCATTGTCAGACGCAGTGAACTGCCGGAGCACGAATAAATCGCTCCGCACCTCATGTGTTTTCATTTTGCCTGATTCCAGAACAACAAACAATGCAGGAACATAAAAGTCCATGTCAAACCATAATGGGACCCAAAAACACAAGCTACATTGTATGCAGATGATGTAAGTCCATCATGTCGTACCAAGCCAAGAAAACAAGAGCCATATAGAAGTGTTGATCCCAAGTAGTAGGAATATTCCCAGAGGGGATTTGTATTTCTTTCTTTTCATTTATTGCACAAATAAAGCATATAGTTACGCTTCACTTCGCAGACTATTCGTCATGTGTGTCTTTGATATTCAAAAAACACATCCACCATAATGCATAAACATTCTCACACGCACAGAGCCTTGTTCGGAGGATTTAACATGCCTTTAGTGGTGAAATCGCAGCGAGTGGGTCATGGGATCATATGTTAACACACCCACACATGCAAGCACTCCGAGCTCAGCAGAACATGCACGTCTTCTGACAGCGTTTGGCTGCTTTCAAACTCCTCATGGTCACTCCATGTAAACAAAGACTTTTTTTGTTGGGGCCAAATGTGTGTAAGACACCCGCTTCGAGCGGGGGGTGGGGGGGTTTAGGGGGGGTCGAGAAAGAAATAAAGAGAAAGAGTGAAAGGGCTGGGAGGGATTTTAGGTCTGGGTAATTGCAGCTCAGAGGAGATTGCTTTTGATCTCTGAGGTGTCCAGTCTTGGGCTGAACATGCCATCTTACAGAACGCTCGCAGTTGATTAAGAGGTCAGTTTCAGGTGAATAGAGAGAGAGAGAGAGAGAGAGAGAGAGAGAGAGAGAGGGAGATAGGAGGGAAGTGCTAAATAGAATGCTTTTGAAAGAATAGCACTTGGAAATTAGCGAATTTCTACCACTCCACATGTTTTCAGCCCAGTTTGTAGGAATAGAGCAGCGTATGTATTGCGCTGCAGTGCAATAACCCCAGATGGAGTTTAACCGAGCGAGCCTGCTCTGGGCTCACAGCTCTTTGAACTCAGCCTGTGCAGAACTTCAACTGGGTTAATCGTTATTAATTTTTAATGCAACATAAAAAAATGTTCCAGCACGGAGCAAAATCAAAGCCAGAGCAACACCCCTCAGCCCTCATGCCCTCTGAAATGTGAAGAGAAAAAACAGTGATGACCATATTATGTAGCCACACATTTTATGTGTCAGTTTGTGTGTGTGTGTGTGTGTTGACAGTGGTTATATAAGGATGGTTGTCCGGTTTAGACAGATCTGTCTTTTTGGCTGTTAACGAATTAAATGAGATTAAACAAATCTTCTTTAAGTCACACTGTATATTTTTCAGGAGAATATAAGTTTTTGTGATTGTAGTTTCATGAGCGTTAGCAGGCAAACTTATTGTGTAGTTTATCAACTTCGAAAGGGAACAGATAAGGACATTTTTAAAGAACTCGTTCACCGTACAGGTCAAAGGGTTTGTGGATAATGTGATTGCCAATCCTATCAGCTGGTGAAGTGAATAATTTCATCATAGAGAAGGGCTGAATTGCTTTGCCAGGCTGCCATGTTCTGTGCTCGGGGCGTTAGAGCTCAAACAGCATGGCTAAATACCCGGCCAAACATGTCGTTCTTCAAACAGACTCAGGTAGTAGAGCTGCTGGATCTCAGCCAGGCCTCAGAATTAAGAGTTATTGTGCTCCAGTGGCAGCACTTCGCTAGGACCTCAGTAGAGGGCTCATAAGTAGGCCCACCTGGGCCCAGAGCTTGACCGCAAGCCACTGAAATAGGACCCCCAAGTCCCCAGCCATATTTTAATACCACTCAGAGACAACTTTATTTCAGTCTATAACTCATGATAGCGGCAAGTTCAGCAGTTTGATTGGCCTGAAGCACTTCTTCATCTTGTATTCCATTTTTAGTTTTGTACAGTTTCACGCTTGAGCATAATCGCCCTGAAACGCATCTGAACACACACACCCCCCTTCTCCTGTTTTACCCTTTCGCAAAGTAAACCGCACTGCGACTTGGAGCGCATTTAATTGAGGTGAATTGTCTTTGATTACTTACGGTTCTGAGAACGAGCACTTGTTTGTAGCTACAAGTCTAAGCTGATAAAATATTAAACCAGGAGGCTGAAGGAGCCACTTGTTGGGGGGGAAAGGCTGGAAACAATTTGCGATGCTACCAAATTAAAGTTATTCAGCACCAAGGGTAATTTAATTACCATTCTTTAAATGTTTGAATGACTTTGACCTTTGCGGGGCTCTGGGGTCACGCAGGTGTATTTACTTACGCTAATTTAGAATCAGTAACATGAAACAAGCCCTCAAATCAAACAGGCCTCTTCTGTCCCATATCTTCTTTCCACGTCCTGAAATTGACTTTCAGTGTTTGGATGGAAAACTCAATTATTATTTCTTTTCATATCATTAGTCGCCGTGTTCTAATGAATAAATCTGTTCGGGTTTCTTATTAGCCCCTAGAGTAAACACTTTGGAGATGAGTTTGACAGATCGAAAAAATAAAGGGAGTGGGAGGGGGCAAAAATCGGAGGAAGAAAGAGAAAACAGACATGTGGTGAGCGCTGACGGCTGTGCAGGGCTCCCAGGCCGGAGTGTGAATGGAAACAGGTGTGTCGCTGATTGTGTGGTGGGTCTGTATGATGCCTATGTGGCATGTCTACTGGCTGGGTGTTTTGGGTCAATGGAGCACATCTGGTACTAGTCACAACAGAGTGCACACGTTCCCGGGCCCTGATCCGCCCCGCGAGGCTCACATCTGGGTTAGCTCTCGGGCTGCATGGGAGATGGATGGAGGGGGCAGGCGGGGATTTGGGGAGATGCTCCAGGTGCATCTGCGGGAGGGGTCGGACGGGGTGGAGGGGGGGTCTTCTTTTGATGGACATGTCTAGTCTGCCCCCAAGGGTTGCCCCGTGCCGGGTGAGTGACTTCTTCTCCCATCATGCCAGGGTTTGGGTGCAGCTGGTGGGAGCACTGATAGCTTTCGTTCTCTTCACTTTTCTATGCGCCATTTCCTTTGGAAGACAAACATTCTATTGTTGGAGCAAAAATATTGATGTTTTTATTCAAATCCTTATGGCTAAATTAGTATATCACTTTTGTTGTAAATGTTTCTTTGAAAAAAATGCTTCTGTGAAAAGAAAGCAATCTGGCCTTCTAAAGGAATTTGCAATGGGTTTGAGTTGGTCACGTGGATTTGCTGTGCTGACCAACAGAAACCTGCTTGGTCCATTGTTTATTGTCAGTGGTGTAGCAATGTTTTGGCTGGTCAACATAATGAATTCACATGACCAACTCAAAGATTGCATGGAAAATAGTTGTAAATATTAATGGGAAACAATGCAATCAACATGTATACCCACCTTTAAGGTGCTTGCATAGACCACTGTGTTCATCACGCCTTTTGAACTTGCTGACCTTTAACCCTGTTCTTCCTAATCTGCTTTTAAAGCCCTTTGTGTGTGTGTGTGTGTGTGTGTGTGTGTGTGTGTGTGTGTGTGTGAACTTCTTTAATCCTCATGGTTAATTACATGATGTGACTGACCACACACTCTCTGTAAATAATCCTGCATACACAACAACTGGCTGTGTATTGGAGACAGAAAAAAAACAACAACAATGAAAACAAACAAAGTCAAAACAAGTCCGGAATGCTGGTTTTAGTATCTTTGTAAGAACCAAAATTCCAAAGCAAGTGTAAAGAACAATGCTTTAAATGTCAGGTTTCTGTTTTTTTCAGTGTGTGTTTATTATAGGTCCTCATTTATTATGCCTTCCAAAATTTCAGTATTGTATCACTCCCTTGATTATAAAACATGTATTTTTTGCCTGACAACATTTGAAGGCCTTATTGTGTAAAATTGCCCTCTCAATCACCAAAAAAGAAAAATAGTAAATACATGAAAAACTAAACTAAAAAAAATAATAAGTATAAATATATATATATATATATATATTTATATATCACACACATGTTGTTTTTTGTGATTTATGGGGACTCTGCATAGGCGTAATGGTTTTTATACTGTATGTGTAATTGCCCTACACTGACCCTAAACCTACCCCTTACAGGAAATTGTGCATTTATAGATTTTCAAATCTATTTTTTTTATGTTTTTAAAGCCTTTTGAAAATGTAGCTTTTTTATGTTTGAATTTTATTACATTTTTCACTTATATTAAATGTTGATTATTTGTCATGAAATATGACAATAAACTTAAATGCATTAGCAAAAAAAAAAAAAAAATTAAGTGTTTTTTGTTCATTGTTGCACATTTAGAATGTGTAGCTTTTTCTAAAAGGGAAAGTAGATGGACTACAAATAAATACATGCCAACACCCACAGATATCTGATATTACTTTGAAACTAATACTTAAAATAATTGTTTCCTCACTCTATTAATATCAGTAGCACAATAAAAGATGTTTTATTCCCTCAGCATTTAAACATCACTCATAGCACCTTTTACATCTCTGCATTGGCACACTCAAAATACCGTTAAAGGACTGTTTTTCAATAGCCAAAATGCCCTGCACGCAAGTACAGAAACTGAGAATCAGCCAGTGTGCAGAAATATGTCTGCAGGGAGTGCGGTTATGGCTGAGGGTCTTTGAGAACTGTTTCCTACTCTCTTTGGAATGACATTAGTTTAGCTCATAAGTGAAGTTGCTGAGGCACCTTATTTATGCATGTTCTGCTTTCAGCAGCCGACACAAATCCAAAGCATGAGTGAGCAGCCCTCTCCGCTTACAAAGGAAACCAAACAAATTACCACACGTGTTATGGTGACAATTACAAAGCGCTATACAGAAAGTTCAGTCATTTCCTTTTCTTCATCCCTCATTTTGTTTTGCTTTCGCCCTCTCTCATTACCTCATCTTGTACTTTGATTGTGTAAGGAATGTAAATCAGAGCTTTGACTCTGCCAAAAGTAACATTTCGAGCACTGTTGCACAAAACAATGTCATCTATCCAATTACGATTATGAGCAAAATCACAAGTAGCGAAGGGAATAACTTCTGAAAATGCGCACAAACGTGCCCAAACACAGTATCTGAAAACCCTCTCTCAAAAATCTGCCACTCATAAAAAGCATAAGGTTTTTTTGGCCCTTGAGTTACATGAGTTGCTCCATGTTAAAAATAATAGCCCTGAAATTTTGGTTGGGTGAGGCACTTGGAAAAGATATTTCTGCTCCTTCCCTGTTATCTCCTTTTTAAGAAACATGCACATGAGTGTTTTTTTGAGCACATAGGGGTCATTCATGGGCCTTGTTTGGCTTTTGCTTACTTGGTTATTGAAGGAGAAAATGTTTGTACTGTATTTTATGAAAAAAACGTCTTTAGTGTGTCGACTGAATTAAACAAGTTCATCTCACTCAAATATGACTGAAACTGCATTACAACTAATAGAAAAATATGAATTTCTTATTCCCAGCTTCACTCTGCATCAAAACGTTTGTTAAAAGATTAATATAGGAGATGTACTGTTTAATGTTTACAATAAGTTACGTTTCTGTTACTGTATGTTGGGAGTAAAGCGTAAAGCCCCTGGTTAGGTCAAGAATAGGCCACAGTATATTAATATTATATATGTTACATATTTACAGATCGTATCCCTTGGATGCATCCTTCAGAATGTTGATGGAAAACAGTAGGTCATCTGTGAATTTTATGAATATTGCATTTAGTATTTTGACGTGCTGCTGTATACAAGAAGACATATTTGAATAAGAAGATTAACTGTCAGCGAGTTGTTTCCACAAAAATTATAGGTCACATTTTATATTAGGTGGCCATAACTACTATGCACTTATATTTAAATTAATTCTTTCGTGCAATGCACTTATTGTGTACATACATGCTTTTACATTTTACTTATATATTTTTAAAGACCTATACAGTATGTTATTGCATCTGTAATTACACAGCCCCATCCCTTACACCTTAACCCACGCTTTAATCTGCCTATACCATCAAACATGTATAAACATTTTGTTTACTAACTCAAAAAAATTTGAGTTAGAATAGAGAGTCCCTGAAGTAATAATAAACTAATAATCAACATAGTTTTGTTTTTAAAGGATTATGCAGAAATGTAAGGTTTATTTGGTATGTCGACTCTTGATCTGAAACATTTATATAATCATTTGTTAAATAAAGTGCCATTGTAGTAGACAAGTCCCTGAGCAACTGCCACCATGTCTTTGCTTCACTCCATTGTTTGTGGATACAGAATTTTGATCCGACATCTGTTTCACATGGCATATTGGCTTTTTAGATGCAAGGGTCCCTGAAGACATGAGCCCTCGACCTAAATTTGTTTTCAAATATAACTCTGCGTTCTGGTTGGGGCGTTTTAAACACAAGCAAAATCAGTAACTGATTAATCTCAAATCTAGATCACTTGTACATTTTGTACATAGGATGAGTGTTTAAAGAATATTAATGTTTCACGATTGTGTGCTGATAGTGTCACTGCTCTCTCTGACTTCAGTAGCTAGGTCAGCTCACAGCATTGCATAAACTTCAGCAGAGTAATCCTGCTGCTCTAAGCGTTCAAAGCCCAGCACCTAGGCATGAACATTCGGCAAAAAGAAGGTCATTGGACTAATCTAGACGGCACTATTTTCATTGACCACCAGGGTTTAGTGAGCAAGACCTGGATGTGAACTTTTGAACCGTTTGCACAATAGCAGTAATACCACTTCACTTTAATGCCGTTCAGTGTTACCTTTAAGCCTCCAGTAAGCAGGATTTAAAAAATAATGTCCTTACACAGACTGTTTATCCAAGATACCATATATCCCTCCACCCCACACTAACACACATAGTCATACCCATTCAGATACACACACAAATTAAAGCACACACATACATTCACCCTTGCGCACTCGCAGACCAGCTAATAGGGTAGTTTGAAATAGTGCCAGCATAAGCATACACCCACTTTACCCTTGGTTGACTTTAATGGGGTTAAAAATATTTTCCCTTCACCAGTGTACACATTAATCATGTGTCCAGCGGATTTGTACAATTGGGGGAGACGAGGCCTGAGCAAAAAGTCCAATTAATTGGGCCTACCCCAGCGTTTCCTTGGGTCACCTTGGGTTAGCTGTCCTATGTTTTCCAGGTCAGGTGTTTGGGGGTATGTGTGTGTTTGGGTATGCACCTTCTGGCCGTGTGTGAGTGTGTTTGTATTATGGCTTTATTGTGGTCAGCAGTGAAAGTGTGTTTCAGCATGTTCTAGGACACTGGGAAACCCACCATGTGGACAGTCCAGCAAGCTTGTACAACAGCTGTTTGCCGGTGGCCCACCTACAGCAGTTGGCACAGTCATTCACAGCATACATGCACCATTTTCAATTGAACTAATAATATGTTTCCAATTCAGATGTTGAATTTGGTCACCTTATATTAGGTGGCCTTAACATCTAATATAAGAATTATGCTCAGGGCACCCCAAGTCTTAATTTGTCCGAACATGTTCCCCTCTCTCTACCACTCTGATTTCTGTCACTCTTTGCTATCCCATCTCAATAAAGGCAAAAACCTTTGAATATACATAGGTGGAACTAAATGAATTAATATAACTACATTACTTGTGTTGAAATTTCTGTGTGAATTCAAAATTTTGGACTTCAACCTAGGAATGCAGTTTTTGCTTTCTACACCTGCTTTAATTGAAAAGTGCGGTATTTCTAGAATGCTTAGCATTTTTGATCCACTATAAATTGGATTTGCATGGATTGTTGTTTAACAATGTTAATCAATTTTCTTGCAAACTCAACACAGGCTTGTATTTAATATTGTTTGCATCATAGATTTCCTCATCTTTACACACAACAAAGGCTAAAGTGGACTACTGGAATATTATTTGATTACTTGGCATTTCTATTAATAAGTCAACAATCTATCTATTTTTTTTAACACAGAACACAACAGAATACCTTATATTTAGTTCCTTGGGGACAATGAAAAGTGTATCAGTTGGCTCTGGGGAACAAAAAAACAGTCAAAGTGCTGCTCTGTTGTTTTCCCCCCAAGCTCCAGAGAGAATTCCTGCTTTCTTGTTTAGCTCCAGACATCTTTGTTTAGAAACGGGCACTGCTGATGCCATTGCAACTAGATGCAGCCAGGGGTCAACTGCTCTGTTTTCAAACTTATGTTACAGCTTTCAGTCTTTCCTTCTTGTTTCTTGTTTCTGACCACCTGCACTCATAACAGGAAACATAATGTAGGTCTAATTCCCTAATGCAAGCCTCACCTTATTCTTTCACAGGTTGACAGGTATCTCTGAAATTGACAAGATCATGTTGGTTTGTCCAAATAATTTCTAGTTTTTGGTTGGTCCTAGTTTTCTGTTATTTTTATCTGCTCGTTCTTTCCTACTCCTAATCTGTTTGTGTGGACACAAGAGCAAAGTGTCTCCTTGGGTTTTGTTCGATGTTGCATCCTGACAGTTGATCGAAGAACTCTGGGACTGACATCTGTCAGTAAGATGGATGGATAACTCCTTGCCTGTAGGCAGGTTTTCATGACTCCTCATTTCTTATCAAGTTTCAGGTGATGGAGTGAACTATGTGCATTGTGAAGTTTGGTTTGTGTCGAAGGTTGATAAAGAAAAATGCCCTGAGGCTGGAAATAAGATCAGGTTTACCGCAGCTGTCTCTCTTACCAACTGCGGTCAAAGGTCACGGAGCAACATATAAAGATTCCTTTGTAATTGCCAGAGAAACCAAAACAAGGTTAAGAAAGCAAGCTATTTGTTTCCACTTATTGGCTATAGAATAGCATTGAGTGAAGTATTCAAAGCCCCCTGACCTTGTCATATGAAAATTAAACAGAGCTAGTTTGGAACAAAAATATCGTTTTGAAGTTCTTGTTCTTGAAAGTTAACTCGCACAAAGACAGAATTCAGCATTAAAGACATTTTACCATTAAAATAATGTTTCTTTAAAATATAAATATATATATACATTGCACCACCATTTAAATGTTTGGGGTTAGTAAGCTTTTTCTTTTTTAAGAAATTAACATTTTTGTTCAGCAAGGATGACACATAAACATTATTACAGACAGTAAAGAGTTTTATACCGTCATGAAAGGTTTTTGTATGTTAAATAAGGATAAGAATATTAAAATAGAATACTTTTAAAATACATATTTGAAATTAAATTGCAAAAACATATTTGATCAAATAAACACAGGCTTTATGAGCATAACAAACTTCTAAGAACATTAAACAATTTTAATGTGAAATGCAACAGTTTGTGAAATGCAATAATGCATTGTAATGTAGTGTAATGTAATAAAATATTGCATTTGTTAATATGCCCAATATAGCCTGACACAATATGCCCAATATAGCCAGTTGACATGCAACAAGAATTAAAATGTTTAAAAGTTCCAAACTTTGTAAATCACACATAAAAATCCCACCACAAATCTTCAAGTTTAATGCTGAGCCCTGTTCGTAGTTTATGCTAACTGTAGTTCATCATGTTGCCGGCAGCCATAACAATTAAAAAATAAATATGCATTTGGAAGAGATAAATATGGGGAGCAGCAAATCGGCCGTGAGATGATGTGTGGAATGAAGGTGGATGAAATTCAGTGGCCAGGGAAATGTGTTTGCATTCCCATCTTGGTGAAATCAGTAAGCATGTAGGATATTAGGACATTCCAGAGACTTTATACAGAAATGTAAATTAATTGGAGTGAATTATAGGAAATATAAATCCCTATTCAAGCTTTTTAATGATCAGAAAAGTATCTATTCTGTCAAATTCATTCACTTATTAGATCAAGCAATGTATTAGTGCTAGATACAAACGAGCAGCAGTGCTGTTCTTTGATTTACCAATGCTGTTAGTACTGTTATTAGTAGTAAATAATATCCTTCAAATATCCCACCAAATGTCAAGGTTTTTTTTCAGCCTTAGATTTTCAATTTTGTGATGCCTTACAGTGGAAGTCTATAAAGATATAAAAAAATCAGTCTTAATTTCCCTAATCTGCCATCATTTCTCAAATCATAATTGCCAATAGATGACACTGTGACTGGATCAAGATAAACTTTTTTCCAAATTTCAAAATGATTTATGTAACTTCTTCATCATCCTATTTCACTTTGTGAGATTCTGCCCATGGTAAGCAGAGTGGTAAGAAGTTCTGAATGTTTTGACATATTAATAGCTTCTGTCTTACTATGGAAGCTGTGAACCATGAAGCGCAGATGACTAAACCCGCCAGGAGGCTTTGTATGGAAGACTCCTTTCCCTTGTGCTGTGCTGGTGGACTTCCTGGGTAGTTTTGATGCTGTATAGCCTGGGGAAAAGCGACGGGTGTCTGTGATTCTTGATGAACAACTACATTTATGATTTATGACTTTTTCAGTGAATGATTCAAATGGCAGATTTATTGTGTGGAGCTGTAGAACCTATATGAACACAACAGTCAAAGATGTTGTTCATTACCAACTTCTGTCCTAATGGAGACTTGTGGGGGGTTGTAGTTGTTATTTTACTCAGAAAACAACACATCAGCACGAGTTCACAGCTCACTTTTCAGCAAGCGTGTTCATAATGTTCCATATCGATACGTGATCTCGTGGGTCATCCTTTACCCCTCATCCTGATGTTATGCCCACGCTCGGTCTAACCAAGGCTATGTTATCCCCCTCACCTCTGCGGCGCCAAACAAGCCCCGAGCCTAATATAGAAACTGATTAAGACATCAAAAGCACATCAAGCTCAGGCTGCCTGACCAAGTCTCTTCAGTTCCTGTGTTGGAAACGCCTGCTCCATCCCCACAGTGAGGGCTTTATGACTCCCAGCAGCAGCTAGAATCTCCACCCAGATCGAAAGGCTCCCTGGGGCCCTTCGCGTGTGCACACAAGGAGCTAGTGATGAGTCAGTGTTGTGCCATGGAAAGTGCTGTACAGACGCTCGCAGTAGTGTAGCTCTGGGCCTTTTCTTTTAACCAATTGTCTTATCAGCCCAGCACCCAGCGCTTTCCCGCACCGCTCTGCGCCTCCCCACAGGGCTTGGTGGAAGAGAACACAAGCACATATGCCAAACTTTGCCTCTCTGAAAAGTTTTCTGAGCTTTTGCATCAGTGTAATGTAACGATAATAGAGATGCAGAGATACAGACGGGCATATTCATTATTCATGTAAGGATAGAGAGCTAAGTTACAGATCAGATATTTAAGCATTTAAACCTGTGCACTTTTACAGATCAGTGTTCAAAAGCTATAAGCGGATTTTCTTTTCTTTTTTGTTTTGTTTTTATTACTAATTGTCCTTGAATAATTTCTTTGGGGTGATTTGTTATAATGCAATGTAATATTTAGGGATTCTCATATCGAAAAGCAAGGGATTATATTTAATCTCTCAACCTATAAGTCTCGGTTTTATAAAGTCACTTTTTATATTTATATTAAAAATGAGCTACCGTTTGAATTAATCAAAGACTAACTCTGGTGTAATTTAACAAATAAATAAAAAATAAATACATTTAAAAAACAGCTTTTGAATATTTAAAAATTTCCCTGCTGCTGTTTTCATTTGCTATGGAAATCTAAATACACAGTCATCGTTTTATTTAATTGTTTCATCAAGCTTAAGGCTTTTTACAGAAATCCTTCAGGATATGAAGGCTTTGTTACGTTTGTTTGTTTTTTTCTCCAAAAATGTAAAATATATAGTGATATATGGAGCCTTGAGCCGGCATAATGCATGCTTTTAATGAAAGATGGAGGTGGACAGTAGCATTAAGACTAGTGCATGAGGTGATACCTGTTAACAGCATTGACCGGATATTTTATTATAATGAGAGCAGAAGAGAGAATGAAAGAGTGTGAAACCTTGAGGGGCAGAGAGAGAGAGATATTCAAGGAATAACTGAGCATGCACCCAGTAAAGGGGGCACAGCCCCAGTCAAGCCCTGCGGGCACAATCATTTGAGCAGGCGAATCTCTCTCTCTCTCTGTCTCTCTCTCTCTCTGTCTCTCTCTCTCTCTCTCTCTCTCTCTCTCTCTCTCTCTCTCTACCTGCAGGGCAGCAGCAGTGCTGTCAGCTTGAGGCTTCTAATTGAGTTCTCATTGCCTCATCATTATCCCTCCCTTCACCCCCCATCCTTTTATTTCGGATAGTAAGCACTTTCTCCATATTAAGATGTGAAATTCATTTTGACAGGAGGGCTGAAAATAGAGTAGAAGTTGGAGTGTATTCTGCTTGGTTTTCTCTTCCTCTCTTCTTCTTCTTTCTTCACTTTCACTCTTCTTTCTTTTGCAGTCTATCTAGAATCTGCTGCTCTTGTTTTGCTGAGGGCAGAAAACCCCCGTAAGGTTTGGGCCAGCCTGCTCTCGGTAATATTTTCATTAAATGAGTGTGTGTGTGTCAGTGAGTGAGAGAGAGATGGCCACAGACTGCCAGCTCAGTCAAACAAATTCAACCACTCGTGAAATCTTTGTGAATCAACTCCTAATGTAACCTAAAGCCGTAACAGGAGGTTAGAGCAAACAGGGGGAATGCAGATATATATTCATGCCTGACAGTAGACAGAAAGAGGCATAAATACTAGAGAGAGTTAGAAGGTTGAAGATGCTTGTTACGGATATAATTATGATGTCCTGGCATGGCTGCATGGCTGAAATCAGACCCAGTGTGGTTTATTTGGATAGCAGCCATACTGGAGATATGCAAACTCGAACAAACAGCGCTGACCCGAAAGCACAATCTTTTTATTTATAATTAGTCAAGGTTGGGTGAACATCACTAGTATTGCTATTGCTTTTCTAAACCCACAATACTGGCAATTAAAATATTAATACAGAAGACAAGTATGCTGTTATTTATTCATTTATTTTAGTCATGACACTAGTATTTTCATTTGGCAGATTATAATAGTATATACATTATAAAATAGACTTATATTGAAAGAGTGACCTCAGTCACCTTAAGAGACTTTGTATCTGTCTGTACTCAGTTTCATCCATTTACTCATATGTGGTCAGTGAAACCCATTCCAGAGCGACCGCAGTCAAGATTAAATGAATTCATGTGACTCCTTAATTTCCTAGGTCTCCTGACAAATGGCATACAACACAATATAAATCAATTTCCTTTATCAGACCTTTCTGATAAGCAGATAATCTGCCAATGCAAAGGAAACAGGAAAGGATGATTCTGATCTGTAGTCTAGACTAGTCAGTTCTGTTATAGACTGATGCTGATGATGCGCTAAAATAAAAAAAAGAACTAAATGACTGGCTTTGACCCTGTGGGTCAGTCTCGTAGTGAACAGCGGTCTCTGTTCCTCTGGCATAATACATTCACTACTAAACAGAGACAGAGTTATCAGATCTAATTAGTACATTAATAAGATGAGATCAACCGCGGCCTGTGGCAGTTTTAGGATGGCAGATGCTCACACAGGTCAGAAAGGGATAATAGTGTGATGTCAATGAGGGTCCATTGGCTGGAGGGAGCCAGACTGAAAGGTGAGTGTGATTATTAGCGTGCGGGAGCTGATGCTGGCCTCTTTGCTCAGGATATTTTGAGTGTGAGTTTATTGCATGTTTGTCTATGTGTGTGAACAAAAGAGAAAAGGAGAAGAAAAAGGACCAAAATAAATTACAAGTGAGGGTGGCGTGAGGTACAGTAGATAATTGATGCTGACAGACCAGTGTGTTCATTTGAAGCTCAGTCCAAGACGGGTAAAAAACAAGATGTGATCGCTGAAGTGAGGCAATACAGACACCCTGTGTGTCAGCACACTCACTTGTTTTTCATGTTTACACGGAAAGTTCATGCAAAAAAATTTTAATTTGGTCATAATTTGCTCACCCATGTGTCATTCAAAATCTGTATGACTTTACTTCTTCTGCAGAACGGAAGATATGTTAAATAATATACCGGCTGCTCTTTTTCCATATATTAAACGTATATGAGGACTGTTTTACCAAAGCATTTGTAAGACTCTCAATCCCAGCTGATTTAAAATAATATCACCCAATCTCCATGTTATCACTTATTTCAGATGTAGTCTTATGGATTTTTTTGACGGCATTTTAATGATTTATTAATATATAATTTTTGCACACTATAGAATGTGTGTGCATGTTTATGTGGGTTATATAATTTTTATAATGACATGGGTATGACATAGGTATTATGTCTATTATGTCACTAACTGGTGTTTTTTTGAAAATCTAAAAATGCATATAGTTTCCTGTAAGGGGTAGGTTTAGGTGTAGGGTCAGTATAGGGCAATAGCATATACAGTCTGTACAGTAAAAAACAACATTGCGCCTATGGAGAGTCCCCGTGAATCACAAAAACCAACATGTGTGTGTGTATTTGTGTGTGTGAGTGTCCATGCTTCACTTGCTAATTTCAGTTCTTGAGGGCACCCGGCTCGCGTGTAAGATTGAGTTTGCCCATTGGCTTCTGTGCATTACTGTACAGATGGCATTCGCTCGCCCCTGCCCATATTGCCCACAAACCACTTGACATTTTAATCGACATTTCCTTCAGAGCTCCCACATTAAAGGCCATGACATTTCATTTGCACATGATGTTGATTAAAACACGGTTACATACTTCAAAATAGGGACAGATCCGAACCTGAGAAAAATGAAGGGAACCAAAGAACCTCTATGTGTCTGTGCAAGTCTTTCAAGATGCTGGGAAATAATATGCAAATTAACATATAGAATATGGGTAGCTGACGTATCAATGTGTCCTATGGTGTGACAGAAGAATGTAAATAATAATAATAACTCTAACATCGAAGATAATCCTCTCGCATGCTATTTGTAATTCTAACAATTTTCTCTTGTTATTTATATGTTAATTTCTTTTCTACATTTTTGCTGTGTCTCTCCATAGGACACGATCTTATTTTTATTTGTCAACTACCATACAACACGGATGTTATTATTATTACAACTACTATACTGAACTATTACTACACTGTGTTAAACTGAAAAATAAAAGCACATTAACACATTTTATAAGCTTCCCGATGAGCAAGTTGTAATTTAATTTACATGTTAATGAATATTCTTAATACAAATATTGAGTAATTCTATAATTATTTAATTCATATAATGATACTTATTATACAATTTATCCATTTTCATTGCTACTCTTAATCTTATCAAATGTAAAACACTTTTTCCTCCAAGCATATTAGTATTGGCAGTGAAAGTTTAAAGAGAACTTTTTCAGTGAAATCCAGAGCATATCTGACATCTTCATGTAGCTTTGGACAAGGCTGACCGCCATCTGGAAGAATGTGAGTGAAGAGGCTTCATCTCCATCATGTCACCTGGCTTTGGATCGTAGCCCCAGCTGTGTATCAGTCTTTTCCTCAGGCTGTGTCCTACCTGCCATATCTTATATCTCCTACCCCTCATGTTCCCTGCCCTGGAGGAACCAGGTCTAGTGTCGGCTCTGCACAAACTAAACGTCCACATACTGTCAACCGAGCTGATCTGGTGTCAGTGCTCAAATACCAATTGACATGCTATTGTTCTCCATTGAGACATCCAAAGTAGTGCAGATTAAAGTTAATTTTTAAAGCTGTTAGCTATTAGAGTTATGCATAATTTGAATAAATATTACATGAAGCTTTTATCTCTAAGATAACTTCAGGTGATAGACATTGTACTATTTTTACTTTATAATACATCCTGTGAACTTTGCCCGTGCTATTGTTCATGATGGCTTGCAGGAAAACGCAGTGGAACTCAGCCAAGCATGCGGCCACGTTTCTCACCATAACATCTACCGAAATAAACCAATCACAGTATACATTACATGGTCTTTTAGCTAAAGCTAACATAGTAACCTAATTAAAAATTAATTTATATCATATCCATTGACCCATTGGATTTAAGATAGGTGAAGAGGTTAATCATAGCCTGTGAGAAGTAGACTGTAATTGATAGCGATTCATTAATTAGTTCAGTTTTAGTCAAAGTTATCTGTGTCAATAAAAATATAGTGCACAGATGTACTGTATGTTATAGGATTGACAGTAAAGATCATTTTTAAATTGTCTTATCATCTGTAACCTTGATTTTTTTTTTTTTTTTTTTTTTTTTTTTTTTTTGATTGACGTATTTTGTTCCATTTTAAAAAGTTCCCCGGGTTTAGTTTAGTGAATATGTTAATTAATATTTCCTTTTGAATTTGCTCATTTTAACTTTTATTTATGCTTATACAGTTGTTACATTACTGTAAAACTAGATAAAGCAAGACTAAACAAAATGTGATTTAGTCAGATTAAGAGTGAAAATATAACGCCACCGCATATACAAATAGATACAGCTACAGTAAATATACTCAATTAACTGGTGAATACTGATGCCAAGAATTTTGCTAAGATTAATAGTAGTGTTAAATATGTCAATAAGAAAAAGCAAGAACATAAATATGCATGTAAACAGTGTTAACGCTTTAGATTACATCCCACAACGTACCGCTTACAGTAATTACACAGAATTTATAGCGTACCTATTTTGTAACTATAGAGTACCTCCACAGTACGTACTTGTAGATATAAGGGAACAATATGCAATGTTTGGGGAATAAGAGTCTAATAACCTGCAAAATTATACTGTAAAGTATTTTATAACTAAAGGGGACCTATTCTGAAATTACGTGGTAAGTATGACACACTTAACACGCTAAAACGTACAGCTGTATGTACGTGTAGGTAAACGGAAACAATGTGCAAAGTTTAGAGGTATAAGAATGTAATGACTGAAAAATTAAAAGTAGTTATACTGTATATTTCATTAGTAAGGTGTAACTGTTGTAAGATTACGTGGTATGCATGAAGTACTGCATTAGTTAATATAACGATTTAGAATTTTGTAATTACAAAATTTCTGATACAGTATATTTTTACACTGTGTACTGGGTATTATCACACCATATCTCTTACATTAATGATCCAAATAGCAAACTGTAGTATAATTTAGTAACTATACATAAATGACCACGTCTTTATACATTTTTTATAAGATTTATTAAAAAAAAACATTACCTAAACGGTACTAAAACACAAATCTATCCAGAGCTGCTGTGCCACATGGAAGGAAACAGAGAAAAAGGGGAGAGACATGAAACCTTAATTTGGGAATCTATTACAGAACCTCCGCACAGCTCTCCTCTCTCTCACCCATAAACACACAGAAATGTGTTCAAGCGCCAGGATCCTTTATAAGTTTCCCTTCTCCAGGAGTAATGCGCTCTGAATGGCTGCTAAAATGGGCCGGGAGATTTCATTCCCTTCGCTCTCTCTCGACGCCTCACCTTTGGCCCTTCGATGATATGAGTCGTCTTGCTTTTCTCCCCACGCTGGTGATGGGAGGCTGAAATAAGCCAGAGCCAGCAGGGAGAGAAGGGAATAAAGCTTATTTACAAAAGCTCTAGCATGGCAGGTGTGCTGTCCACCACCCAAATTAGCCAATCAGCTAACCATCAGTCCAAGAATTCCCCGCAGCACAGCCAAAGTTGGACTGAATAATGCAAAGGGCTTTGGAATGTTGCAACAGTGCTATAAAAGAAACTTTCAAATTTCATATCTATATATATTTTAAAAAAAAAGGCAGTTCTCATTTCAGGCAATTACAATCATTACATTAAAAACATTGTGCATTTATTTAAGAAATTTAGCTTAAGCCAATAAGCTTGTACTGTGTTTATTGTGTATTTAGTGACTTTCAGTGATTTCTTAAGCTTTTAAAAGGAAGATCACTTCAAGACCTGGTGTCACCATTTCTCTGTTACTGCTCTAACTCACAATTTTATGCATAAGCTCGTGATTTTCAATGTGACACAGAGCGTAATCCACATAAACAAAATCCCCTAAATGTTAAATAAACATCCTGGCAAAGCAAATCATTTTTTCTTTTGACAAATTTCGACTTTTGGCATTGATCCTAAAATGACATCATCCAGCTGAGGGTGTCGAGCATTTTTTCTTCTTTCTTTTTTTGGGGGTTTTATATTTTTTCGCTGGCATCTTTATGAGTGTGTCTGATCTTTCGACACTCATGCAGAAAAGAGTGAATAAATAATGAGCGAAATAACCTCCAGGCATGAATCTTACAGATATATGAAATATTCATATGATTCTTAACACAAAACGTTTGCTGAAAGCCAAGCAGTGTGCAGATGTCATCCAAAGAATGCACGTATGTAAGGTCTTATGAGAAATCTTGTACGATATTGAAGTGTTGATCTCATTTGATTTATTAAAGTATGTGCCATAATTTGACCCATGGCCTATAGCTTGTAAACTAAATCTATAGTCTCATTTTGTGCGAAGTTTCAGTGTATTCATCTTTTTTTTTATAGTAGTATTATTCAATAAACCAGATAAGTGGAGCCGCACGATTCAGTCTTAAATTTCCTAATTGAAACACTTGAATCAAGAAGGCAGTAAAAGCAAGTACGCAGGTTTTCTTGTCGCCTGATGGCACATATTATCTAATGCTGTTTTCTCAGCACTAAAAATGGCAGTCGAGTGTGTTCTGCATAAGTTTTGAGACATCAATATTTATAAGTGTCTGTACTTGTGCGAGCACAAATGTTTACCCCATAGCTCTTGAGCGTAACACTCAGGCAAACCGGAGTAAGCAATCAATCTTAGTTGCAGGAAACAGAGTATGAACTTGTTCACAACATGTTGTCTTGTTTCGACAGAGAAACAGGTGCACCAATGCACAGAACAATATGATGACCAGTATTATGTTTAAAGCGACTCCTCTGTAGCCTCCATTAGCAGAACAGCAATTCATTACAAGACTTCTGGTCTTTCTGCGTCTAGATCCATAATAGCCATCGCTTTGACCCTGTCCCTTGTGGGAGCCATGTGCGAAGTGGAAAATCCTCTTGATTGGAGAGCGAGCTGGTTTTTTACACACTCGTACACACACACACACTGTAATGGGTGTGAGAGTGTCAGAGGCTGAAAGTGTCTCTCACCTTCCTGTCCCTTCTTCGGTCCCCTTTTCAGGTCAGTAAACCATCAAGCAGCTACCGACCATTTCCTGCGAGGCTAAAGAGAGACAAAGGGAAAGAAACAGGGAAAACGGGTAGCGAGAGCGACCAGACACCTCTGTGGAGGGCACCAGACAGCCAGGGTGTTGAAAGTTAATGGAGCACTCTTTCACAAACACTCTTCTCTCTGGGGGCCTCTTTCTGTTCTCCTCCCACCACTGAGCCTGCCTTTATTTTATTTACGAAAGGCCCCTTTATGTGCTTTCATCAGCCCTGCAAATTATATAGCTTGAGTTAATGCTGGATTTGACCGAGCGATTCCCTCCCGGTAAGAAGATGCACCGGAAGATTATTGGCAGAATGGACTGGTAAGATGAGCATGCTGTCTATGGCACTTTGTGAAAGAGAGAAACATGTTGGACTCTGTAGTGTGGTCTCTTTAAGCGATCCTCTGGGCTGTGCCCCCGTAAATCCCCCCCTCATTTAGCTGACCCTGCTGGGTAATGCTGCCCCCCCGGGCTCTGCCTCCTTTTTTCTTTAAAGGGCTGTAGGCTAAAGCCAAGGGACTGTGGTCAAGTGTGAATGTTTGGGAAAACTGTGCACTGCATAAGCAACAAGCTTGAGAGGCCCCCTTAGAGTGTGTGCGTATGTGTGTGTGAAGGTGTGTATATGTTTAGGTGTATTACACATGCCAGTTGTGACAACTCAAGTATACAGGCAACAGCTCATGTAATAAACAGAGAAAGAGAGAGGGGAATGCATCTTGCTAATGAATCTGGCAAAAAAATACAATAAAATGAAAATTATTTATAAGGAGAAGGTTTACCCCAAAATTATCTTAAATTTTTTCTCATGTTGATTCTGTGCAAAGCACAAAAGGAGCAATTTTAAAGTCTTCTTTTCCATATAATTTCTAAATCTCTCTATATAGTAATATCAACCATTCTCGTTTTAATGTATCTCATATATAATGTGTTTTTGTGTGCATTCTCTTTATGGAATTATAATGATATATTGATATATACGCATGCTTTATGAGTCATGCTTCAGTTCACTTCTTAGGATTTAAAGAGATTGTTCATATTTTTGGGTGAACTTTCCATTTAACTATATATTTCAGTTAAAAGAGAGAAAGAGAGAGATCATAAAGAGAACATTTGCATGGGCACAATGACTTTCAATGAATCTTTTTTGAACTGGTTCTTGAAATGAACCATTCAAACAAACTGACTCGCTAAAATAAAAATGTACTAACACTATGTTGAAGGAAGCTGGGCTACTGACACCCTGCAGAGGTTATTAGTGTCTCTGCTTTTAGCTAGGTACTTCTGAACACTGGCAAGCACACACACGCAAACGCCGCTTTCTAAGAAAAACAGAAAGTGTTGGTGAGGAGGCTAGTGTGCGGGGCAAATTTTAAAGTGAATGGGTGGTTACTTCATTCGCTCGGTGGCCATGCCCTCCCCCCTCCTCCTCCTCCTCTCCTGTTATTCTTCTCCTCATGCTGCTCTGTTATTGGAACTGATGGGTTTATTGAGACTTTCACACTTTGCAAAAAGGGGGGAGGGGGCTGCTGATTTCGTTTGTTTTTCCTCTCTCTTTCCCTCTCCTCTGCTCTTTCTCCTCGCCGCTCTCTCGAGATCACTTTGGCATCCACCACAGTTCTCCCATGCATGACTATTTACATGTTAGCGCTTACCATAAATTACTACTGAATGTAACAAATGAGTAAAATCTCTGGGAATTAACTGAAAGAAAGACGCGGGAGGCCGGAGCTAGTTGTCACTCAGGAGACTATAATTCAGCAGCTAAAAGGTTTTCAAGTCAAAAGTCCAATTAAACAAATGTGTGTTTTGTTTAGCAGTGGTTTCTCTGACAAATAGTTTAAATCCCTCATAAATTAAAGTGACATTAGTGATAGATGTAACAATGTTTTTATTTCTATTTCTATGTGTGAACTATCCTATGCTATTTTAATGCATTATTGTGCACTTTTCTTTTCAACCCACTATAGGGGCATGTTGTCACAGAAGCAAAAAAAAAAAAAAAAAAAAAAAACGTCATCTTTGACTTATGTTATTCTGCTCTTAAAAGTGAAACTAGATATTAGTGAGAGCAGACAGATGCCAACAGGCAAAACACAACACTTGTTGCTTTGTCATTGTCCTCACAGGAAGGAGTGAGGCGGTCAGTGTCAGGATGGGAGAGATAAATGAAAGAGTGGCTAAATGGAGGGAGCAGGACAGTAAATGGGGCATATGAAAGAGGCCCCCACTGTGAGCTCAGAGTTGTACACTTACACAGGTTCAGCGCTCTAGATCGCAGCACAGGACTCTAAATGTAATTCTGGAGTGTAAACATGTTACATTAATTATATATGCAATTCTTTACCCATTTACAGTAGTAAAACTGTGAATGCTAAATTGTTATCAAATATCAGGTCTTATGTATATTATTGCATATAAATTTTTTTTTAATGCATATTTTTAAACCCTTCATGATGCTGTTTGATGTTTCTGACATCAGCTGTAACTCTACAAGGGTGAAAATCTAAACTAAGCATACATTTTCAGTCTTCTTGTCTAATTTGTTGTTGAGTTGGAGAGACGATAAGCTGAAGTGTAATTGGATTTGAACGATGCTGGTTGGATTTCTGTTGCAGTGTCCTTGTTTGCCCTGGTGAGACAGCATCTGTCGCAGAGACAAGGCCACATGAGGGCCAGGGTGGCATTGGTCCATCCAGATTGAGAGCTTGTCTCACTTTGTGATGCATTCAAAACACTGAAACAGTATACACAGAATAATACATATTCTAGGCTTATTTAAGAGCAACGGTAAATTCAGTTATGCAGTAAAGCAGTAATCAGCATTATTCATTAATGCCATAGTGCTGGGAATGGGAGTCTTGCATTCAGCAACACACTTCATATAGAGGCAATGGAAATGTGATGCACTTCAAAATATTTAAATTTAAATGACAAAAATAGGGGGTCACTTATTTGGATACTCCTGTCCTTGCCTTGAGTGCAATAATAGAGTGACGCATATATATAAATAAAACACGTATTTACTAGCTAGCACATATCAATAACACACACTCAAGCTCAAGCATTCACTTTTACACCCACATACACAGAGACCACTCTCTATACTGACTCCTCAGTAAGTTTACACCACTCAGTAACACCACTACTGGTGTTTACAGTAAAGGGGATTATTTCCTGCTCTCATTGGATAGTTTTACCACCTGCTAGCCAAGCCTAGTCCCTCTGAGCTCAGACAGGAGCCATACAAAACAGCAATGGACAAAATAGTGGTCTTGAAAGCGTGCCAGTGTAATTATATTCATCTCGGCATAAATGATCTCTTAGCTAGGAAGAAATGCATTTCGATTGACCCATTTATAATATATTTCTTTGGGGTACAGCATATATCTCTCATCCAATCTACTGTTAACACTTCAAATTGCATTGTGTTATGTCAGCATGACATCTGTCTATATTTTCCCACACTGTCATATCATTAAACCCACCTCACAATACCGTAGCCAGTAGTGTGAGTACAATCCACTTCAGCTGTCTTAGCCCCTGCTCCAATGCCCAGGGGAGGCTGACCCAGTCAGTCACTTTTCAGCCCCTCAAGTGACTATTAAGGCGGTATGAAAACAGCCAGCCCTTCGCCCACTCTTACAAAGACGCCCCTCACCGGGTCCATAAGACCACTAGAATCAGCTGGGCGTGTATCTTTGCTACAACCCCAGGAGCCTCCTTTATAGACTTCAAACCCTTCTTGATTTCTTTCTTTCTATTTGAAGTTGGCACTCCATCCCTAACAATTAAACTGTGAATGCATTCACTGTGGGGTTCGAATGTTTTGGTCCACCAGTGTTTACATCATTAAAGTAATGTTGTCTTATGTAATATAATATAAAGTAACATAATTTGTATATATTACATTATAAAAATTACTACATTACCACAGACAGTGTGACAAGTCAGACTAATTAGTCAACTAGAATGAATGAGTTAGTCATTGATTCATTCAAGAAAGAAAAAAAACTTATTTACTTTGTGTGTCATGCCAACATTTTTGTTTTAGAATATTAATGCTATATTATATAGTACATTACATTATATTAAATTATATTGGTAACACTTTAGAATAACGTTCTGTTGTAAGTAGTTTATAAGTCATTTATAAGTGATTAGTTAATGATGAAATGTTCATCTACAAAACATTCACAAATGATTAATAAGTGATTATTATGTTTAGTTAATTAATTTACAATTACAAGTCGTAATATGTTGAAAAGCACAAAAAAAATGTTTTTTTTTTTATTTTATTTAATAAAGTGTGTAAACCCTTTGTCCCATTAGGACAGACGATATGTTGGGTAAAGATGGTAAACACATGGAGTATTTTAGCACTGTGCACTTCATGTGAACTTCAGTTGAGGGTAAAACTAGTTCACATTATCAGTAGATCCCACACAGAACACAACTGTCTGTCCTAATGAGACAAAGGGTTTACACACTTTATTAAATAAAAAAATAAAAATAAAAAATTTGTGCTTTTCAACATGTCACAACTTGTAAATTACTTGTAAATTAATTAAATAAACATAATAATCACTTATTAATCAATTTTGAATGTTTTGCAGATGAACATTTTATCATTAACTAATCACTTATAAATGACTTACAACTGAACGTTATTCTAAAGTGTTACCATTATATTTTATAGGGGCCCACAACATTCAACATACTGACTGAGAATCTTTGCAAGTATATGTCAACTTATACTAACCCTAAACCTAACCTAACAGTCTACTCTGCAAGTTAGTAGACATGTAGTAGTTTAGTCGAATTAGTTGACATGTATAGTTGCAAAATTACTACAGAATGTTTAAAGTAGACTATCTAAATAAATTGTAACCATATGATATGATATGATTATTGTAACAGCACTTTTATAGCTAATATAATTAGTTAACTAGGTTAAAAAAATTATAATAATAATTTGGGTGCTAAGAGTATATACATATATTTGCATGTTGGCATTAAAATGTAGTTTTGTATAAAGAAACCTGATCCAGTTTTGAAGGACAAACAGGGTCTAGATTAGAATATTAGAGCCAGCAGTGTATGGTGAACAGCTGAGTGAGAGGCCTGCATGCGTTTGCGTCTGGGCTGCATTTCCAGACCTGGAAATAGAAGCGTGAAGCTGAAGTGAATGTTTGCTCTGTAAGGTGGGTTTAGGAGAAGAGGCACCTGAACTGCAGCCCAGCCTAGTTTAATTCTCTGCCTAAGCCAGACACTTCCTGCCCTGGGAAAGGCCTAATTAAGATGTTATTGGCTGGAAGAAGGAATGGGAGATTTGAATAATTGTGGAGGGGATTTGAAGGTATACAGTGGCAGAGAGGGACCAGAGAGAGGGATAAAACGTACATGAGCAAGCACACTAACACATACACAGACTGTTGATTTTGCTATAATGCATCATGTAGAATATAATCAACAGCTGTCAAGTGGTTGCACGATTGCTACAGATAGATGATTTACCTCCCTAACAGTCACTATGTGTGATTTTCTGTTTTATTGTGTTTTGTTGCATTTTCCTTGCTCTCTATGTGTGAATATATACTTATTCTATTTCTGTCTTTTATGATGCATCATGCATTTTTTGTCAATAAATCATTGACATTAAAACAAAAACAACAACTCGTTGATTGTTACACTACAAATGCACTGTCATTAAAAATGACAGATGACAAAACGCTTTGGAGTCCACGTGAACCTGGATTTAGTACTGTCCATTTTTGATACATTCCAAACACATATTCATATGACCTCTTGTCTTTATTATAAAAGAAAACTATTGCAAATGCACATTGTTAATGACAAGCTGACACATGAACATTCAATAAGTAATAATCTAACACTGATTTAAAATGTAATTATAAAACTATAAATTAAAATTAGCCCAGTGTAAAACTTAAAACCTCAAAAAAAAATTGATACCACTAAAACTTTCCAGTCAGTGACAAATACGTCTGACTGATTCAAATCAATAACTTGCCTTCTTGAATGATAAATTTAAAGAAGTTAATCATTTAGGAATCAGACTACACTGGTCACATTTATGTTTGTTTATGCATATACAACCAGCGAAGCTCACTCATGCAATTTCTTTGCATCACATTCAAAACAGACTGTGATCTTCCATTCACAACTTGGCAAAAAATATTTTTAATGCACAGATTGAGCTAAAAGAATATGATAATAGCTGTAAATATGTTTTTTCCTTTTTCTTTTCTTACAAATATGACATTGATGCATCACGAGTGTGAATGTAGTTGCAAACTCTTGTTGAGAACATACTAGTGACCTTAGACCTGTTTGATATTGCTTTTCTGACCTTGTGAGGTATGTGAAAGCAAAGCCCTCTTCTGACACACTTATCCCATGAGGTAGCAGAGAGTCTGAACATAAACCATGGCATTTGTCCAGTATGGTAGTTATGTCACTGTTACCCACACTGGTCAATATACACAATCCAGAAGTCATTTCTAGATGTCTCATACAGTACATACACCCTCAGACACAAAATATAGGAATATACAGATGCATACAAATTTGTAAATTGTAGTTTTACATAGGATGGCCAAACGATAATCAACCCTACACATTTTAGGTATTAAAAAAAATATATATATATATTTTGCCACAAACTCCTAATTTTAATCCGTCTTGGCTTTAACACCCAAGTTAATTTTCATAGATTAAAGGGCAAGTTTGACTAAATTTGTCACAGACAAAGACAGTCCATTTGTACAATGCAAGCACTGGTTACATATACAGAAAACCACATGCTATCATTCATATGGGTTTTGCCGAGAATCATTGAAGTCAGAAATCCCAGTGCTGGGGATTGAAATCCTTTATGACAGCAACATCTCCTCTCACCTCTATATGTTTGCTCATCCTTCCCTTTCCTAACATCAGCTGGTTTCCTCCTCATCCACTACTCTAAATATCTGTCTTGGACTCATTCCCAGAGGCCTGACTGGTACATATTCCACTACTCCATTCATTCTGGGAGCTTTTCCAGGGGAATTTTTCAAATCACCAGATTTTTTTTTTCTCTGTTATTTGCAGTCTTTTACTTGGACCATGTATTCTGACACTAGAAATATCCCTCTACCCTTTACTCTCTTTCTCTCCCTCTCTTTCTCTCCCACACTTTCCGTGTGAAAAACAGAGCTGGATTCTGAATCCCAGCATTTTTCTTGCTCCTGTGGGGATGGTCCAAGCTAGCCCAAGCTCCTTCTTAAAATAGAAAGAGAGAGAGAGAGAGAGGGGATTTGACACTGTTCTTTTACCCATTTTGTTGTGTGTGGTTTGATGTAAAGCCATGCTGAGTCAAAGGCGCAACGCTGCCAAGAATACACACTCGCATACTCAGTTAATTTGTGAGCGTACATATTGCCATGTGGTTTTAACTTTCATACAACGGTAATACTGTAACACAGGTTACTACTGCTCAGATAGATTGCATACAAGGGAAAAAAGTAGGGGAGGTACAAGTTTCATAACTCTTCCAATAACAGTTATGTAGTATGTTAGTAATGCCCTCACACTATGTACCATGTGAGTTTGAGCACAGCTATTTGTAACACACACTATAAGCTTTAGCTTTAGAATTATATAAACTTTTATATAATTATTCCAGATTAAATGAGAAGAGATTGTCAAAGGTGTGAGAATACGAGATGTCCATGACACCCGCCCTCTTGGTATGTATGAGAGATTGCCATGTACAGTATGCAGTCAGTAAACATGCTCTTCATTAATTATTAGATATGGATAGGGGAATTTGGTATTGATGTATGAACCCTTGGTGTTAAGAAGTGTGTACTGGCTGTAATAGGTGGCTTAGCGTTAAATGTCAGAGAAGGGTCTCAGGTCCCAAAGAAGGGAGGGGGAAGGGCACGATGAAAGGTCACACAGGCACTGATGTTATACCACAGATCACTTTTGTGGATGACTGGCCCTGTATGCCCTGTATACTCTGTATAGAGGCGATGTCCTTAAAGATCACCTGAGGCAAAGACCACCACTTGATTTGCCTCCAATCTTGATCTTGACAAGATGCTATATAGTGCGCAAATGACATTTTATGATGCTTGGATCTAATCTGACAAAAGCAGAAGTGGAAGGAATGAAAAAATATAGATTACTAAACATATAAATTCATCATATACACACCCTACATAGCAAATTAACTTAAATATGCTTGGTCAGCAGTTAAAATTCTAAAAACAAAATTGTGTTTGTGTTTAAAAATATATGGTCATGACTGTAGAGTTAAGCAGAGTGATACACAAAGAGTGGAGTTTTTACCATTTGAATGAAAAATGTTTTGTTTTTTGTTTTTTTTTAATGGGTTTTTGTCCCTTTTTTCAGTCACCTTCTGACAGTATACTTTAATTTTGAAGTTGGACAAAATGCACTGATATAATTATTTAGATGTATTAAAGCTTCAGTGTATAACAATCAATAAAATTGCATACTACAGTACCCTAATATTGGCACCTTTGGTAAATCTTAGCATAGTGACTGTCAAAATAAATCTGCATTGTTTATCCTTTGATCTTTCATTAAAAACACTTCACAAAATTATAACCTATCATTGAAGTAAAACAATTGAAAATAGGGAGAAAAACTCATGATGAAATAAATGTTTAAATGTTAGTCACGATTATTGGCACCCGATAATTGCAACGTCCTTTTCCCAAGATAACAGCTCTGAGTTTTCTCCTGTAATGCCTGAAGTTTGGAGAACACCTGATAAGAGAAAAGAGACCATTCCTTCATTCAGAATCACTCCAGATCCTTCAGAATACCAGCTCCATGATAGTGCTTCTCTTCATTACCTCACTAATTTTCTGCATTTTCTGAGTTCAGGTCAGAGGACTGGGACAGCCATGGCAAATATGCCATGTGCTCAGTGACTAATTCTTGTAGCCTGGCTTCCGCAACTATAAAGCTCATAGGAGCTTAGTCTGGCCAAGCTACCTTACTACCTTACTTAACCGGCATCCGGCGGTTAGGCACGGGAAGTGGAAGGAGTTTCCCTAATGGTAAATGGCGAGGACTCTTGGACATCGCACATTCCTGGCACCCTCTCACTTACCTCTACACATCCTTGTCCATCCCAGGCCACCAAAATCGATCTTGCAGGAAAGAGAGAGAGTTCTGTTGGTCCCAGGATGTCCAGTGCCCAGTGATGTGTGAAGTTGGTGAATAAGTATAATAATTATAAATAATTATTATAAGCTTACCACTGCAAATTAAGGTAAGGATACTGTTTTATTGGCTGTACATGCTCAATAACTGATTTTGTTAATTAAAAAACACTGAATGATTCTAATCATGTATGTCTCTCTCTCTCTCTCTTAATACTTTAAAACATTTATCTCAAATTCTGACTTTTTACATCTCAGTTTATATCTCAGTATAAGAAAGAAAGCAGTGGGATGGAGAGAAATGTACATTATAAGATGGATACATGGGTCTTCCCACTTCGGTGGTTGTGGATTCAAGTGTTGAGCGGAGCCGAAGGACCTACAGTGAGACGGGCTTAGGGCAGCTGTGTTGTTTCAGGACCTGTGTTTTACTGTTGGCCAGCAGTTGGCTATTTAACCATTTGGAATGCTCTACATTCCTCAGGGTTAATAATACTCAGAAGGGGCTGTAGAGAGAGAGGGGGAGGCTTGAGAGGGGAAGGGCCTCAGTGTCCAATGGTGGTCACCCACCATTTGTCATTAAACACCGCAGCCTCGCTCCTCTTCAATTACTGTTTACCCCGATGAAACATTAGCCTCTGAACTTTGAGTTTCTGAGTTCCCTTGTTCCTCACTCTCTGTTTGATTTATTAAAAATCGGAATATTATGCACTCCTATGCAGTCTCATAGTTTTGCATTTCAAGATGAGTTTGAACTCACTCTTTGATAAATGTTTGCTTTTGAGAGTGTGTGCTCGGTGTGTAAATGTACATAAGCATGAATGTGTTTGTGTGCGTTCGTCCACTGTTATCACAGTTTCCCGTCTCTCTCTCGCTCGCTGGTGTTGTCAGGGTGTTTGATGTTTGTCTCAGATAGCTGATGAGTATCAGTGCTCGTTAAGAAGATTAGAGAACGGGCTCATTTGCATGTGTTCGTTATCTCATTAGATTGATATCGGGGAGAAAAAGGGCTTGACCGCAGTGCCTTCACACTTTGCTCTTGCTTCAGGCAAACCGATGCATGCTCTGCACTGTAAAGTATTACTCACAATCAGCTCTGTTCTGGGCCTCGACGGAGCTGAACACATAATTAGCAAGGTTTTTGCATGCTCCTTTGCTTAAGAGGGTCAACATTTTAACCTTATTCTGCCCTACATGAATCCACAAGAAGTTTCAAAGGGGGTTTGGTTGTTTCTTAATGAGAGAAAAAAAATTATCTTAAAGCTAATTTTTACAGTTAAATGTTTATATTTTTAGTATTTTCACATTCTGCATATATTCATTCTGTTCTCAAGAATCACAGCGCAGGTCTTGTTGCACTTAGACTAGCTCATTAGTTCAAAGCTCATTAGCAACACAGAAAGCAAGGACAATCTCTTACTCTAAAAATGGCTCCGAAAGGATTTTGCCTGCTTTGCCCTTACATAAAAATGCATAAGATCATTTCAGCAAATATTTCACTTTAACATCGGCTCAAATAAAGGGAAAAATGAACGCTGGCGTAAAGGGAGCGAACTAGTAATGTTAATTTTTTAATGAAACTGAGCTCTTCACTGCTTGCACTGAGGTTGCGTTTTGATAGAATTGAAAACAATATTCTGGCCTAATGGGAAATATGTTGTGATACTAAATGATTTAGCAAATATTGTATTTTACTTTAGTCGTCTGACACTTGAGAATTTACAGTTCGACGTCAACATTCCTCTAGTGGTCTATGAAATTGCACAAAAAATTTTAATCTGTGCTGGAACAATTTTATTTTTCCACATTCTGACTTTGATTTTACCTGATCTTTTTACATTTCATCATAATTATAAGCAAACAAATGCACACCTTTTAGATAAAAATTGGTTGCATATTGGTTTCTACGATATACTGATGCTTTTGGAAAATGCAGCCCAGGTCAACACAAGAACAGGGGTAGGCAACGTGTCTGTCTGCCATCTGAGTTTAATCAACATGTTTATGTAACACGCTCAAGATACTTTTCTAACATGTATGTGCAAGTATAGTTTGAACTCAATATATCAAGCAACACTGTCTAAACGTGTTCAAAAGTTTATTAATGTATAAGGATTATTAGTCAATTTAATCCATCTCTTCTTGGTTAACTAATTCCAAATTCCTTAAAGGTCAGCTCTGAAAACACGAGGATATAACTCCAGCCCTATATACACATTACATTGACCCTCACATGAACAAGACACGCTGCAGTAACTCTTAGCGACTTCACTACAGTTTATAGCATGGCCCCTTTGTGGTAGACGTGTCTTCTGTTCAACAAAATTTAAGCCTGTTCTGTTGACCTGTGCGTTGTGTTGAAGCCGACAGTGACTATAGTTTCATGCCGCTAATCAAATTCTAGCTGTGTGGCGATGTTTCCCTGAAAAGTCCTCTGCATTGCCCCCAGCTTTGAATTGAAGTGTGGAGGTTCTGTTTCGTTACAGCTCATAGGGAATTGTGCAGTCTTTTTACCTGGAGGGCAGAGGATAATGGCGCTGACAATGGAACGAGGTGCGTACGCATCGAGGGGGATGCGTACTGTATATGCGCACTGCAGCGTGTTGTGATACGCACCTAACTCTCCGCTCATATTCCATTGTAAAAATCCCACCATATCAACGTACTAAGGCAAAGCATGAAAGTTTTTTTGTGTATGTGTGTGATCCCTCAGGTGAGCGGTTAGACTGAGGAGGGAGGAACGAGATCTTCTTACATCTTTATTCGCTTCCTCAGGCTGATTTCTTATTTATCAGACTCCCTCTAGGTGGAGTCTTCAGGTCCCAGTGCAGCCCTTTCCGCAGGTACTACCACTGATAAAAAACGCATCCTCCCCACCATCTTCCGCTTCTTCTCAATTTGGGTTCAGGCAAAACACTTCAACTCAGTGGATTCTGCCTGCCACTCCTTCCTTGATATCTCTCGCGTGATTCGTACTGACTGTCCGACAACTGTAAACGCTTGAAAATGCACAGCCTCTTCCTTCTCTCTCTCTTTCTCTTTCTCCCCAACCTGCATTTCTGGGTCACGGAAGACATTTAAACTCCACTTATAATTAACAGCTATTTTTAAACGGAGTGAGAGAGAGCGGAAATGGAGCAGTGGTGAGGTAAAAAAGCATTAAAATTGCCCCAGATTCGCTATTGAATGGGACACATCACAGCAATGTGCTTGCTGATCAAAGTGAAAGGGGGAGAGTGGAGACAGGGCCGATCAGTGGGGATAAATGGATCTCTTTATAATAGCGTAAGAATAGGGCTCCTCTTTTACAGCTGAAACAATTTAATAACTGCATTCATTACAGACCACTCGCTGTCCACTCGCTATCTCTCTCTGCTTCCTCCCCCTTTTTTGCCTATGAAAGGAAATGCTGGTTACTACAGCCCAAGCTGAATTAAGGCTGGTTGAGGGCCGAAATGAAGATGTGCTAGCTTCCTCTGACACTCCTAAATGAAAACCTTATACAAGAGCAAGCAGTTATCACAGAAGCTCCCCAAGGACACGCTACACTCCTCAGCCTGCTAATTATATCCAATGCAAATGCACTGTCTGCAGTTAGCGCCTGCACTCGGCACTTATTTATATATTTTTTGTGTTATTTCATTCATTCATTCAGACCTTCCTGTGTCAGGGGGAATAAAAGACGCAGCTAATAGCATGAACTGAGTGAACTATTAGAAGCCCCCTCGCTTTTGTCTGTCTCACTCTCTCATTTGCTCAATCTTTATTCCTTCCTGATCCCTCCTTCCGCTTTCTTTCCTGTTGATCTGGTAGGAATGCGTGTGACCCTCTGAGGGGAAGTCGTATAGACACGTTCAGGTGGCATTCATAAGAGTATGGTTCGAGAGGACGCCTTTATTAAAAGCGTTTTGTCTTGCAGCCCGTGTGTGCATGTTTGCCATCTTATCTGTCCATTAGCCTGCGGTGACCTGCCCACTGCTCCGTTCCTCTTCCTGCCGGCTTTAATGGGTAATTTAGTGATGCTGGCTTGACATATACTCCTTGTTTGTTGCTATGGTAACAGGGTCTTATATTCTCGCTCTTTCTTACCTGTGGAGAGTTTGGTCAGTAGAAATACATTCATTTCCCCTGAGAACTGGGGTCAGATGCTAGCGGGCTGCCAACTTGTAATTTCCTACTCCTCTTAAACATTTTTTGTCTTTTTTATCATTCTCTTATGAAGAGAGTTTGTTACTGAAACGCAGTAACAAATGATATTGACTATACAGACAGTATGATCAAAATGCAGCTTTACTATCACATGAATTAGTTACAATTTCACAATTTTACTGTTGTTTTGATCAAATACATGCAACCTATGGTCCCACATTTATTACCTGAAATGTCATGTCTCTTTACCAGGTGACTGTGCAGTTTCGGCTGTGAGTCTTTTTCTTATTTCTAGCACACACTCTCACAAGGTCATCCTTCTGAACTGCTGTCAGCAGGAGAGTTATGAATTAAAAAAGCTGTTTCATCTGCTGCTCTATCTGTTTTGGTTTTGTTTTATTGTCCATGGATAGGGAAATAATAACTTGCTGTGGTCCAATGTATGGTGTTATATTTTTCACCAGGTTTTATGGCCTCCGTCTGTATGTTATGACAGAACTGAGGCCGGGTGCGGGCCTACACGTCTGATAAATGGCTTGCTTTGTACTTCCCCCAACAAAAAAATCATAATTCCACTTCCTCTCCAAAGCCTGTGCTGCGGCAAGCATGATGGGTGGTGTCGTAGGACCCAATATATATGTCTGCCTGCTGCTGGGAGATGTCATAATACAGCCGCTGTGTGTTCAGAATATTTGATACTTGATAACGTGATGCACGTAGTGTTTGAAAACTTACTCGAGAAATACAAAACAAGGATCGACTTCATCTGCTTCTCTGGAAAACTTTAGATAGTTGCTGTGCCTGGTCAAGCCCCTGAAAGTGCCCCCTGCCCTTCTTGGCCCTCTTCCTCTCGGGGGTTAAAACACACCTTCCCTCTAAAGGTTACAGAGGTCGCACATCTGCATGTGAAATGTGAACCCTTTAACATTCCACGGCTGGTCTGAACCCACTCGAGCCCTTTTTGTTAGCTTAAACACTAAAGTCGTGCCTAACAAGCTCACCGCAGAACTAAGCGCGGTAACACAAGCTCTCTGCAGTGACCGTTTAAGTGAACATAAAAAACTTGTGATTAATGAGATGGCCGCACTTAAATGCAAAGAAATGTGGATAGGGTATCATAGCATGCCATACCAAAGAAAATAGTCACAAGGTCCAGTTTGTAATGTTTTCAAATGTATTACATACTGTATTTAGTTACAAAATACTATAAAGATATGTGGATATGTTTAATTTATAATTATTATAATCTATTTACTAATATTGTTAATTTAATGTTCCCTTGTTAGTAGCAAAAAAAAATCATGTTGTTTTTTTTATTAAAATATATATATAAAAAATATATATAAAAATATAAACCTTTAAAAACTGAGTTATTAACGATAGAAGAATCCTCACTGAATCCTTGTGACAGTAAAGCTAGGACTGAGGCCTTTTTTCTGTTTATTTTTTACTGTTGAAAGACTTCTTGCATTTTTTTACTATCCAACTGGTCACACTGCAAGAGAATAGTATTGATTACAGCAGTGCTTTTTATACTTTTCCCATTAAATACAATTGGATTCAGGTGCTCACCCAATAAGTACCTCAATAAACAGAATGAAGCATGTTTGTGTAGAAATTAGAAATTTAACAAAGACTGGCATGAAAAGCTTGTCATACTGATTTAGGAGTAAATTGCACTGGTCTCTTATTTTTTTTCCAGATCTGTGTGTATATATATATATATATATGTGTGTGTGTGTGTGCTTTTTTTCTTTCTTTGTTGGGCAGTTACCTGAAACAGAATATGAGCCATATGTCTCAAGAGCATGTGTGCAACTTTTTCCAAAAATGCTGCACTCTTTCATTTAATGGATACTATGAAAACTAAAATGGACAGTTCTGGGAAATCCTTTTGAACAAGATGGGTTTACCTATGATATTGACCAAAAAAGTTGAAGAAAGTCTAACTTGTACGCAGACAAATCAGCACTGAAACTTTATTCGCAACTCTCAAATCTCATCCGCACCTCCCTTAGTCAATAATCGTAGGTAAACCCATCCCGTTTGCACAGCCTTCCCAGCATTGTCCATTTTAGATTTCATAATATCCATAAAATGGAAGAGTGCAGCTTTACTTGAACTAATAAAAAGAGAGCTTACAGCCGGTGATTGATGATCTTCATAGAGAGGTGGATCGCTCTCATCTTTCTTGAGATTTTTAGCGCTGCCTTGTTTGCAGTCATGTGCAATCAGAGGATCCAGGGGGGGTAACAAATGTTTGATGTATGATACTCACACTTCTTTTGTCATAGATACATCTCCTGCTTTGGATCTTTCTTCTCAACCCTGGCTCGACACATCTGATACTTTGACTGTGAATCCTGTGAAAACACTGTTTATTTTTGTGCTTTTCCCTCTGTTATTTTTTTCCCAAGTGGTGAGAATGTCTGCACTTGGGGGATGGGCCAAGAAAGGTGCACATTTGTCCAGTTTGAGTGTTGCCAAAAAGTCACAGTAAAAATAACAGTGAAGCACAGCAATAGCCCTAAATGAACGCATACAAACACACATACACTGACACAACTACACAAGCTAACTCTTTTAACATCCTCCTATCAAAGATTAAAAAGGTTTTTCAGATGAGGTATGGGCCCTTTCCCTCCCTTTGAGGACTTAATATCCTTCATAGTGCGCCAAGAACGCACAACTTTTTAAATAATATAAATCACGTTTATGGGATCGGCTGTTTGCCTACTTTAACTTTTCTGCTGCATATCAACGCCAGAGGAAATCCTCCTGGTGATGGTTGGGATTTGCTCTTGTAGTGCGTTAAGGATAGAGGGAGGGACATGGGCAGGCAGCTTTCTCATGTGGCCTCTGTTCTGTTTGATAAGAAGCATCATCCAATGCGGAAAGCACCTTGGCTTATCACATTTGACTTTTAAAGCCTTTTCCCTCCAAAAAGCAACACAATTTCTCGGCCTTTAAGGGATCTCTGCAAGCTTTTATGAGGTTTGTTTGTAGCCACTGCTGCCGTTTTTTCGAGAGCGGCGGTCTCCGACTTAAAATGCAGGGCGCTTTTACAACGTGACAAAAATGACCCTGTCTTAGGCTGTCTGATAAAATGAATAAAGGGTCAGGGTGATGGAGTCCAATTACAGGCATAAATTGACGTAAATTGTAACCCAGGTCGACGTGGCCTTGCTTGCTCGTGTCCTTTCTTAAACTTGGACTTCTAACAAGAGTCATCTCATATTCATAGCCTATATGCTACCCGTCCTCAAACTCACCGTCCTCTCTCTCCCTCGCTCTTCCTCCCGTGGAGCAGAGGTACCTCCTCCAGTTGTCAGAGGATCCCGAAATGATTGATTGTTTCTCAGTGTGTCCTGACAGGAAATGTAGTAGCGTGGGGCCCCTAGGGTCCGGGAAGCCAGCGCCTCCTGATTAAGACCCCCACAGTAATCATTCCCACTGAGCCAACCCTACACAACACCCGTCAACAGCACAAAAAAAAGAAAGAGAGTGAAACAGTGCTTTTCTTTTCTTTGGAGATAACACCGCCATCGCTAAGAGGCTGCTGAAAGTTTACAACGCAGCCATCTCATTCTCGCCAGGGTTGAAGACTAGTTTACATCAGTTGCAACACATACAAAAGTGGAAAAGCAAAGGTCCTACACCCAATAAACTCTCGCTCTCCCTTGCAATGTAAACCAGACAAGCTCTAAACCTATTACGGGCGAGTAAGAGCATTAAAGATAAAAATCTCATTGTTCCAGAGAGAGGAGGAGAGCGAAAAGAATGAGCCCCACTCAGTATCACATGAGTGAGGTGAGAAAGAATTCAAATTATGCTGGAGTTGGGAGTTGCATCTCTGTCGTGCCGAGGATTTGACTTCTTGGGTCACTGCACCATCTAAAACAGGAAATACGAATGAGTTAACCCTTTCAAGCACCAATCACCTTTCATTTATCACATCTGTCCAATTATATCGGAAAGCAAGAACTAACATAAGTCATTCGTTTGAGTCTTGTTTTCCAAGAACCTGGGCACTTGAACAAATATTTCGGGTTCAGTACTTTACGCTATTCTGTATATTTTACTGAAGTAAATATTTGGAGCTCAGTATTTTTATGCTCTCATGTCCACAAATTTGTAAACTGGTTCAAGCTTTGTACCGAAAAGTCTATTAAGCACTAATATCGCTCTAAAATCATGTTAACATGCATATTGTTTATGTCTTTTGGCTATACTTGTGAGTTTTTTAATGTTTCTGGATTGCCCCCTTTGACCTACATTGTAAGTGCTTCACTGTAACCTACTTCTCTTGGCAACAAACATTATATGCCACAAACACTGTTTACTGTAATTAACTTTTGAACCCTCCTGTAGCATTGCCTTTATTGAAATTTAGGTAAACAAACTACAGTATATTTGTATTTTTGTATATTTTAAAATGTACAATACGATCTCTTTATCTTCTGAAAGATTTGCACAAAAACCAATAAACCCTAATTCCATTTGTATAATGATTTATGTAAGTCACTGACTTTTTTCTTAAGCAGAGGTAAACCTTGAACTGACCTCTTGAACGGCTATTGTTGACACTCTGCCAATAACTTAATTTAATTTTGTTTTTGTTTTTTTGTAGCGATTCCAGTGCTTCCCTGAGTATGCAGTATGTAAAACACAAAATGGATTCTTAGCTTTTTTTTTTTTTTTTTTTTTTGGTGACAGCTAAATACAGGAATGTAGGGCACATTATGTTTGTGTGAAAGTCTTTTAGGCATGCTCAGTAAGTCCATTCTAGCCCCATTCATCAGTAGTGGAATTCATTAAAGTAAATGGGAGATAGTGATTACAGTTGAATCTTGGGCCCCATCTCCAGAATAGAGGTGTACAAGGTGCAGAACTCCTAATCAAAGTCTGGGCCTATTCCAGCTTCACACATTACCCGTTCTGAGCTCTGCTGAAAGATGGATCATCACACACTTAAGGTCCACAAGTGGAATCACTTGTCCCTCATTTCGCTGAGGTCATAGTAATTCAGTCTTTGACTGATAATATTCTTAGGCACAGCTCCACATGCTTCCATGTCACCTCTAATGCATTTTTTGTTTATTAATTAACTTTTTGACATATATGCTGAGTGGCACATATTGATTTTGTTGGTTAGCTTTAATTGATCCTGCACTGCACTAATCATATGTTAGTGATGAAGTTCTTGGCGCAGTGTTATGTGAGTATATAGCTAAAACCGACCTTGAGCAAAAGCATGCACTGATATCTGGAGGTCTTGCCTTGATTTAGTTCAAGTGCTCTATGTAGCCTGACATGTTTTAGCGAGGATTAACAAATGCAGCGCTGCCTGTCTCTGTGGCTGATGCGCAGTTCAGCATGGGCAGGCCCAGCTACTGCATCTGTGGCTGGGAGAGCAGTGTTGTCTGGAGAAGCACCATTCCAGTCTCATCCCTCCCTCAGAGTCCCAACACAGATGGTTCCAGCTGCAGCAGCCACAGCGTGGTGCAACATCTGACGGCACCACACACACACACACACACACTTTCTGCTTAATAAAAGAGAAACTAGTGATTGTATTCTTATAATGAGGAAGTTCAAAGTCCATTTTTCATTTGGAAGTTTGTTTGTTTGTTTGTTTTTTTCCTCAGCAAACATTTTATTTCAGCAAACAAGAAATAACGAATCTCACTGAGCTATGTTTTACAAGAAAAGACTTATTATTATTATTATTAGTTATTTCAAGTTTAATTCAATGTATTATGTGCTGATATTTATAATTGTTTGTCAAATTTACTATCAATTTCTGTCTGGATTTTTTTTTTTTTTTTTTTTTTTTCAAATAGGAAAATAATATGAATGAACACACATATAACAGAACTGTATTGTGTTTATTATATTGTTTTATGATAATTGTTGTTTATGATAAATTTAGGTATACCAGACATATGTATAGTCTATGTGAAAAATTATTATAAATAATATTATATATATATATGTATATTATAATATTCATATTATTATATTATATTATATTTCTCCACCTTTTTTCACAATACACATGGGAGGATTTGGTTGCTTGCTGTGTAATTTGTTTTAAATTCAACATTTATTTGTATACTGCATCCATATTTTTGTGAAAAACTAAATAAATTAATTTTGACAATGGGATTTTCTTAAGCTCTCTCTGACAAATTACTTTTAGAAAAGATTTAGATATGTCCACTTGCTTCTGAAGAGGTGGAATCCTTACCGGAGCTAATGGCACTCCTCCTTTCATCCAGATTTATGATGTTTGCACATTATTTATACTGTGTGCAGGTAGGGGGATGATGAGACATGGTGTTGTCAGCCATGCTACTTTGATTGTAGTAAAACAGGGAAACATTGACTTTGTCTTGTTAGTAAAATTTATTTCCCCCAAATGACAATTCTTTAAGTAGGAGCTAGGCAGCCGGCCAGGGCTGTGTGTCATATATTGCCATTTGTGCGGGAGTGCATATTTTAAACTGTTTTCTAAGGATTGTATAGGCATAGATCTTCCCTTTGCATCCCCTCTATAATGAACAGGCCTGTCTGAACTAATTCAAATTTGGCGTATTGCATTGAGAGAAAGAGAGAGAGGCTAGGAAGTGAGAGACTTCATCAGGGCCTCATGGTCAGAGGGCTGTTTGTGATTATTGTCAAACCTACATAGCTTTACCCGGCTGGTCCCCGCAGGCCAATCAATAGAAATGCATCTCTATGTGCAGAGGAGATGGAGAGGGGTTGTTATGCCCACCGTAAACAGGGTGGAGTTTTGAGCCTGGCTGAAATATGATGCTTTGCGTAAAAGGCATTCATCAGCTCCATGCAGAAATCAATCGGAAGATGAGGAAGAATTATTGCTTTGACATGCAACAGCAGTCGTGCATATGTCTGGCTCACAAGATGCGACGAGGGCAATTTCACACTGTGTCAGTGACTTTCTGCAAGTGGTACCTCTACATCTATGTATCTATGTATCTATCTATCTATCTATCTATCTATCTATCTATCTATCTATCTATCTATCTATCTATCTA
>JAUMHP010000046.1:13707603-13728145 GCA_032361065.1 Enteromius trimaculatus
TGCAGACTTGTATACATGAAACAATTCATATATATAACCAAAATAGGACGGCGGATTTGTGATTTAATCTATTTGTTTTAATTCAAGAAAATAGGAAGCACAGGGGATAAAGTCAGTGCCCTGGGTGGGTGGTTGCGGGTGTGTGTGTTCTGTTTAAAATGCCAGAACTTCATTACCTCTAACACACTCACATATTGGATTTGCACATTTCAATTCTCTGGACATCAGATCTTTTCATTGTACTGCAATAATGTGTTTAGGTGATCTATAAAACATTATTATTTAAAACAGGGCTCTTTATGGATTGCTTATGAGGCATGCTTAGCGCTAGATTGATTTGACCTTTCCATGATGGCTGTTCAAGAGAAAAAAAACATAATCTTTGCCCTTTTTGCCTACGTTGTCAAATTTCACTGACAAAAATGGTAGGATTAGAGTACAGAAAAGTCTCTCTCTATAGTGAATATCAGTTCTAGTTATCACAAGTTTTACACTAAATATTTCTGTTTTCAAATGTTTTTCAAATGCAATTCTTCTAATATTGCATTTGAAAAAACACTGCCTATAGCTGAGACACATTATAAGGGGTAAATTGTCACAATGGAACCTGCCATTAAACAGTGCAGTATGGTGTCAGTGTAAGTTATTAGAAAAATAAATATTATGCCAGCTGATGATATTTCATCAAGTGTTCTGAACTCCCTTTTTTAACAGCCGCACTGTTGTGAGATGTACTTTAAACATTTATTAGGTAGCAACTGGATCAGGTGCAAAGAGACTGACTTCACCAGACCCCATACAGCTTTTTAATTTCCCCTTTGTCATTATTTACCAGGCAGATATCAATCCCGGTCATGAGGCTTTATGCATTAATCAAAGTCTGGCATATCTATGTACACGTGACTCTGCATGCAAGTGCCTATGCATTTGCTGTGTAGGTGTATGCGTGTGTATGGATTGATGTGGCCTCGGCACTGAAGGGTCTGCTCGGTTCCGTTATCGCATGATAATTAAAATCAACCTCATAAACATTATTGACTCCTGTGCTGCATCTGCGCAGCAACTCCTGCGTCTTTGCAGGTTTGTAAAAATGCTTCTTAAAATGTAAAATACTGCATATTAAGGCTCACATATTTCCCCTTTATGTCTAACATTTAGATGTGGTTAAGTTATCATAATGTGCAATAAAACCTGCATGAGAAATCTGTAATCCACTTTGGAAAATTGCTTACGATACAGTGTTTAACATCATCGCTGAAAAGAGCTTTTCAGAGGCGGATGCCAGGTTTATTGTGCCGTAATTTAACCATACCTCAATGCAAAGGCAGTAAATATAAATTTATTAGTGGCACGCTTAAACAGGCGGACCCCTGCGAGACAGGGGTCTAATAAGAGCTTAGACTGAAGCATGTTGCATTCTTGGCTGGCTCTGAAAGCAGAGATGTCTCTGCTATGAGGGATGTCTGGTCTACATTAGGCCTACTTTGACGCTGTAATTGACAGTTCCGGGTAAACGGTTTTAATCAGAGTTCAGTGTGTCTCAGGCTAATTCCACAGGAAAGCATCAATAAAGAGACCTGAGTGAGGGTGTAATCTGGTATGGATTACGTTTCAAACGGTGGGCTGTCACTCTTTCATTCTGATGGAGTGTTGACTGTACAGCCCCGGTGCTATTACTTAAGCAGGTTAGTGTTGTGCACGCTCGGAGAAAGAGTTGTGAACTGTAAATCTGAAAGCCAGGATGTGGTTTTCAGTGTCAGCGCTAGCTGTAATAGGTGCTGAGGTGCGTGTACAGTTGGTAGAACACAAATCTTTTTAAAGACCATTTTATATCATTTCTAACTGCTCTGAGTGGGGATTTTACACGAACAAATACATTTTAAATGAATGACTAAACAGAGTAATCTGCATGCATATGCGTGTAATAAAAATGTACCATGGTTGCTACTATTGTTGCTATTATTATTGCTAAGGAAAACCAGAAAACATAGTTTTAACATAGTTGTCTCTTTTAACAATGGTTGCTAGCATTGCTTAAATTTATAATTAGGTTTCTTTTTTTTAAATATATATATTCATTAATTTTGATGACAAAAAATAAATTATGGATACTTTATGAAAGTAATGAAAGAATCTGTGAAACAGGATATAACAACTGTCAATAACACCATAGTTGGTTGCATATAAAACTTTATTTATTCATTATATATGTGTTTACTTGGTTGTTGTAACATTAAAATAATACCTTGCAAGGGTATTTTAGCAGACACACTGGATAATGATTCTTTAGGGGGATTGTTTTTTGTTTTTTTTGACAGTTGTTGTAGTAAAATTATTTAGATGGAAACTATGAGTTAGATGTGAAAAGTAAACCATAAATAATAGATAACAGCCTAAAATGAATGAAAGAATGTGAACGAAACAACTGACCTGTTGTATTACATCTTGTGACTTTCCAATAGCTGTAATTCTAGAGAAAGCGTGGGGGAAAAAAATCTATAGATATTTAAACAAAAACGCTCCCTCAGCTCTGTCATCTGGGAAACATTCTTAAAGAGCTGTGCTGAGTTTTCCTGAGCATGTCCAAATCTTTTCCCATCTGCTTTGTGTATGTGTGAGAGAAAAACCAGAGAGATGCTCAAAGAAATGCCAGGTCCCTGTCTTATTCAAGCTTTCCGGGAAAATAGTTGTCACAGACTCCTGAACCTCTGAGAACAAGTGTCTAAATGCATATGTTTCCAGAACAATTATTGTTTTGTGCAAGAGGCTTTGGAGATGGTCCACATTCCTGTAGTGTATGGGCTCTGCTACAGGCTGCGGCCTGTGAAACTTGTCATGCTGCAGTCGTCACTAGAGGCACAGGTGGGTTTCATACACACTAACACACACACTCTGTGTCATACACAAGCTATTAGCCATATATCATTCCCAAAACAATTTGAAAACAATTAACTCTGAGCCAGGCTGTCACTGACTAAGGCAAACCCAGTCACCGTGCAGAGCACACAATGTAATTACTGTGTATATAACTATTGAGCCTTGTCATGCATTAAATTTGCCTCACTCTTATTGTGTGTGACTGGATGTGTGTGTGCATGTGAATATTTGTGAAAAAGGAGAGAGAAAAGGCTGCTGTTGTTGATCAACTGGACATATGCATTGTCAGAGATATGCATTGTATCCTTTATGAAAGAACATTAGAGGGAAGTGTACAATAGGGGATACCTAATTTATGCTAAAATGTTTTTTTTTTTTTTTTTAGGTGTGAGAGGTGGGAGGTGAACAGCCTGAGCCAACCATTTTATAAATCCCTCTGCAAAACATCGGCTTCTTCAGTGACTCTGCCAGTCTGCTGTAGGTCTTATGCAAGACTTGCTCTTTGAAGCTGCTTGGCTGTAGACAATCCTGTTGTTTTGGCCCAAACAGGAACTGAGGTCAGACCTGGCACCGGTAGGCCCCGCTTACGTAATGAGAGGGAGCCCTTTGGCTAAGCTCTTTATGCATCTCCTGGACCAAACCTCATAAAACACACATATATAAAACAAACTGTGCATTCACAAAAACTGAGATGGTTATTTAGTGGATGCACATTGTGTAGAGTTGTTGTTTTTGTTTGTTTGTTTTTTTATAACAATCTTTAATCACTTTTTTTTCTGATTCATGTCTCCCCCACTTCATGTTATCCCCATTTCCCATGAAGGGAAAAAAAAAAACTTATTAGAAGAACTAAATTCATAAGAAAATTGGTTACTCTTTAGAACAATTCTTACTATTAACTACTGCTTATAACGTGCTTGTTATTAACATATTGGCTATTTTTTAATACTTATAACGCACATGTTCTGCATGACCATATATTATATAATACCTAAACTTAATAACTACCTTAAAAACTAATAATAAGCTGCTAATTAGTATAAAAAAGGAGAAGAAAAATAGTACTTAGTATAGTAGTAAATATAGTAATATAGTAGTAAAATTTTTTGACTTGTATGTTTGAACCTTGTTTGTCAAATCATTAACGTGAAGCAATTAACACCGAAACATAAAAAAGAGGAAAACATAAGTATAGTAAAATCAGTCATTTTTGACCATGTTTTGGTCCTCATGAGAATTAATTTTTTAATCATTGAATCTTTATCGTTTTTTTTTTTTGTAAAGATTCAGTAAGCTGTGCGGATAATCTAAATATAATACTTATGCCCAGTGAGCAACCACTTTCCAAAACCTTAGCAAGCAACTGTGTAACACCATGTTACCAACCACTCAGTATACCTTAGCACCATATTCAGCACCCTAGCAACCACTTACAGTGTCTTTCTACGTATTAAGCTTCACTAAACAACTGCTAAATGAATACTTGAATAATAACTTGAAGCTAAGGAAAGTTACCTGTCTGGCTTACAATGTCAGATTTCCTCCCTGGGTCTTTCTATGTCAGCGTGCACGTTAACTGTTGGCTAATCGGTAGCTCTCAAAGAGCACCCTCAGCTCACCTGGGGGCTCCCAATCCTATTAGCCTAACTGTCCTGATGGCACGCATCGGAAGACTGCGGCGTTTGATCACTGGCGCTTAGCTGAGAGAGTTGTTTTCTGGCTGATGAGTGCAGAGGGAAGAGAGGGCTTTAAAACTACAGACTTGGCAACCTGATCTCCTTAACTCTCATCAGAAAGAGGGAGAGTTCAGCACCCCACCTCTAGTTTTGACACCCCTGTGCGGTTGGAGGTCTTTAAACTGCTGATAGTGGCTGAGAGGCGTGACGCTGCACATTACTCTTTAGCTGTGTTTGTTGAGAGTGTGTGTGTGTGTGTGTGTGTGGAGTGTGAGGCTGAGAGTTGTATGTGTGCCATATCATCTGCTTCATCACGCATGTGAGTAATTTAGTCATCTGGGTCATTTCTGATATGCAGTACATTTTCATGTCCCATCATATGCCTTATATATTCAATACAATATTTAATTCAATTTTAATGAAAATCAAATTGGTATTATCATAAACATCCAATTGGAATCAACATCTAATTGCTTTAAAATATTTGGTAATTTATTATTATTATTATTATTATTATTATTATTATTATATATATATTTTGTAATCATTTTTATTTCTTATTTTATTATTCCTGAATCTCTGATTTCATTTTTTAGTGTTTCAGTGAAATTCATTTAACAAATTAAAGTTTGGTACTAAATGATATCATCCTCCAGGAAGTAACATAATTTCTTGCAGGAAAAACTTACTACGAGAAAGAACTTACTATGTTTTTGGGTCTTAAATATGTCAGTTCATCATTTTGTATAAAATCATATAAACTGGTAGAATATTATCAGTATTTCATAAAATTAACTTCAGGTTGAAACCTTAATGTAGGCTAAGCCATAAATAGTAGCCATAACTAACTACCTTTTAATTTCCTCCCGTTTGTGTTCATTCTGGTAAAATTCTTAACCTACTAAAGTTATACTTATATAACTAAGTTGAAGTGCCTGCTTGATCAGACAATATTTCATTGGTCTGCTATACCAGAGTATGGAAAGTCTTTATTAAATTACAACATTTATTTTAATGCATTACAAAGTTTAAATAAATAACATTTGCTGAAAATGTACTTGTCCTCAGGCCATCCGAGGTGTAGATGAATTTGTGTCTTTATCCGAACATATTTGGATAAATTTAGCCTTCTCTGTAGTGAATGAGAAGTCCAAATAGATGATTAAAAAATCTGGTTCATTTGTGTGTTGTAATCCAGTCTACCAATAAAACATGTTTAACTTCAAACCATTGTTTCTGGCATGAAATTACTTTCTCCAGAAAAATAAATAAATAAAAAACTCTCTCTTGTCTTAATCAGGAGAGAAATATACAGAGATAAAGCACTGAACCATTTTGAACAAATATGTTTTTGGATTTTGCTGTGAGGGGACGAACAAGGGAGGAAGCGTTATCATGGATTATGGACTTGTATTTTGGCCAGAAGTGACAGTTTGAACTTAAAACGGCTTAATGATGGATTTGCTTATTACAAACATGCAGCTTTTTTACTTCACAAGATGTTAATTGATAGGCTGGAGTCATGTGGATTACTTGTGGATTATTGTGATGTTTTTTATAAGCTGTTTGGACTCTTACTCTGATGGCACCCATTCACTGCAGAGGATCCTTTGGCTATGAAGCAATGAAATACTAAATTTCTGCAAATCTGTTGAAGAAACTCTGATGAAGAAACAAACCCATCTACATCTTTGATGGCCTGGGGACATGTACATTTTCAGCACATTTTTATATTTGGGTTCCTTCACAAACGTATTGCATAACAGGAGTGCACCATCTGCTATTATATTTTTAGTTCGTTTTATCTTTAAGGGTATGTGTGGTGTATTTAGAAAAGGTTTGCATGCATAAGCCTTTTGCATCCTGCCTTTATGTCAAGCTCTCCCTCATCTCTCTCTCTCTGGGCTTTGTCAGTTTGGGGAGTCAGGGTGGTCAGTAATGTTTTGTGCAGGCATTACTCTATTGGTAAGCACCAGTCTCCTCCGCCCTGCTCGCTGGCTCAGAGAGCCATGTGTTTCCAAATGCCTCTGGATGGAAAATCGAAGCACTGCTTCTCTGTTTATCAAGAAGCCGTTCCGTCACTTCGCCCAGCCAAAACTCGCTACAAATTGGCGACAGCATCAACGCACACATACACATCTATGGAGTTGACTGAAAGCAGTTTGGGCTGTGTTCATTTTTATTACTAATGTCAGGAGAGAGGTGAGAGGTGGCTAATGCACACTCACACTGAAAGCCTTGTTGTGTGGCGCAGCCAAAAGCCTCAAGCACTGTCAAAACCACACAACACTGCTTGGTTAACTGTTTTCCCGCTGACAAACAGGTAGAGAAAGCCAAGCTCAATGAAGACACAGTGAGATTAAGAACAGTTGACTTAGTTACTTTTTTTTAGTAATTACACTCTCAAAAAGGTGGTTCACAATGCCATTGAAGAACCTTTTTGGTGGTTCCATAAAGAACCTTTAACATCTAAAGAACCTTTCTGTTTCACAAAAGGTTCTTTGTTGCGAAGGAAGGTTCTTCATACCATAAAAAGGTACAAAAAAAAAGATGGTTCTTTAAAAAATATTTGACTGAATGGTTCTTTCGGAAATATTTTTTTTTTTTTGATAGAACCTGCTATTCACCAAATAATCCACCCCAAAAATTGTATCAGTTTTTTACAAAAAAATATTAACCAGCACAACTAATAAGAAGGCATCAAATCAGCACATTAGAATAACTTTTGATAAATAATTTGACACTTCAGCCATCACAGAAATAAATTATAATTTAAAATATATTAAAATAAAAAAATTATTTTCTCAAAATCATACTGAAATATTTAATGAAAATAACATTATTTTTATTATTAACAGACCACTTTTTGGAAAAATCAATTGATAAGCATCATATCTATGACTTTGTGTTTGTGTTTTACCCTCATTAAACAGAACACTGTTTGACTGATTATCTTCAGCCTTACTTTGATGACATGCTTTTGAGGTCAAGATTGTTTCTTTTCTAATAGCATACCACTTTTTTCTTTCAAAACACATTCGAGTGATATCTAAACTCATTATTCCGAATACCTCACCATTTTTGTGTGCTATGGCCAAGGGATGGGAGGAATTTTTGATAGTCTGTAGCCTTGCTAAAGCACACAATGCAAGTAAATTACAGTGGTTATTTAATGGGCCTGTGTTCCGCGCATCTCTTTGTGGTGTATATGTAGCTTCCGCACACTCAATTCTCCTGGCCTTGTTGTTTCCTTTGTAATTTAGCATCTTGCTCAGACAGCTTGCACAAAGAGGACAGAGGTTAAACAACAGCGTGCTGAACTCTTCACCGCTGCGACTCACCTCAGAATGATGGCATGTAATAGAGCATTGATCTGAAGAAAATCAGGTCAATTTTGTGAAGATCAATGCAGCACTGGGTGCTGAATGACTGAGTGGAAGCCGACTGAGATTATTTTTGAGGTAAATTTGAGACAAGCCTATAAAATGTAAAGGTGAGCATACTTATTAGGTTATTAATATTCTAGCACCTAATGTATCTTATGAGGTGTGTGAACTAAAACAAGTTACTGCACCAATTCCAAAAATCATCTTTCGCCTAGTTTTGAATCAAAATGTTCAGCACTCCAGTTCAGATATGAAGTCTCCAAAAAAAAAAAAAAAAAAAACATGCATATCTGAAAGTATGGCACTCCTTCATTAATTTATCATTACAGGGCATACATACACTGTTTTTAAAGTCTAAATTCAGAGTAGAGCTCTTAAGAAAAAAATAAAAGGAAAAACTCAGATATCAGGTGTTTTGCCATTTGTGCCCCTATAAGTAACTGTTGCGCATTTTACAAATAAATAAATAAACAGAAAAACAGAATATATACACTCTGGCATATAAAATGACATCACACAGCTGCCACAATCTTGCACATCGAGACTCTCAGAGGTCGCAGTGCATGACAGAAGATTCATTTAAAATTCCTTAAGAGTGATCAATTGTGGCCCGCAAAGATTTTCTTCACTCGCATATTTGTAAATAGACCCTTTGTAAATACTGCCTTTCTTGTCTGTCAGACGGCTGCACTGTGCACAGTTGCATTAAAAATTGATCTGCGGCAGTGGCAGGATAGGAAAGGCTTAGCACTCTGCCAAATGACTGATTAAAAAGGAAGAGCTTTAATCTTTGCTTAAAAGTGTCGACCAGCTTGGCATGCCCTCCGCCCTGTGCCCTACCTCGAGCTGGAGGAGAGGGAGGGTGGAAGTGTGGGCAAAAAGGGGGGGAGGGGATACTGTATTGCTGCATAAAGCAGGTCAAGTGTGGGGTGAAGACTGCGTTGAATCGCTTGTTGTGAAAATGTACTCTGCTTTTTCTGCCTACTTTTGATTGTAGGATGGTTCTGTATAAAAAAAAAGGTAAAGGAATGTTCTAAAATTAAAATCTAAACCTGTCTTAACTTTTTTTTCTTTTTTTCTGCAGAACTCGAGAAAAGTGTCCATACAATGTATGTAATGATTGTAATGGGGTCAAAAACAACATCCCACTGACTTAAATTTAAATTAGTTGTCAAATAGATAGATAGATAGATAGATTGTCAGATAAAAAGCAACAATTATCTTTTTTTAATTATTATTATTATTCTCTTATGGAGATTTAAACTTTTAACTTTAAGAATTAAGATTAAGAAGTATGATTTATCAGATGAAAGTTGAAATGTATATTTTGTTTTTATGTTTTGTATTTCCGTATTTTATGAAGGATTTAATTTATTTACTGTCTATCCATCTATCTGTATTTATCATTTCAACATGAGGGTGAGTAAATGATTAAGCCAAGTGTTCATTTTTAAATGACCTTTGAAAGTTAAGTGTAAGACTTTTTTTTCTTTACTGAAATTTGAATAGAAGACTGATTCCTTCATTGCTGCTTTCGAAGCATTGTTCTGTTTGTTTGAGCATTCCAACCTGCTCTGGGACGTGAATATCATTTTGTCCAACTGATAGTATAAAGACATTTTTTATTTTATTTTTTTTTTGTAATTTGTAAAATAATTACACTATAGTGATAGAAATTAAATATTTTAGTTAATTTAGAATAAAGTCATTGTTCACTTTGTTTAAAATAAGTTTGATTTTTAGTATGTAAATAGTAGTTGTGTAATGAACAAATATTAAATGACGAGCAGTCTTTCAAAATAAAAGACGAGGGAAAGAAGCACAATGAGAAAAAAAAAGACATAAGATGTAGAAAGACATGCTCTTCAGTGTTTGTAGAAGCCAAGCCTTATAGATGGGGTGTGTGTGCCTGTATGTGTTTTCACTGGCATTGCAGAGAGGAGCAGGGGGAATAGAAAATCTGATTTCACAGAAACTGGAGCTCGCTTCAAAGAAGACAGCAACTATCCCCCACTGATAGAGCTCAAGCAAAAGAAAACAGCAACCAAGTATGTAACGCAGACAAACACACATACACACATTGACACAAGCTCATACTCTCATGCTTAAAACTCAAGCAGTCAAACGCAAGTTATCTTTCCCTTCAGTACTTCGCAACATGAGTCCCCCTCTCATTAATCACATCCCCAGCTTCCGCACCCATTCTTTATCCCTACTTAACTTCATCCCTCTTTTCTTATTGTCAATCGGGCGTTTATTATCATTAATGCTGTTGTTTTATTCTTGATCTATGGATATCAGAAGTTACAGAACTTTGATAAAGAAAAATGATGCAACCACATCTTTCTACAGCATCACTAGTATTGAGTACCAGCACAGAATCCGTGGTTTAACATTAGCACTTACTTGTTCAGAAGGTTTTTGTGAGAATATATAATTGTGAACAATGTGAGTTGGCTTGTTATACAAATATTAATTGTTTAACAACAATGCTGACAAAAGACAGAAAGAAAACAGCCTCCTATACTATTTATTAGATCGTTATTTCTGACTATTTACTTGAAATTAAAATTTAAGGCTGTTTGAATAACTTTAAACTTTAAAAAAAAAAAAAAAACGAATTAAAAACCTTGAAAGCATTATTATTTAAAACGTTTAAAAAATAACATTTTTAAAATTAAATATTCATATTATTTGTTCAATAGCATATAATTTTTTTTCCGTAAAAAAAATAAATTTCAAGAATGATGAAATTTCACTAGTATTGATACTTAACACTGACAATCAGTAATCGTGACATTCTGGCCTTGATCTGGTCTTTTTTTACAAGTGAGATATGAACATCATGCCTTGGAAATCCTGATTCCCACACTCTCTCTCTCCGTCTTATCTTTCTATCTCAGTTTCTTCATTGGCTTCCCACCATTCCGCAAGTATCGTGAGCCAAGCCAATCAGTTAGAAGATGATGGGCCAAAGCATATAGAATCATACGCCACAATACAAATATGAAGTTTAGAAATGAATCGCTTAGAGAAGCTGATAAAAAAATGGGCCATAGTCAGCCTGTCTGCTCCACTTTCACCCAAGTGAGTGCTTCATTAGCCAGTCTCTTTCCACTGTGAGAGTGCAGTGCGAGATTGAGGGAGAGAAAGAGAGAGAGATAGAACCTGCTAAATTATTTATGGGTAAAATCCTACTTAATTGGTATCAAGTTTTTAAATGGGGTCAAATGTTGTTGTGCAGCATCACACAGGCTGTTCTTTTACCCAGCGCAGGGGCATTGCTTCAGATGCTGATCGCACATCAGTTGCGTTCAAGCCTTTGATGGCCACGACCGGCTGTGCCAAGTCAGGACAAAAAAGGAGGTGTAGAGGGTTAATGAAAAGAAAATGAGTGAAGTATATAACTCTTGTGGTTCATTAGCTTTTTATGTACCCAAACTTGTAGTAGTTTATGACTGAAGTCCTTGTTAGCCACCTAGCTTGTGCTAATACAATGCACTTCATTGAAGTCTATTATTAGTGCAGAGTAAGTTATGTGAAGAGCAAGGGGAAATCTTACAATGATAATGTGTGTTAGATCACTTTGAAATGTGGGTAAACTGCTTTGAGAGACTTTATTTACCATATTTTAGCGCTGTGCTGCTCTGCGTTTCTCCATCTGTGTTTTTCTTGCTTTATATTGTGTTGTGTAAACGGTTTGTTTCATTTGTTCATTCCATGTGTATTGTTTTTTTGTCTTTGAGTGTCTAGCGCTATGTGTTCCTCTAATCGCTGAGTTTTCCCAGAGGGAAACGCTATTGCTCAGATGTTGCTCTTTCATAGCTCATGAAACTTAATGTGCTCCATCTTAAAGGGATAGTTCACTCAAAAATTTAAATTCTGACTTTTTACTTGGAACACAAAAAAGAAGATATTTTGAAAACCGTGGGGCCTACTGACTTTCATTGTGTGAACTATGAAACACTTACAGTTTCTGAAACTATAGCTCTTTTTCGAAAACCACACTCAGACAACATGCAAAAGCTATCAGTTTAAATAACATTTAGAATGATTTCAACTATTCTCAAAAGGTGTTTTTGGATCATAACACGTACAAATGGAATGCACAATTGATTTGCTCTTATACACCAACTACACAAGGACTATGTAAAACACTACTATCTTGTGTCTGGGATATTCAGAAGTGCAAGAGAAATTATTTCACAAAATGGAGTTTTGAAGAATAAATGTGAACAAATTAGCTAACTGTAAACAGAAATGCAAGGGGTAATACAAATGGTTTTATTCTTAAAACAGAGTTTTAATTGAGCAAATTAGCTATGTGAGCATTCGGTGTAGGTAATCAGTAAATAAATGTGCCGTTTAGAATAATCCAATTCAAATTAAACACAAAAGCTGTTTCGATTAATGTGTCTAATGTAGATAACTGCATTTACTGTGTTTTGTTATTGTGCAAAACTTGCAAACTGGCTGTGAAGCAGATGATGTGCTTTCATCTTTACAAATTTGATCTTAAGATTAGGCACATAAGTTAGGTACATTAGGTACATCAGATTTCACTGAGTAAGCCTCAAGTATGCTTTTAGTGTGTCAGCAATTTTAGAGAAAAAAGTAAACAATATCTTTATGTTTGTGTGTGTGTGTGTGTTTTCCAAAGGAGAAAGAATGTCACACAGCTTTGAACGACATGAGGGAGTGTGAATGAACTATTTTGCAGGAACTAATTCTTTATCAACTCAAATGTTAAATGAATAAATAAATAAGTAACTAAGAGAACTATTGGTATAAATTATAGTTATAAAAGCTTGGATAATTTACTTTGGGGGGAATTTGTTGAGAAATGTTTGGGTTCATATTAAAATATTTTGAGAAACCTCTAAAGGAGACACTTAGAAGCAACATTTGTCAAGCAGTTTAGCTCACTGTTGGGAGAAACATTAAAGAGATTTCATTTGTAACTTTTCTTTTCAATGGTTTTCCCTGAGTCATTGCCTACATATCTGTCTCTCATTCTGCGTGACCACTATGCATCCAAACTAGACAAACCTTGTCTTGTGGAGCGCTGGAGACAGCCTAATGCTTATAGCACACACTCTTTCCTCCCCTTTCCTCTTTCCCGTTCTCAAACAGGTTGGCTAGACCAGTCTTCACTCACCCACACCACTGTCAGGCTTTGGTCTGGTCCACTGCAGCATCTGCAGTCGGCCCAGCACAACCTCCAGCGCATGGATGCTTCATTTGATGGCTTGAAGAGAAACCCATCCCTCAGAGAGGAATCTTCACATGGTACATCAGTGGAGAAGAGCCGGGTGCTGTCTGCGAGGGAGAAGTACGGAAATGGCTTCTCATCAATCACCTTCCGAGAGAGGCATGGCAGGAGAGGAGGTCTCGGAGGAGCCAAGGGAAGAAGCGAGCAGTCAGGCAGCTGTCTACACTGGCTGCAGAATGTAGACCCAGACTCGAACGACATGTCTCTTGTGTGTGTATACGGCACGCAGATGTAGAGGTTGATGCGCTTCTGTGCCTTTGAGAGGAGATGGTAGATGGAAATGGACAGGTGAGCAGTGGAAGAGGAAAAGCACATGTTATGTGTTGTTGTGTCTGTCTGTTGGGAGATACTTATGGTTGAGGGCTTGTGTGCTTCCAACTTTAAACTACATTTCTCATTACAATATTCCAGAACAGTCAAGTCGAGGTATTCACAAAAAGCCCTCTATCCCAGCCTGTACACGGCAAATCCTCTCAAACTGTCCAAAACAACCTCCATCTTGGCTCAGTTTCCAGGACTCTCTTGCAAACTAGCCTAAAGCTGTGTGAAACAGGCAGTGTATTCCTCTGGCTTAGACTAAAGAGATGTGTCCACGTCAGCTGGTCCAATTCTGTCTTGCAGACGTCGAGAAAAAAAAAAAAAAAACACCCCCAGCTAGCTGCTCTGCCAGGACCACCACATATATAACCGGGGGTAATACAGAGCTTTGAAAGAAGGGAGCTTAAAAAGCCCAAAGTAGATAAACGCGTATGAAGTTTTAGGTGCTACTGACCACCTCCTTGTTTTCAACCATTGATCAGTGGCTTCCAAATGTCCATCAAAAAAATCAGGGCTTTTACTGTGCTGCAGTGGTGGTTTTAGGTAGGGGCAAAGGGGCAGCCACCCAGGGCGGCATTTTTTCTTGGGCGCAGCACAAACACTAATTGGGGAAAAAAATCATCTGCGCCCCTAAGCATTTTTCTATTATCTATCATAGCCTACCTGTGACTATGGCGTTTAAATAGCCTAGTTTCAAATCTAGAGCACAAAAAAACAAGACATGCACGTGTGCCCACGCAGAAAACCATTCTAGTGAGGGAGCATTTCTGCACCGGGAGGGCACACAACACAATGCGCATGCAAAAATGCGCTCTATCGAGAATGGCGCTAAGCAGTGCTCGCTCGACGCTCTCTCAGCTGCTCAACCCCTGCTCGCTCGACAAGTACACTTTTGAGACGGGGATCACGTGTCAGATCTCTCCGCTCTTGTGATTGGTCATTTTCAGCACATACCACTTATCATGGCCTAAGGAATAGTGTGTTTTGTTTTTTTTTTTGTTTTTTTTTTATTAATAATTAATTTATAAACAACAATAAAACATGATGCTAAAAACTGCATAACTGTTGCATAAGTTTTGGAGAAAAAACTAAAGTTATTGCCCTATTATTAACCAACAGGGTAATACGAAATTACAATTAAATTACATTCAAATTGATAAGTGGCTGTGACCTAATACCTAAATTTGAATCTTAGGAAATAATCAGTTAACCAAACAAAAGAAAAAAACTGTACCAAGTAGCAGCCTATCCCGTGCAGAATTTCATTGTGATGCGCTCTTGAGAAAGCGGCGTCCAGTTTGTTTCATTTATTTGCAAAACACAGCTTTTTTATTGTAAATGTACATAAATTAAACAAATATTTAATATAGCTTTGAATAATGTTGATTCTTGTGCGAGTATTGTAAGCTGTTTTCTACAAAAAAATCAAGTGATCCTACCGGCGCCGCGCGCAGTTACACATTACAACGGGACAACTTTCATCTTCAGAACAAAATTAGGCCTAATAAATTTCAACTTTCAAAGTATTAAAGCAACATCAAATTAAGATATGTATCTTTGAAAAGTAACTCATCTTTTTCTTACCACATATAACACAATAATACGAATATGATTTGATGCGCTTTTGAACTATATAGAGAAACGGCCGCCAAATGCATGACTATAATTTATGGTAATGATGATGGAATCATGAAAAGGACAAAGATTGATATTCTATAATCTAGTTGAGTTGTAATCTACAATTTTATACAGAGATGTAGCTTAACTGGGGGAGCACACAAGCCAATGAATATGTTACTTTAATGTAGCTTCTTCCGAAACTGTCTGAACAATGCACAAAATGTAAAGCCAAACATTTATCAGCATGTTTTTATCGTTGTTGTAAGTAATAAATTCTCTCTTCTGGATATCTTGACATTTTCCATAAGGTCACATATTTGTCCTGATATGGTTCCGGTCGCCCATGGATGGCAGTTTCCAACACCTCACTATCTCACTACCATACAGACTCTCTCCACTCTGCCTGAGTTCATTGATTCTAGTGCAGGTGGTCGATCAACCTACCTGTGCTCTCCGTTTCTCTCTCTCTCTTGCACTATATCAATACTCTCATCTACTTTCCTATCGATCACCTCTCCATCCTCTTTCCCTCCATCGTGAAGTGGCCTCACCATAATGTTAATTTTGTGACAGATTTACAATAAATCTGAGGTTATTATTTAACTCTTCCGTCTTTGGCGTTTTCTGTGATTTACTGTTGAAGTGGGAAGGAAGAGTTATTATCCACGCAGATGTCCCACGTCGAACTAGAAGGTAAGCCTGGTCGTAACTCACCACCCAAGTGTCTAGTTAGTCAATCACTTGTTCTGTAATCACAAATGCTGCCAGATATTACATGAGTGATGAGTGGCAATAAAAGATCTTGCGTTTTTCTGTACTGGGTCTTAAGTGTTATTGGCTAAGGCCAGTTTGTCCCAGGAGAGCTGGACTGTGAAACACAATCCCCTGATATAAACTGCCTCATTGCTTCTGATGCTCTTGCTGCTGCAATGTGTTAGCATGGTGGTTGTACTTACATACACATTTGTGTGGAGTGTGAATAAAGTGGAAAGACTGTAGTGACATATTTGTGAATATTATGCATCCCTCCATCCTAGATATATGAACTCTTGGGTAAATGTAGGTAAAGCAATATCACTTTTGTTGTTGTTGAGTATTGACATGTTGAACAACTGTTCTGCGATATCCTTAAGATATAGCCTGGTCCTTATTCTTGATAACGTTTGATTCCATTAATGGATTGAACAATTTTATCTTAAAGCTCTCTTCCATTAATAAGCAAATGCAATGTGCAGGTTCATTGATGACCATACACCTGAATGTTTCTCTTTAGTGATAAAGATAGGGATAAGATAAGGCTAGAAATGCTGTGCGTCAAAAAAGACATTTGAATGGTTTTTGTCTCTTGTTTTCAGCCTGTTCGCAACCAGGAGATCAAGCATGACAGGTTTATTGATACATGAGGCCAGAATAATTACACAATGGCAGGCTGACACTATTGATCACACTATTGATAAAATAATATTTTAATGCAAAGCTCTGTTCCTTGAACAAACAAACCAACAGCCAGGTGAGAAGTCTTCAAAGAGCTGATCCATGCCAATAAGAAACAAAACATCACACATACTCATGAAGAAATTTCACTTGAATAATTCAGTCGTATTTCATACCATATGCTAAAATGATAGGCTTCCAGACAAAGAGGACCAAAAAAGCCTTCTAGGAGAGGGATGAACAGCGCTGTATAACATAGGAGGACAGTAGTGATGATGATTCTGTCTGGTCTGATGATGATTTGTACTCCGACTACTGGCAGAATGCAGGGCCCTTACAGAAGATGACGTTGTTTAAATGTCCCATATGACATAATATGACAAGAGGAAATAGCATTAACAACAGTCACCCAGAGGGGTGTGTGAAAAGGGGGAAGAGTGTACTTAGACTTAAATTACATCCGCTCTATGCCCTATTTCAAATGTCAGTCATCAAACCAATGTTTGGGTTTGTTGTATTAAATTTTAGTTTGTCTTTTCCCACAGTGCTTCATATATTTTCCTTCTTTCACCACAAGGTTGGTTAGAGAAGTCCAAATGCAACATATAGTAAAAATGAAACAGCTTTTCTGTGTGATATTGAGAGGCATGAGCTGAAAGGTATCGATGCGTATGGTATTCCCGCATTATCACCCTTTGATCCACACCTACAAAAACATTAAGCTTACATAAAAAGGAAAGACCAAATTTATTACTATATGAGGGAACAAAAATAGTCCTTACGACTCGTTAAAATGAGCAGCACTAGACCGTGTTTCCGTTTTGGCAAAGAGTTCAAAGCACATCTCTTGTTAATTTTTTCCATTTCAGCCAGACCCTGAGCCACTGGGGTGCAGTTTCACAAAGATCTTACCACTGAGTGGTTTTCAGATTTAAGGGCCAAAGACCCACAAATGTTCTTGGCTGTGCAATTCAGTCACAAAACGTCCCGGTCTCAGCTGTGAATATGAGTCTGTCCTGATAGCAGATCAAATTTACCTTTTGGACACTTAATGAATCCCAAAAGTTCCATTTAGTCAAGATCAATTATTTTAAACCTAATTAAACCAGACCAAGTATGCAATAACTTTATCTAGTTACGAGGGCAGGTAGTAATGATGAGACATGCAGTCGCTTCTGAATCAGATGCCAAGTAAAATACAGTTTTCCTTTTATATTGGCCAATTGAATGAGCAGAGTGTGCTTTAGGAGGCAATCTATCCTTTTAACTATGCCGTCTGCTTACGTAGTACTGCTGTTACGATGGATTACACAGAGAATTTAATGAGTAATTACTTTTAAATATGTTATGATACGGTATACTGTTTGCTCAGAATGATGTAATTGCATAGGCTAATAAATTTTGTCTTATGGATCTTGCAAAGTGGACTTTATATCACTCACACAAATGCTTAAACAACTGTTTTTAGTTTTTTCAAAAGCACAGTTGTCTGTAACCAGACAAAAGCTGTTATTTCATCTGTGCAAGGGAACGGCGATTCACTGTGACATTGTGATGGATATAAGTAAGCTGCGTATTTACAGAAGCTGATTGCATTTGAAAAAGAAAGAGTTTTCCACCCATCCTTCCTCTTATCTCCGGTCATAAATCACCCCTGCTGGCCTGCATAAATGGGGCTCTTCATAAACTTGGCACAAGCAATTCCATTTTAACCTTTACATGTGGCACTGGTCATACACTCTAAATGCAGACTGTGACCCTCATGACCTTGGCCATTCATATTTAATAGTCATTAAGAGCCAGCGGCAATCTAGACAACAAAAACAGCATCACCCACATGACGGATAAAATGATCATTAATGCATTTCCATAAGGCATGCTCATCGGTAAGATATGCCTAAAGATGATGCAGTTTGGCGTGAGCACTGCTGCCATTTCATCAAATGCGCCATAATCAGTCTTATGGCCATGCTAACCTTTGACTTGGGTCCCCACTGTAAAGGCTTTGCTCTTTGCCCCTAGTCCATTAGACGTGGCTGAAGTATACCTTTATAATTGCCACAGCGACCATCAAATGAACATATGAAAGCATGGTGGGGATGGGTGGAGGAGTCTGGCTGCTAACCTTTTGGCCTCTGGGTCAACATGTGCGCCAGATGCTTTTGTCGAGATACTTCATTCTGCCTCTAGCTTTGTACTGTATGGTTCGGCATGTCAAGATTATTGATGGACCCCCGACAAATATTTTATAGTTTGTGTTCGACCTTTGACGTCGGTGGAGCAAAATGACAGCAGACTATGTGTCACCGCTGCAAACTACATCAGAATGAATGGCTGCAATGGTTGGATGAACCTGGCTTACATTTTTAATGTTTCTATGATCAGCGATCTGTGCTTTTTTGTGTGTTTTAATTTGGCTTTCTAAGTACAGAGTTAATAAATGTTTGCAACCATTTGCTGACCCTTGTTAGGGGCCTTCTCAGTTGTTGTTGTTGTTTTATTTTACAGAAGAAGGCTGTATAGTGCTATGGATCCTGAAAACAGTTTTCCTCCAACCAAACCCCTTTAACAGTGACTCGGTGGCAACATCAAAGGTTTCAAAAACCCCTCAAGTTACTGCACTTTACAGATATACATAACAAACCATGACAAATGGATTGTGCCTTGACTTGCTTGTTTGGTTCTAGACGGCACAAAGGTGTTGCTGCGTTTCCATTGCATTTGTTCTTTTTGTTTTTCTACTGTATGATATATTGTTGCGTGTATCAACAGTAGTCCAACACTTTGTCCACATTATGTGTTGTAGCTTGACGCTAACTTACCGTACTTTGCTCTGGCTATCTCAGCACACCAGGCAGGCACAAAAAGAGAAAAAGAACAACAAAACCCATGAGCTAGCCACCCTCCTCTTTAGCACCGTTAGCCTCTTCATAACACAGACCCAGGCTTAAGCTGAAGCACTGTGATTAAGATAAGCCCAACCGCAGCTGGACAATTACCTGACAACTAACCTTTTCTGGAGCCACTTAAGGATGTAAGGACCCCTGAGAACTGTTGTTTTTCTGAGAGGAACACTGCTCTTGACAGCAAGGAGCCTGAGAAGAGGCTAGCAATGAGCTAGTATGATAGCTGAGATTACCTGATTCCACCCACTGCATCAGTGTTGAAGAACTTTGTTTCTAGACAGGCCCGAAAGGGCATTCGGATTGATTTGGTCTGAGGTGAAAAAAAGGAAGTGTGTTGAGTAGGGATGTAATGCTATTGTAAATACCGTCGTACCGCAATATAATTTTTTTTTGATAATACCGTGGTCGCATAGATTTTTCGGGTATCTGTACTTTACTTCACTACTTTTTTTTGAGCCAACTTTCTACTTTTACTTCATACATTTTAGCATGAGTATCTGTACTTTCTACTCCCTACATTTTCAAATCAGTGTCGTTGTTTTTGCGTTTAAATATTATGCCATTTCGCAACGCATTTGACCCATCTATGTCAGTAATATGCGCCATGCATACAACAGACTGATTGGTTCACGCTTAGAAACATATGTAAACACAAACAGAAAAGTCAGTCCTATTGGTGCATCTGTTTTTATATGCTCTGACATGAACAAGACGTTGAACGTAAAATGATAAAAAAAAAAAAAAAACTAAATCCAGATGACAACCCGTTGGGAAATCATAGCACCAAGAAGCATAACGTTTGTTTTCAGAAATAATGACTCGCGAATTTATGTTTGCAGCGCTGTACTCGGCTAGCCATGTTTTGGTTTGCTAGCATAACGTGGTTAAGTTCATTAGGTTAGCTAGCTATCAGTGCAGTTTGAAAATCAGCTCAAATTCACTTCACTGCCCTTCACAGCCCTAAGTTTGTTTAGCACACTCCAACTCGTCACATTTTGACGCTTGGTCAGGACCCTTTTGCGTCATTTTTTGATGATCAAGGTACCCCTTTTC
>JAUMHP010000046.1:13728337-13749121 GCA_032361065.1 Enteromius trimaculatus
TAGATGGCTAATGTGTGTGCCATTAATATGTTCAGTGTTCATGTAAACTGTTTAATAAACACTTCTGGCACTTTTTTGAGCCGTCTTTTATAAATTTATAAATTTCTGTAATACTAAAAAAACTATGAATTTTCATCACAAAATATTCAAACCCTGGTGGGTGATGTAAATATGAGTTACTTGATTTTGCAAGTCATGTTCAAGTGGACAACCATAACCTGAACTGATTATTCAAAATGTAATTCCCTACTGTTCATTCAAAGTACTGCACACTTTATTTCTAAAAAGATGTGAATTCACCACTTTACTGAGGATGCCCATCAGTTCTGAGTGTACTCTTTTTTTATTGTGTGTGTGTGTGTGTGTGTGTGTGCGTGCATGTTACGTGTTCCAGGCCCTTAGAGACCACATAAAGGGTCCTGGCCAGAGCTCCACACACTTTCTCATCCTCTGCCCTGGCCTGAAATATCACAATGGCAGGCCCCGAGGTAGCAAAAACAGTCAGGGGTGAGTGTTTATATGCTACATTTGTTTGGGTTCTCACTGTGGCGCTTAAATATGATATCCATATGTTCAACTAATGCACAGAAACTGTTGCGTGGTAGGATGTTGTTGTAAACACGGAGGAGAGCACTGTGATTGGCCGAGGTGAAGTGCATATAACCTGCACAGCCAGACAGTCGGTCATTACCAATCCATTCTGAGCTGTGAGTGGGGGATGTAACTATTCAAGACTTATGGCTTTGTTCAAGTGGAGCGCAAGCTTTCTCCTGGGGTTAATGCCCGCTGTGAATGTGGCTGTCAGAATCGAGCTTCTCCCTAGTTTACGCTCGTGAGGCAAAGTCAGGGGTTATTTGCTGCTATTTTTACAAGAAACGGGTTGATTTGTCTTAGGCCATTACCGTCTATTATGGCCGGGAGTCTCTGGGAAGGAGGTGGGAAGCAGCAAACGCTGGCATTCTGCCTAAAGAGAAATCAATGAAACAAATTAATCCTTCGCAGGCCGCACTGACACAGTAATCCATCATTCAGGGGTGCTTTTACACACCGAATCAGGGAGCCAGGGCTGAGGGAGAGAGCCCCAAGGGATCGCTCGCTCACACACACAGGCACGCACATACACACGAGGCAAGACATGAACAGTCTGGTGGCACCCGCCACACAGCTGCAATCCCACAGCCCGTCGTCTAAAGCGAAAGAGATGAAAGACGTAGCATTTATAATGGTCATTGCACAGGACGGTGTTCCAAGGTCGCGCCTCAGTCGATTGTCTGTGGTGTTTACCGTTTCTTGATTATCGGCGACATTACCTAAAAGCCAGCAGAGAAGTCGCTGACAGACATGGTACATGAAGTAGAGCTAAAAATATGATGGAGGGAGAGTGTGCTTGGGCTTTGAGATTTCTTTTCCACCCACCGCATCATGTGGTGTCGCATTGTTCAGAAAGCTACACATTCACTCACATTGTTCAAGTGATTAGGCACTGTGATTTCCTTGGCCTCTCCTCCAGTTCACCGAAGCAGGGCAAGCGTCATTACCAACAAAAAATAAGGGAAATGAATGAAGGGGCGGGGGCATTGTACAATATAACCACATATTAAAATGAACACTATATATAACTTTACCTTCCGGCCCCCAATCTGTAAAATCTCCCCCCAAAAAAGTGATGTGCAAATGTGGCATAGTGGAGTAACCCACCAATAGGAGAACAACTTCACTGCACATGATAGGATCATGTGATCTGCTCTGGGAAACAACTCTGTCCTTTGAGAGCTGTACACAATAATACTCCAGATAAAGCATATGATGATGATGGAAACACAGGAAATGATAAACAGAAGAAAAAAATGTAATATGCACGCATTCCAAAATATTTTATTTAGAGGCATTCAGATATGTCAACACTGTTCAGAACATAAACATTTTACATTCTGTACATAAAAAAAATATGCTATACATTATATTTTAGTATTTATCAATTGCTGTGCACCTGTAAAACTAAGGCAGAACGCCACTTACCTTTAAGCTTTTTCTGATAGAAGACTGGTAATATGGGAGTATTTCAGGACAAGCGGATATAGCCAATGAATATATATTGTGACTGTGGTATAAGGAGGCACATATTTCATTTCCCTATATATGAAGCAGTATATTTTATTAAACGGGAAAGTGTATATTATGAAAAAAGAAATCCATGGATTTAAAAGTCACTCGTCACCCGAGGAAAATCCACTCAAAGTATACAACTGTAAAATCAAATTGTTTCACCAAAACTCTAATGTTTGTGATCTGCAGAGAATGCTCTGTTGCAAACCTCCATAATCATTTCAAAACAGAAAACACATGGTTTAAAATCAAATAAATCCAGCAAATAAGGAACATATGCTGACTGGTGAGTAGTTTGTTTCATCAGTCAATTGATAATAGCTCAATAAACACATTGGCAGATAGGGTTCACCGCATATGTTGTAACTGACAACCCTGTCCATGTAATAGCAGATGAAATCTGACACTTTCATGGCTGTTTACATCACTGTGTTATCAGACATAGAATGGTATAATACAATAATACAATTTTATACCTTTTGTTAAATGTATGCATCATAATAAACAAATGGATGTCAGATATATGTAAAAAAAAAAAAAAAAAAACAAGTGTCTGGATGTTTGTGTGCAATACAATACGATGACTACATCTATTTATATGGGTTGCTTTGTTCATTGCCACACATTTTCCTGTGATTAGCTATAGTGCAAAACAAATGTTTGTCATCGTGTAACCTAACAAACGTGTTTCGTGTTGTAACATAAAAGAACTGGTTTTATTTAAGCACATTTAAAAAAAAAACATTTTGTAATTTAACAAATTAATTTTAAATTTGAACTAACCTGATTACAAAAAGAATACGGTCAGTTGAGGAATAAATTGTTAGAAATAGTTTGAATACTTTACAAACTTTGACAAGCTTAAGATATAATGCTGTTGCTTATATAGCATTTATAATTAATCGTGCATACTAGTTTCCTTTTTCATAAAATGAATAATTACGAAATAATGCAACTCAGAAAATGTGTAAATCTCTATCTTCCTTTTATCTCTATCTTTCCGTTCTGTTTTGCAGTCCTTCCTTTCCCTCTTGTCTTGTGCTTATATGATGTGCCTAATTTTGTGCTCAGAGGTCAGGGAGTTTACTGCTGACTGGAATTTAAGATCTGCAGGATGTTCAATTCACTGAAAGAAAACATACACAGCTTTCCATGCAGGAAGTCCCTCGCTAACTGCTGTCCTAACCATGGGGTGGAGAGGCACATTTGGAGTGCCACAGCTGTCTGTAATCGGTCCTCTTTCACTTTTGAAAACATGCTGTTTCACAGATTTTAAATAAAAGCTCTGCCTATATTTATCAAAAACTGATGTTTTAAGAGGTGAAGAGGAATGTGTGTTTAGCAATGGCTGCATTCTTTTCCTTTGCAGAAAGATAAAACTGATAGAGGGACATTCAATGTACAGCACAAGAGGGTGATGTGTAGATGCAGAGATGCAGGTGCTATTTTTACATGGGTGTAGGTGTGCGTATCAATAAGGATAATCAAACCATGTGTTTTCCACCACAAGCCTGCGGATATCTCACTGCTGCCCGTCTTTGAGTATCTGTAAAAGAAAGCGAAAAACATTACGCTTATTGAGAGTGCAATTGTATCATTTAGCTAAAAGTTCACAGAGCATTGTCTTCAAAGAGAAACAAAGAGAGGCAGTCATTTGCTGAGGTTATGTTTCTATCGCCTGCCTGGAGTGATTGCAAGGAAATGTAGATGAACAGACAAGAACTGTATTCCTCAGTGCCTGCAACTATCTATTACTTAGCTCACCAACAAAAACATTCTGATAAAGACTGAAAACAAGTGACAAAAAAAAAACGAATGCATGGTTATTTGGTGACCGAGCTGCTTTATTTTCCCTATTTCATTGCCTTTGGACATAGTATCAGTGTTCAAATCATATTAAGTCTCTAGTTTCTTTGATCAAAATTATGGAAACTTTTGCTTAGTGACAGGAAAGATGCTATGCTAGGCTAAATCGTGAGTGGTGCTCTTGTTCAGATTCCAGGTGTTGTTGTTTAAATCCATAGCATGGTCTATGACCATGTTGAGCACATGACTGAGGGCTGCTGTGAGTGAGACTAAACAGATACCAGTATGATATGCATTGTTTACATGGATACACTACACCACACCCTGCACAATTAGTTCTGTTGTTCATTCTTAGTTGCGATTCCTGTATCAAACTGAATACATCTTCAGCAAACCTGATGATTGAAGGGAGAAAATGTAAGTGACTTCTGATGCTTCATTATATTATGTAGATGATGCGATAAGGAAGCTATGTGCACTGCTATGACAGTTAATTGAGGTACTTAGATGTTCTCGGTTCAAGTGTATATACCTGCAGATGTAAACGTTTAAAGCAGTTAACAGAGTATGGTGTACAAGATAATACACAGTACTATGAAACAAAATATACTTGACTATAGTTAAAAATATCAAATGATTTTTTTATATAAAATTTCAAAACCTGGCAAATGTTCTTTTACAGATGATGTGTCAGTACAGTCACTTTCTGTGTCCATCTACATTTCAGAAAAAAAGGTCCAAGGTCCCATTTAGGTACTCTCTAGGTACCAATCTAACATGCACCTTTTATGGGTGAATAAGGCGCAAAAGTGTACCTTTTACCTCTTTTATTAGCTATTAAGCAATGTTTATCTTAAAAAAAAAAAAAAGATACACCACATCATCCGCTCTGAAAGTCTTCTGACTCTATGTACAGAGCCATTCTGGACACTACAGTGAGTCATCAATTTTGCTGCCTGTTGGAGCTGTAGTCTCAAACAACCTGCTGTTTTTGCCTTAAAGCCCTAATGTGACTAACTACTCCGCAAAGTGAAAATTACTCACAGCCCAATTTCAATTACTTTATGACTCATCATTGCTCCATAGAGCTGCTGCTTTCACTTTCCTTTTTTATTTATTTATTTTTTACCCATTTTCACTTTTGGAGAAGAAGCAGAGTGGACGTTATTTCCTTTACTTGGAAACTTATTCTGTAAGATGTTGATACTTGAAGCTGTGTGTTTGAAGGTAGAGAGGAGGGAGATTACATTTTTGCAATTTAAAGTTTACTTTAGATTGAGTGTTTACTTATCTGTAGTTTGGGGATAACTGAACGTCAGTTTTTATAGTGCCTTGGTATGTATAAAAACAATATGGGTCTTCATTTAGTAAGCATGCATGAGTTATATGTTCCTTAGGATCTCTTCTCACAACTTCTGTCACTTCTAGCACTTTACCTTTGACACCTTAAGAAAGAAATACCTGATATTTGGCTTCTGACTATGTGTGTGGCTTATATATTATAATTATTGTAGGCTAAAATTAATAATATTTGTCCATGTGTGGTAAAACTGTTTAATTTTAATGAAATGTATCTTGAAATTTATGTTGTAAAAGTCAGACATTAGGTCTCTTTATCTGTACTCCTCTTGCACGTGTACATTATCATCCTTTTTAAAGCAATTAATCTCTTGTGTCTTCCAGCGTGGATGTGCCTAAGACAGACGAAATTCCAATTAAATTCCTGCTGCGGGTCGGTTTAAACAGAGTGTTATGAATATGCGCGCTGACTCTCTACCACGCACAACAAAAGCTCTTTACCTCAAATACAGTCGCTTATCTTTGCTCTTCTTTCCTAAGAATTCAACCGCTCGTGTTAAACTGTGTGTTTTAGGTATACACAGCTTTGCTCTTCTTCGGACATTCGTTGTAAACCCATATCAAAACGCGATGGCAAAAGGTTTGCGCAGATAAAACTAAAGTGGACATTTGGTTTCAGGGCAATTTCTGTGGAATTATAAATGATATAGGGTTGTGACATACTTCGGATACGTTTTGTTTTGAATTCCTACTAATTAGCGTAACTTAACCCCTTGTTTCCTAAAACAAATAATGGTGAGTACATTGTAGTAACAAAGTTTAACTAATATGCCTGGAATAACATATTTATGAAATATGGTTTGTTGGTTTTCATGATGCAGTATAAAAAAAGATGGGTTGCAGAGCACGCTGTATCGTAACTATAAGGCCTGCGTTATTTTACAACCAGGCCTGTCGCATTATTAGAACATTTACCGGAGCTGACAGGTGTCATGTGCTGGTGATAGGTAAAAAATAACTTCTTTCTAACATTAAAAGGGTGAAAATGCTACCCAGTCTGCTTAATACTGAAACGTTGCATTATCTTGTGAAAGTGTTGAAAAATGCTAATTATTACTGAATTTAATTATTTAGTTAATTAGTGAAAGTACACTTATGACTTTGGAAAGACAATGTCTCGGACATATTATGCTACTTCAGAAATATTACTGAAAATGTTAAAACATTTAATAAATATTTAATTGTTTATTTATATTTATGTATATATATATGCACATGTTGTCTTCTGACATCAGCAGTCACCTAATAAGAAACATATATGGCTTCTTTATTTTTCCATTAGTTATTAAGTCTATGTTTATCAAAGCAGGCCTGCGTAAAGTTAGCGTCCGTATGTAAATTCGGGCCTAACACGTGACATGAGAACAGATTGAGCGGGTTACTGTTGGTTTTGGAGCGATTTTTACATCCAACCTTTTGTTCTCGGATGTAGTGTAGCCTGTACAATGACTTTCATATTAAATATGAAAACACACGCTGTTTATTAGAAATACCCTCTTTATTTATATTAACTGAAAACGAGGAGAAAGTTCTAAGGAAAAAAACAGCTCTCCTTCATATACGAACACTTATTTTCCACTTAGATGATGCTTTGGGGAAAACGTGCTTTAGAGATTAAATAGCCTTGCACCTGACGTTCTACTTCCGTTCCGTCCCTTCTGCTTATGCTTCGGGAAACCCAGCCCTCGTGGATAGGCTATCTTTGTTTTCCCATACGTTTGCTCAAACAAATGAAATAACACGGAGATACCTATAGTTATACTGTCATTAAAAATATTTAGGTTTTTAGAAGACGATAGCTAATGAATCGAGTAGGTGCTGTTACATTTCTGCCTATGCAGGGCCAAAAGACTTGTCAGAGAATGGGTCCTGCTCCTTCAGTTGACAGTGCTTCAGTGTCGTTGTGGTTTTCATGCCTTTTGAGGAAATTTTAGAAGCGTAAGGTAGCCTAATTATTGTGGGTCTGGGCTTGTTTTAACTGCTAACGGATTTATGATGTTGGTCTCTGAGACCATCCAAGGCAATTAGCACATAAGCTCTAAATAGATGATGGTTTGTGAGCAATAAAGCCATTGCCTCCTGCATAAACTGACAGTTAGCTACTCTAACTGAACTCCTACCACAAGGTAACTAGAAAGAAAACCCCTCATTGTAGGGTCACTGCTGTTTTGTAATTAATTTGACAATGCAATTCGTTTTGTGGGCCTAAAAGATGAAAAAAATATATATAATAAAATAATAATAATACAATTCCTACCTGCTTTCTTCAAGCTCAGTGACGGCCACCTTAATCAGGCATTCAGCAGAGTCCCACACTAGCAGTTAGATGATTCGCCCGTTTCTGTGAATTTGAAATAAAGACATGTTAAATAAAGTCTTAGTTCATTAAAAAAAAAAAAAACATGTACAGCGCTACACTTGGTCATATGACACAAAATGTTAAATGATTGGACATATTGTTTCTTACCTACTACGCAAAATAAAATAAAATCTTTAAACTCTTAATAACTCAAATGTGCCCAAAGCGGGAGCGTTAGGCCTTTATTATAATAATAAACACAACTTGGGGGAGGAGGGAACGTTAAAGTGATTTTGTGTAAAACATTAATGAGTAGCTAGACTACGTCTTTTAAAAAGGCCAGGCAGTAATATTAAGTGGCGTAGTTTAAGATTTTCCACATCTCTCCCCACTACCCTTTCCATTAAGGGCGATTAGATGATGTCCATTGAAAGTTGCTGATCCATAGAGAAAATGGCAGTGGATAAAAGGCGATTTCAAGTGACCTTCTCGTCCTTTTCACACCAATCTGAGCCCCCAAATAGTTAGGGATCAAATTGAACAAAAGCCCCCTCCTCTTCTCTTTCAACTCACTACTACTCAGAGTGACAAAACCCACCATCGCATTAGTGAGGCGCGCAATGCGTTTAAAACTCACAAATATATGACCAACTTAACCAACCGTCTTAACATTACATTTGTTTTTTACAGCAGTTATAACGGATGTTTAAAACCAATCCCATAAGCAAACCACTCCAAACTGTTTATCACATTTAATGTTTCCGCAATTTTTAATTAAAATGTGTTTAGTTTATTTCAAGATATTGTGATCTTCTACTTTACTGACAGTTTTAATGTATTACTGTGTTGATTACTTTGTTTTTACTACTTTTTATTCAGTATTTTTACAAGTAGCCTATATGTTTATCATGTTATTTTTTTTTTTATTATTTGTATCTATATATTTAAAGCTAACCTATAACAACGATATAATATAAGTGGTGATTATATCAATTTTAAAATGTATCAATTGCAGGCCTGGTATCAATCAACACTTCACTATTTGATGTCTTTATTATAAGTTGTCCAGTCATTGTATACAAGCTACTCACCTTCAAGGGAAGTTTTAGTGCAGGCTACTACAAAACCTAACCCTTTAGTGTGGTTAGTAAAAAAAAATGCGTTTACTTTTGTACATATAAAAACTGTAACTATGCCACAAACTAAACAATTTATAAATACTTTGTTTTCTGGGACTTTAGTTAAATGTAGTATCAGAAGTGTCGGATATAACAAGGAAAGGGAAATATTTTGTCCCTGCTGTGTCCTTAGAGTTTATACCATCTAACCCGAGCGTATTTACATTCGTGCTCACTTGGTAGGAGGTCCGCCATTCGTGGGATTTTATTACTCGAGCAGCTCTTAGGGAGCATGCATTAGACTAAATGGTATATGTTGTTTATTGCTATTTTAAACGAGTTGCACGGTCATTAGAGAAAATAACACCATATTACAAATTACATGAGGTGCTTTGAAACGATTAATTTTTATTATTAGCATTATTACTGTTATTATTATTATTTTGATTTTATCACACATAGTAACATTATAGCATAAAGAGACAACCCATGGACCATTATTGATCTGAAAGAGTTAACAAAGCTTGGTGATCACGGTATCATCTAATAAATTATAATTTTGTTCTTTGTTTTGTGCTAGTTATCCATAAAACGTTCATTAGCTACTACAAATGATAAAAAAGAACAATTATTTTGATGAATAATTCACATTACTTTTGGATTGAACTCACAAAGGCCTAACACTAAAAAACAAAATATGATCCTAAAATTGATAGTTAGTCATGTATAGTGAGATTATATATTCTACATCTTTTGACGGAGCTATGATTGCCTTTAATTATAAAACCTAAATTAAAGAAAAGCATAAGAAAATGAGACAAAGAGATCTCAAAGCTTTTTAAAAAGTACTTTTATACTTCAGCAGATTTTTTCTTCTCAGAATTGTTCAAATGTTTCTTTAGACGCGTCAGCTCTACTTTATTCTGAACAGGTCTATCGTATAATCGTTCTTTTAATCCGTTGACATTATCACTTAGACAAACAGACTGCTATCGATCTTTCCATTACGAGATCATACAAGACGAATTACACAGGTGAAAAGGCGTTTCTTAAAGTCAAACGTTCAGTCATGTTCAGCATCACTATAACGTTAGAATTGTCTTTTTTTACCTAGACTAGTGCAAATGATCGATAGAATTCTATCCACCGATGTCCCGAGGTCTATATCCGTATTTCTTTCTTCTGACAATCTCACGTCCTTAATTTGATAGTCTAGGTTTTTAGGATTTAGTTTGATTTAGTTTGCGTACATTGCGAGATTTTATATGCATTACACTCTTGAATTGCAGAAAGTGATAAAAGTACTTGCCTTTCAAATATGGACCAAACTGCGAAACCGCCGATCCCAAAGTAATACCCACCGGTCGCTGGGCGCTCGCACTTTGAATGTCCAAGTGTCCACTTTACCATTTCTTCAGAGCTGTTTTCATGCGTGCCTTGTGTTCCCATTCGCTGTCCCTCTCCCTCTCTCCCCTCTCGCTCTCTTCCCTATCTGTGGAATAAAACCTTGATGGTACACTTACAGAAGTTTCTCTTTGTTCGTTTTAATCTTATTCGTTTCACCTTTGCAAAAGAACAGAGGACAGCAGCGTGCGTTTCTGCGGATCGGTGTGAGGTGAGACGAGGAAGCTCCGCGGTCGAGTTGAAAACAGGCTCTTTGTAAATAGAGGGTTTCGGGAACGGTCGGCTGGCGGTGTTTTGGTTCCCCTTAACTTCTTCAACACACTTTTGGACTTTTACGGCACAGCTGGTGTATAAGAAAGTTCTAGCCAAGTGAAAAAGTTTGTCAGGTGATAAAAGCTACAAAAAGGTTTATTTAAAACGTAAGAGCATTTTAATTGTTATGTGAAGTGGAAAGAGGGCAAAATAGCTTATTGCAACATCAGATATTTTATTTATCAGGTATAGATATTTAATAAAATAAATATAATTAGACAACTTAAACTATGATCAGCAAAGTTAGATGTTTCAGTCTTACAAAAACATCAGCAAATACATCAATAAAATAAAATTAAGAAAACAATCGCCCCACGGCGCGATTAATCTCTGAGCCACATTTGAAAATATGCTTAAAATGACAATAAATTACTCATTTTTATGTCGCTGTAATTGTCTACTGTACGCTAGATGGCAGCCCGATCCAGACATTATAAGCCTGCACAGCGCAGCCCTCGGCGTTCATGCACAAAAAGCCGGTTTCCCTGCGCATTAAACCAAAAAACTTCCCTCGTTAATAAATCTGTTAAAACATACACTTAATGATTGATCTTATTTATATTTATGTCTATCGTGATAGTCTGATTCCTCTTTTGAGCCCTGGCTGGCATCGTGATCTGTTTCCTATCAATGATAAAGCATTCCGTTATACTGATATGTTTCCAGTCAAACTAGTAGTGGTCATCGCGCGTCCCAATACTTTTTATATATTCAATTGCTTTGTTGAGAACCGGGTATATTAGTGACCTCTGAAGATGTGGTTTATGCATTGATTCGCGATTTCGAGACGGTATTGTTCTGTCAAATGACGTAAAATGTTAATAGAACCTTCACCGTTCAAATCTAGACGTTGTAATGGGTATTTTTGTAATTAAGACTACAGCTTCGAACAAAACACTTTCAACTTTGTGTGGCTCGCACCAGTCCTTCCGCCTCACGCGCATTTGTTTATATTTCACGTGCGCGTATAGTTCGCTTTCATCCCGTTTTCCTCCGCTTCTTTCTGGGGTTTCTTCCTCTTTTTGTGACAATAGACGGTCCATTCTAATCGGGTTTCAAAGTAAATAGCAGCGCAGGGGCGAGCGCAATGTAAATTGTGCTTGTCAGAGCCCTCAGTCGTAGGTAGCGAGGAGCGAGGACTCTAACCAATGGAGTGAAGGAGGCTTGGCTAACCTTAGCCTCCCATTTTCTCTCTCCCCCCTCGATGCAGGGTTCTGACCAGTCAGTCGCCTTTGATTATCAGTTGCCAGCAGCCCCTCTCTTGGCTCCTTGACACGAGCACCATATAAGGCGCAGCGATCTCCATAGAAACGTGTCAGTTTCAATAGTAGTGTCAAAGTTCACTATATACAGACATTCGCGCAGATCTCCGTTTCGGAAACATTGCTCCGCTGGTACTCCCGTTAAAACGCATTCTTTTTTGGGTCTCTGCTTCTTACATATTCCATTAGTTGTTTTTTTCCTTTTTTATCCTTGCTCTGTTCCTACTGGAGAGGTGAAACTACATAGGCACTCGGGCGACGTTGTTTTGTTTTTTTTTCTTTTCCTGGACCAGATGAGCTTTATTCATGAACATAGATAGAGAAATCCGTTCTTCAGTGTTTCCTCCTCTCCAACCGCGAAGACGGAGAGAGGAGCAAGGAAGAGAAAAGAGGGGAATTTATTTTGCACAGCACTTTGGATCTCCGGTCCACCAGAAAGCTATTATTTTTGCTTCAACGTGAAGATTTTTTATTGCGGTATTTTTTAAGAAACCCGATTTTTTTATTACGTCTGGGATCGCTTTCTCTCTACACGATTGGGTTCCCGAATGGCTGACTGCAATTTACCTTGGAACTGGCCTCCCGACAATTGCATATCCTGATCGGGTGCCTTTCTGTCGACTCCGGTATTTTGAATGTATTGATCATTTTCTGCTTCTACTTTTTTTCCTATGAGATTGAGTGCTCCGATTTGAATTCGCGCTGCCGTTCGTCCAAGACTTCTCTTTTCCCTGCTCCGATATCCGAGCGACCAGTTCGCTTGAAAGCACTTTTCGGGCCCGAGATATGGCAATGGTAGTTAGCGTCTGGCGAGATCCGCAGGAAGACGTGGCCGGAGGACCTCCGAGCGGCCCCAATCCAGCAGCTCAGCCGGCGAGGGAGCAACAGCAGGCGGCGTCAGCGGCACCACACACTCCGCAGACCCCCAGTCAGCCAGGACCCCCGTCCACACCAGGGACGGCTGGCGACAAGGGCAGCCAGAATTCTGGACAGAGTCAACAGCATATAGAATGTGTTGTTTGCGGGGACAAATCGAGCGGCAAGCACTATGGTCAATTCACCTGCGAAGGATGCAAAAGTTTCTTCAAGAGGAGTGTCCGAAGGAACTTAACGTATACATGTCGTGCCAACAGGAACTGTCCTATTGACCAGCACCATCGTAATCAGTGCCAATATTGTCGGCTGAAGAAGTGTTTAAAAGTGGGCATGCGGCGGGAAGGTGAATATATTTTTCTAAACACGACACACACTATTGCTACACACAGGCTTATTGTTCAGAGACATGTTACATAAAGCTCGCACAATACACATACAAACGCGAAATAAATATTGCTTTGATTGCTTGCTAAAGAGTGTCAGAGGGCGCGTACAAGCAGTAAATCCGCGATTTCCCACCATAGGCAGGATCAGCATTCGTCTTACAAAAATAATTTTGTTTGCGTAGACAGGCAAGCATCATATGTACCCATTTCAAGTCAGCCAATTACATGAGATATTAAAGTCACCCATAAACGCTGTATGTGTGTAAAAGAGAGAGATGAAGTGTGTGTGTGTGTGTGTGTGTGTAGCCTATGCGCGCGCTTGCGTGGTGAAAGACTGCACAAGACTGCCGAAAAGCCTACTACACTCACTAACCCCATATTGTATAGCTAAAAGAAATAATATGATGTGGTTTTACCTCTGAAAGTAAGATGTGTGGATTTGTTTTAACGCCGTAGCCTAGAGTAAACGTTTAGAGGCCTGTCTGTCCCCACACAGCCTAAGCTGTACGCGAACAATGGCCTTTGCAACTTACAGTCTACTCTTGATTACTGACTAAGACAAAACTGATATATTTATACCCCCTATATTGTTTTAGAAATAATAATTAGTTCAACGTAAAAAAATATGCTTAGACACATACTGTACATGGTTGTACACATTCTGTTTGAAATCAATAATAAAAACAGTCTTCGTGCTCGATTGTGGATAACATTTTTTTCCCTGTTCTAGAGTTAGTGTCCTGATAGTGAAATGTACTGTAAACTTATTACTTCACAAATATATGAATATGTATATTACACGCGTATGTCAAAAGAGTATTAGAGTGTAGCATTTGTAACAAGGCTGGTGGCTTTGAACTAGTTTTACTGAATAGTTGAGATTTAAGCCCGGTCCTCGTCCTATAATGTTTACTACATGCCTATCCAAATAAATAACTAAAATAAAAATATGAGCGTGTGTAAATGCACAAAAAAATGAGAGCAAAAGAGAAAGAGCTAGAGAGTATTTCTATGTCTTCGTATTAGTTGTTGAAGTCCATAAACAAAGGTAAACATTACCACCCAATAACCGATGAGGTTTGTGGGGCTTCAAAGACCATGTGAAATTATTTTTCTTCAAAACGCAGTTTCTTATTTAGTTGTATTGTCGTAGAACAGCAGTCTAAAGTAATCATGCACTCGAACTAAAGCTCCCACATAAATTATGTTTCTGGATGTACATTTCCTCTCCCTTTCTTTCTTTTTGTCAGCGGTTCAGCGAGGAAGAATGCCTCCAACCCAACCGAACCCGGGCCAGTACGCGCTAACGAACGGGGATCCTCTGAACGGTCATTGCTATCTCTCCGGATACATCTCGTTACTACTTCGGGCCGAGCCTTATCCTACTTCTCGCTATGGCAGCCAGTGCATGCAGCCCAATAATATTATGGGGATCGAGAACATCTGTGAGCTTGCAGCTCGCCTTCTCTTCAGTGCTGTGGAATGGGCAAGGAACATCCCTTTCTTTCCCGACCTTCAGATCACCGACCAGGTGTCCCTGCTCAGACTGACATGGAGCGAGTTATTTGTGCTAAACGCGGCTCAATGCTCCATGCCCCTACATGTGGCCCCACTGCTCGCCGCCGCCGGCCTGCACGCCTCGCCTATGTCGGCGGACCGCGTCGTGGCCTTCATGGATCACATTCGCATCTTCCAGGAGCAAGTCGAGAAGCTCAAAGCACTGCACGTCGATTCTGCAGAATACAGCTGCATTAAGGCAATAGTGCTCTTCACATCAGGTGAGTGTGTGAGACGAGGCCTACTCACGGACATAAGGGGGCAATGCAATACGGGGTGGATAAGCTTCGGCATCGACGCTGCAGCTCACTAGTGGGTCTCGAGCTGACTTTGTACTGTAAAATCTCTTTAGTGGTAATACAAACGTGATCGATTCAGAGCCATTCACAAATATTTAGGATTTCATGTAATGCAAAACGTTGAATATAATTGTGCACGGATGATATTATATCTAAAGTAGCCTATATTTCGCGATATTTGTGGAGGAAGCTTTACAAACCAATATACCATGCATTTCACATTAATTTTACGTGATGTAAAATATTTAGGCCAATATTTGTACACTCAAGTACATATCTCAGAATATCTTTCCCATATCTGCTCAACCACTTTGGTTCACAACTGTACATGAGGCTGCAGTGTACATACACACATGTATATCTGGGGCCCTCTCTGTTGAGAAAAGCTGACTACTGAGGCCTCTAATATTAATAATTGATTTTAAGCTCCGGTGATATTTTTAAAGGATTTTTGATATGAATGCGCAGATGTATCCATTATACTGGTGTCTGTCTATTTACTGAGGGGTTATTTTGCCAATAGTTAAAAATGAACTAAGCTATAACAATTTTAACAGAACATTGATCGACACCAAATTACCCCCACACTTCTATAGCATTATAATTGATGTTTATAATATTAGTATTTCTCTCGGCAACAGACGATAAAAAAGCGGACTGTTCCAATACTCATATATTTTGACTTTCTTATAATTTGATATTCGTAGGCTATTATGTAAATTAATTTTATAATTACCATATTAAATTTAACTGTATTTATAGCTATTTATTTCAGCAATTTTAGGAATATATCTACGTTTTAACAAAATTAAGCAGTCAATACCTACTACTAGGCTACTACAATACCACAATACACTGCCCCTTCAAACGTCTCTTGAGTTTAGGGCAAAGGTGCAAGCCAAACACACACGTATATAAATATACATACATACATGCATATATATATATATATGTGTGTGTGTGTGTGTGTGTGTGTGTGTGTATAGGCATATATATATATATATATATAGATATAGATATAGATATAGATATATAGATAGATAGATAGATAGATTTATTTTATTTTATTTTATTTATTTATTTTGCAATTTAAGGAAACGTGTTAAAAAAAATTGCAAAGCTTACTGGTCATGTTGCGTTAGTGTAGCCATTTATTTATTTTTTTGCCTTAAGGTGAAATTATAAGAGGCGTTCAAGTTAAAGTAGGCCACGGTCGGTTGGCCACCCTCTGTATTGCATTAATTTTCAGAAATATGCGTTACTGATGAATGTGTATGGCATGCCAAATCTTTAATGGTGAAACGTAATTAATGTTCTAAACATCTAATCTATGCCACCGAAATGTAACATTGCATTTGTTTCTCAATAACGTTAGTCTCACACGGTAGGCTACCATCCTTGCCATTTTTAACAATGAATTGCTTACAAATGCACTCAGATATTTAGAGTCTGGACTGGGTAGCGAATCAGAACAACTTGATGAAAGGATTTCCTAATCCGTAAGATCTGAAATGAATTTCAATAACAGCCATTTTTTGATTCGTTGCCAGTCCGAAGTGCTGCGTAAAGTTTTAGACACATGGTCTATATGTTTGTAAGTGATGGATTAATAATTAATAACGCGCCCACTTGGTTTTGTCTCTTCTAGAGTTCTTTATGCTTAAGTGTAGGCTAAATCGTTAAGTAAACTAACAAAAGCATTCTTACACATACGAAACACATCACACCGTGTTTTGCTGTTGTTGTTTTTTTTTTTTTTTTTTTTTTTTTTTTTTTTATAGCAGTTCTTTCTGCACATGCTGGCTGCGGCGGAAAGTGGCCCATGAGGTCACATTACTGAGAGAATTTAGCAAGGACTTAGCACAGTTCAGAAGTTCAGAAGGTTATTGTATTTGACCGCAGTGTGTTGTAGTCCAGTGCAATTAAGATCAGTCTCCGAGGCATGCTCCACACCGCGCCCTTACACTTTACGACTTAAACCGGTGAAAACGTAAACTCTTATTTTGAATATCTTCAACACAGCCGCCATATTAGAATACTGACAGAATACGTACTGGCCTGACGATGGTGTTCACGAGAGAGAACGTTTGGCTGAACTGATGCTGGCTGTTACAGTGGTGGAGCTAGCCTATACGTTTAGTGCATTGGCGTTCGTGTGGTATTTGTATGGTTTGACGTAATGCCATTAATTGACATGCACTATTAAAGTAGAAGAGTTTCTTGTAAAATACGTGTCTTTCTCTGAAATTTAGGCGATTGTGTCCCCAAGCAAGGCCACGGTAATAAACGTGATTGCTTCCAGCGGCCTTGCCTCCTCGTTCAGACGCACAACTGCTGGTACAGGGAATCGGGCGAGAAATGACTTGGTAGCATCTGGAGAGCAATTAGGTCATAATTTGGTTATTACCGTGCCCAATTCTCTGTCAGATATGAAGCTGGATATTTCCATATTTGACACAAGTCACGAGCGCCTTCTCCATCCTCTCCAGTCGAGCTCGCTATGCACCCCTGTCCCTGCGTACTCTTTGTTTAGTGTGATTTGTGAGCGTGCATGCGGTGTGTCCCCTACAACGCAGGGAGTACGTTCTGTTACTCTTGAGGGATTGCACAGACGTATTGTTTATTTATATTGCAGGCAGCCTCATACGCTGCGTGATGCATGATGTTGGGCTCGTGTTTGTTCATCTCACTTTGTCAACAACACGTAATGCTGATGCTGAATGATAACCTGGGCCTCTTTTCTGTGCTGTGTTTTGTCTACTCAGACGCTTGCGGCCTGTCAGATGCTGCACACATCGAGAGCCTGCAGGAGAAGTCTCAGTGCGCCCTGGAGGAGTACGTGAGGAGCCAGTACCCGAACCAGCCCAGTCGCTTTGGCAAGCTTTTACTGCGACTGCCTTCTCTCCGCACTGTCTCTTCGTCTGTAATTGAACAGCTGTTCTTCGTTCGCTTGGTAGGTAAAACTCCCATTGAAACCCTCATCAGGGATATGTTATTATCCGGGAGCAGCTTCAACTGGCCCTACATGTCCATTCAATGATCCGAATGAGCGAGTGAAACAAAAAGACTAAAGGACCAAAATTCTGCAAGCCCTTTCAAGAAGACTATATATATAGGACCTAATTTCTGACCACTTAGGAAGACACTCTTTTTTTGTCTTCTGGGACCGAAATGGAATATGTAATGTACAAAGATTAAAGAACTGGACGTACTCCCGTGTAAATCCATCGCCGTCATCAAGAACACTCTCCATTTTGTAAAATACTAGTCTTTATTTTCATTTTCTTTTTTGTTTTGTTTTCTTTTCTTTTTTTGTAAAGAACAAAATACGTACAAATAAAATGAAGAACATCATATGCGCAGTAAATGATCGAGACTTAGCGGGAAAGAAATTTCCAAGCAATTATAAGAAATGTCCTGTGTCTATGTATCTCTGTTTTGTATTTTTTCTGGTTCTAAACCAGTTTTTTCTGTGATTCTATACTAATGATTTTTGATATAACCTTTTGCTTCTTATAATGAGTGCGATATATGTTGTTCAAGATATGTTCTCCAAGAATTAAAATTGAAGTGAGAATTTAAAAATAAAGAAAAACATTAGACAAATAAGACACAGTCTAATCGCAATGACAATTTCACTGATGGTTGAACCTTCCCCCACTTGATGCTATGGACATGCAACTTCGGCAAATCTGACCTCATGGACATTTTAAGGAGAGGACACCGGTGAAACTTTTTCTTGGTCGTATGTGTGTGCGAGTGTGTGTGTTGAGTCAATCATCAGTCAGAGATAAAAGACATGAAAAATCAAAAGCACTTTTAATATATCATTTTCAAATACATTTTGTTTGTTTCGTCTTGATATTTTCTCTATTTCTTTTTTTTTATTGGATGTTGCCTTTCATTTTTTGCTCAATCCATGATATGCCTGTGCAGAAGGGTCGCGTGAAGTTGTGTGATGGTGACTATACTATTAAAAAGGAAATAGGCAACACTGTCTCGCTCTCAGCAAATTCAATGTTCTTCATGCTATTAATGAGCTGTTCTAATGGCGGGTATTTGGGATGTGCTTTTACATGATGCATATGTCTGTTTGCTAAGGAAAGGCCAATGATAACACATAAGCTTGTTTCATTTTTCTACGGGCTGACCTGTATGTTGGCTAAATGTCATGCCCGTCAACAATACTTTTGAAATACTGTAAAACCTCTAAGAGCAGAAAACCACAGATGTTACAAATGCAAGCACTTGATTACGTTTGGAGGCATATTTATTCTGTGTGCGTTTTGGTGAGCACGTGCGTTTTATATTATCTGGAGTCCCCGTATCGTGCGCAGAATTCGATTTCTGTGACGTTGCTACAGACTGGTTCAAAGATCCATGCCTGTTTCAGCGCATTAATGTTTAATATTTTTCCCAGGCTGAACTGAAAGTCTTGCTCGTAGTCAAAGGGAAGATAAAGCCTACAGAAACACGTACCTCTAATAAGGCAAGGAGGGCTTCTTCTTCTATCACCACCGTTTTAAGAAACGAAGTGGAGGGGGAAAGAAAACAAATCCATCTAAACTCGCAGACAATTATTACTTTGATGTGATCGCGAACGGATCTGTGTTAGGACAGATGTTTTCACTAGGAACGCAGCAGCAGTTATATGTGTGATCAATCTAAGATATGTATAATGCCGCATGTAAGCCGGTCGATAGGAGCACTAAATGTGATGTATTGTACCGAGATAGAGAGAAATTCATGTGCAGCCTCATATGATTGGTTAGAACCACGAAAGGAAATCAGTTGATGCTCAGAAGTGCGCGATTGTCCTTCATGTGCACGTAAATACCTGATGTTTACTGTGGGAAGGAGGTGTTTTATAAGTAGGCTACTATGACAAGAACTTTCGCTGACCCCAATGTCACTGATTTTTTTTTTTTTTTACCGAGCGCTAATCTTTGTACTCAAGCAAGTTGTTTCCCATAAAAAGTGCATGACATAATCACAAAAATAAAGTGCGGGTTTGGCCATGCCCTGATTATTCGTGATTCAGACTGTTTTTCAATTAACCTAACCAGGTAATCCTGGCGTTGATATTTCTCATGTAAATACTTTGATCGCTTGGGATGGATTCAAAATGACTTACAAGAATCCACATAGATAAAATAACCTACTCTATTGTATTTTTATTCAAAGTATGATCCGTGAAAAAGATTCATAGTATAGGCTAAAGTTCATTTATAGGATTTTTGAGGGGCAATTAGCTTGATGATTTATTTAACGATCATGTGTTTGATTTTTGCATCGCCTTGTACCATGTAGCTTATATTACCGCTGTAAAAAAGAGTTTCCATCAGAACAAAAAAAGTCAAAAGCAGGCGATACTATATATCTTTGTGACAATGTCTAATTGCGCATTCTTTGAATTAAATATGATCAGGTTCGGCTATTAGAAGAAAAAAAATGCAATGCACGCGGGAATTCTGCTGATTTTATTGAGGACAAGTGGAGACACTTTGTTGCTAGAAACCAGGCTTTTTTTTACAAGACTAGTTTGGCTTTAAATGTGTGGCGAGATAATGTGCTGTCGATTTTTAATTCAAAATCAGTAGGCCTGAAATTACCTAAATATGACAACAAAGGCAAGTGTGCCCTTGTTTTCTTATATAATGCTTCGACTAAAGTGTTGACCATTGCATTGAGCTGAAACTTAAAACACTTTCATGTTCAGCAGTAATGAGATCAAAATCCCTGAAGATTTTTTCCCTCTATTTCACGGGAAATAGCAGAATAAGAGGAACACGTTCTATTGAGATTTACATTTGTTGGACTTGAGGCTATATAAAGCAATAGTTGCTAAGGACTGAATCCGTGCCATGTGTTCCTAATTAACAAAGCAACATTTATCCATAAAAGAACATGAATCACATGCAACAAGAAAAAGTCTATTCTAGTCTCTGTTTGAGATGCATGTCGCCATATGTTGTGTACAGCGCGATATTTGAATTTAGC
>JAUMHP010000046.1:13762058-13777169 GCA_032361065.1 Enteromius trimaculatus
AGATAGATAGATAGATAGATAGATAGATAGATAGATAGATAGATAGATAGATAGATAGATAGATAGATAGATAAAGTGGAGAGACGAAGAATATTAGAGCGAGTTGTATTATTTGAGCTTTTTTTCTTTTTGAGGACACAATAAAACATTGATTGTTGCAGTTTGCTGACCCGTAAAATTTGGGGGCTAGATTTCCCTTCAGAACCAAGCATATAATTATGCAAATAGAGATCTGACAGCGATCTGGTGAAGTACTCCCGAAGACAAGGGCCTGGAGGAGTGACAGTCCAGCTTCAGCAAGTGCTCGACTCTTTGAGAATAGTTCATATTTGGCGGCGCATGAGAGTCTGGGAGGAGACGGAGAGCGCGCGTGACAAAACACGGATAAAATTGAAATATCAATCAAGGACTTTATAGGCTTCAAATAAAACGATATTTTTGCTCTTAAGTGTGACTCTCCCGGAAGAGAGCGTGATTACAAAAAGTGTTGTGGATTAAATCAACACATTACCTTAGTGCTTAAAGTCTTACATTTGTAAGGTGAGATATAGGTTTTACAGTCTTTTTCTGCAGTGTTTGCACAGAATCCACCAACAGTTCACACAGCTTAGGCTTTACAAATTTAAACGGTGTTAAAACAATTAACCAAAACAAACAAAAAATAAGTAAGAGAAGAGAACCCTTTTATGCTTGATTTTTCGCACATCTTAATTTAGTTAGTTTAGTTTGAAGTTACCTATGCATGGATTAGATTAATTCATTTTGGTGTGTAATTGTACAGTGTCTCTGTATGCTTGTGCAGAAGTTGGGTTTACAAATTATTTGTCTCCTTAATAATAAATGTTTTCAATTTCTGAACCACAAGTTTTGTTTCATTTTATTTATTTGTGGGCAAAAAAAAAAAGTCTTTGCGTTGTATCTTTTCTGAGATAAAGTATATTATAAAGTTGTCCTGCAAAATAAATGTTAACCAAAGAAATGTTCTTTTTCGAATAATTATTTTTAAAAAGTTTAAAAAGATTGACGTTAAAAAAGCTATATACCTATAACTCTGAGCCAAAGCCATTACATTAGATTGATATTTTTCTTAATGAAATTATATATATATAGAGAGAGAGAGAGAGAAAGAGAAAGAGAGAGAGAGAGAGAGAGAGAGTATGTGTATTGCTACACCACTTAAGTGTTTTTATACCATTATTTTTTGTATCGAACCGTTATTTAATTTTCAATTAAAAAACAAATTTCTTCTATTATCATCTTTGTTTTTCGTTAAACTAAACAAACTGAAACCAGACACGAAAACGTGAAATTCCACAGCGTTTTTTCCTCTTTTAGGACTATTACTCATGAAATCTAAAGGCATTTGGTTGATTTATTTTCGCAGGACATGTCGTCATTACCGCTCTGCTGTGGCTGTGTGATTCTCAAACCATCATTTCTCTAAAAGGTCATTAAGGTCTAAAACAAGCAGTTGGAACGTAATAAAACTAGGTGCTATAGACATGGCTTCATTCGATACTTCTCTGTCTTTGACTGACACTTATTTTGGTTAACATTGGTCTCATTGTAAAGGCCTGGGCTCGATCTAGACACAAATATCAGCTTTCGTGATAGAGTTCCACAGCTGTTACGTGAGAAGAGCGAGTCATTCTCCGAGCAGGCTCACCTTCCCTGGGAACAGAGCTGAGAGGAGAGCCGCTGGAGCAACAGGCTTTATCGGGCTCCAAAGATCTTTCCCCCGTCAGGTTGAACTTTAACCCGACAACTTCTTGGGCTGAAAGTGATGCCTTTACGATCATTACGTTGTAAATAAGGGTACCATGTACATCGGTGTCTTCAAGTGCAAGGTGAGATATGTCTATCAAACTTGGCGCAAATGTGCAGGTTAGTTTTGTATGCACTAAAAATCAAGAAAAATAAAGTATTCTTGCCAAACAAACCGGAACAATTCAAATCAAAATCAATTAGATCGTCACGCATATTTTTCTTTTTTTTTTTTTATAAAGAACTTTATTTAATTACAGCATGAAGATCATTATTACACTCATATGACATGAAAACAAACCGAACAATTATTTAGGGCACAAACTGCAATTAATTCAAAGACTTACATATTTGAACGATTTATGAAAAGTGAAATCAAAGCTAAAATATCTGATTTGATTTAATGAAAGCTCGAAAGCGAATAAAAAAGGCAGAAAACTCAGAAAACATCTTACTCTTCTATAATTCCAGACTAGGATATTTTCAACAAATATCTTCATATCTTATCGATTAAAATAGTAATTATTAAAATGAGTCCTTATTTACAAACCAATTAAGTGTTCGATTTGGTTTAAGGCTGTATTAAACGCGAGTGTAATATTCACATATGGCTTGTCAGTTTTGGAAAATCAAATAAAGATGAAAGTTGTGTGTTTATTCCTAAGGCAACGATATTGTGATCTGAGTTAAACTGTGATCTGAGTTTTAAATAGACAAATTTAAGCAACTTGCAGATGAACAGTGGCATCTAATGAATATTTGCAGGTATATTAAAAGTTTAATTCAATTTAAAAACAGGTATAAAAACACAAAAACCTCTGGGCAGGGTCTTGCATTTTGTCATATGTAAAGCACTAAAACACTTGATTTGCTTCAGCAAACTAAAAATAGCAATGATACTATTAAAAAAGTGACCAGAGTAAAAACAGCCTTTACTGTGAGATTAATTTTTAAGCGAAGCAAAGTGATCTGTTGACATGATGTCTGAACGACATCTCTTTAAGCCTCTACTAATACCAAATTGTCCAGGAGACAATGCCTCTTGTCTTTGCTGAGACAGAAACATAACATGCTTTAGCGTTAGAAGAGGATGACAATGATGTGTTAAAACAGTCTGAATAGTCATGGACTCTGCAAAAAGGGCAGGTTACATTTGCAAACATCTTAAGGAATGGCTTTTATACTTTGGATAACATTAAATCGTCCTGATCCTGACACATACGAAGATATTCCAAGACTGACATATCTGCTATGTCAAAGGGAGATATTCCTAAAACTCAAGCTCGCACAAGGTTTTAAGGGATTTAAAAACAGGGGAGGATTCATTCAATCTGTCACGCTGTCAATGGCTTACTTCATTGTGTTCATTCTAAATCTAGTCTGGAGATATCCATTGAATGGGTGTTTGATTCTGCAAGTTGCTTTTTTTTCAGTTAAAAGTGGTATGCACATGAAACAAACAACCCGTAAGCCTTTAGCATCTGACACACAAAGTTCCTAAGCACACAAGTTTTTTAAATGCAAGTGAGACCCTGGAAAGAAACAATGAAACAACGGGGGGAAACCAAAGAGAGACACAAAGACATTGCAGGCAGGCACTAGGACCCGCCAGACTTGTGTGTGTGTGTGTGTGTGCAGGTGCTTCCTAGGCATTAGCTCAGTTCAGGACAATGTCAGGATAATTAGAGGTGCATCAAGAGGCGGTGTGCGGCGCCGCCTGTCAGCCTTAATCTGGCCACCGTTGGGCCACCACCAAATCCACACAGCGGCCCACAGGAGGCACAAGCAGTGAAGCCATATTGCTTTGACAGTTGCACTCATCCAGAAGTAATGCAAAACGCTATTCTGATGTATACAGGCTGACCCTGCACTCCTCAGAGTCGTACAATTCACTGGGAGGAGGGCTTTAAGGAGGAATATTTTTCATAAAAAGAACAGAGGAGAAAAAAGACTAAGAGGGGACGAATTGTGGGCTCTGGGTTGGGATCTGTGAGCCCTCTATAAATCTTCGCTTTTTATGCGGTGGGAGCTGCGTGTGGTGACCGGGCTGGAGGAGGACTCATCCTCGTGATCCTTAAAGGCATCGCTGAAGAACTTAAAGATGGAGTGGAAGCTCTTCCATGAGGTTAACTCATGCTTCTCAGTACCTGCAAAAGACAGAACATGAAACGTGAAAAACCAGCCCGATCTCACGGCAATTTCTACATATTTTACGAGGTGGCTAATTCGTACAACCTCACTTGTTCATACGAATTTTGCTAAATTTGACATATTTTATGAGTTGCACAGTTCGTATAAATTTGTATGTAATGACCTACGCCTAACCCCGCCCCTAATCCTACTCATCACTGGGGTGTAGACCCTACCAAATCATACAAAATTGTAACTATGTATGTACGAATTGGTTGTGAGATAGCGCTGGAAAAACCTACAACTAATTGTGTTTACAGTAAAATAAGCCACATTTTATATTTAAAGTAAAACATTCTATTTAAAGTCACATTTAGTTACCCAGTTTTGTTTTTTGATTAACACTAATGATTATATTTAGATTTATTTCCTGATTAACACTAATTATATTTTGAAACTTTCACTGTAAACTGTCAGAAGTATTTCTTGCCACTTACATGAACATGAATTCAATGTAATTATTGTGCTCATACTGTAGGTGGGATATGGGCAAGGTTAAGGGCAGGATTGATGGTATGGGTAGGTTTAAGGATGGGGTAAGTTTTTATAGAAATTAATTACAGATGTAATTCCATGGTGGTATTTAAAAATATAAGTGCAATCTAGTGTACACATCAAGTCCATGAAATTATTAATTTACAGTATATAGTAGTTAAGGCCAATTAATATAAAGTGGCACCCAAAAAAGTCCCTTTAAGGTTAATGCACCACTGACAATTTTCAGTCTGTTCCTTAAACACTTACTACTGACCCTAGATTAAAGGAAGTGATATGTGAGGACTGTTTCATACTCTAAATAGTTTAGTATGTATGATGCCAAGCAAAAACTTTGGACTCTGTATTGGGTACCATTTGCCCCAGCACAACATTTTCCATCTATTAGGATATTGCGCACTTAAGGACAATGGATGGAATGGCCGCTATCCATGGAAGATTAAATTTTCTCTCTCTGGAGTTCGATACACCTATCAGTTAATCCACAAATGGCTCAGTTTTCCCTCTGTGGCAGCAGGTTAAAGAATTCCCATGTTTGGGTCATTGGATCCAGGTGAAGTGACATGTACACCCTAAGTCCTCGTCAGACCTTTCAAAGTCCCACAAGAGCCTTTCACATCCCTCATAATGCAGCACTTTCAGACAGGTAGCGTCTGGCGTGAAACAAGTACATTGGGTCTGTTTATTTATTGTGCTGTTTGTGAGAAAGGAATTGAACCCCGGCTAGATCAATTCCGCTTTGAACCATTCACACCGTACGTAGCTTAAAGCATACGACTGCCTTGATATACGTCTGCATCAGTTTGTGTGGAACAAAGAGGATCAGACTGATGTGCTTTTCCCCCCTCAATCCCGATTTCTCATTCTTTTCCCTCCGCATTGCAACTGGTGCATGAACTTGCCCGGAGGGATCCAATTAAAGACCAACTTTAAGGCCCATGCCGAAAGTGTACTCAGATGGCCATGATATTGACCTCCATGTTTATTACATTGACCTCTGTCTGGGCAGTATTGATGAAGATAGCTGTAGTGAGATGGAAAAGAGGGGTGTGTGTGATTGTGTGTGTGTGTATCAGAACAGTCGAGTCTTTCTAACTTGGCCAATGATCAGTGCCTCAGGTCAAGTTTACCAAGCTGACGATCAGCGAGTCGATACCTGCTGCCCAAACAATCTCTTTAGTGGTGTAGGTCCTGGCACAACAGCACTCCAGAGGAGAAGACATTGCCTCCACTGCTCTTATTTATAATTCATACCCAATTTGGAGCACACAGCCTTTACTTTCCCTCCACTCCAGGCCCCCTCACCTTTCCCAACTAACCTTTTTATTTGTCTCTCTTTCTGTTTTTTTTCCCCAGGACCAATTAACGGCGATAGGTTCACTTTTTGTTACCTTGAACCAGTGGTGAACCCCTGATCAACGAGAGCGGTTCATACTGATCCCAGCCACGGGGTCAGCCACAGTGCGTCTCCGAGCAGATATGCAAATGTGGCAAGCCCCTGTGGCGACCCTGCGGGAGCTCCGCCCCTGCCGGCGACATCACCTTTGATGAGGGTTCACAAGCATGCCTCACTAATGACCCTTTATTACTCTACCTTGCCATCTCTTAATTGCTAAGATGTGTTGAGTGTAATCAATAGTGTATGTGTGCCGCGGCGTGTCTCGGTTACGTCATTCGCTCGCATAGACACACAAAGAGTGGGGAAGAGGACAGCCGTGCCTGGCTAGCCCACAAATTAAATGAATGCCATTTAAAGAGGTGGCCATTGATTAAATGTCATATTTCAATAAAGAGAGCAATGTCTACAGCGCATAGAAGTAGGAAAAGTCTCTTGTTCTGGTGTCCATTCAGTTTTTATTTTTTTTTTATTTTTCTTTCACAGTGTTTTCTTCTTCGCCTAGGGGATTTTTTATAGTTCTTAAAAGCAGAAGGAATAAGGCTGATAATTTCTTTAATATCATACAAATAATGGCACGGTACTATTAAAAATCCATTAACATGCAATTGGGAGACAGATTAAAGCCATGACAAAACTTTTTTTTTTTGCTGCAATTACAATACATGGAAATTATGACAACAAACAAAATGAACTTTTACTTAATTACTTAAACACAAATGATATAAGGTGAAATTGTATTAATCAGTTTAAATAATGTTTGTTATGTTTAATTTTCTGAAATTTAGATTTATACATGATCTGAAAGCTGAATAAATAAGCTTCCCATTGATGATGTATTTGGATGGAAAGGGCAATATTTGACCGAGATACAACTATATGAATATCTGGAATCTGAAGGTACAGAAAAATCCAAATGCTGAGAAAATCACCTTAAAGTTGTCCAAATGAAGATCTTAGCAATGCATATTACTAATAAAAAATTACGTTTTAATATATTTTTGGTAAGAAATTAACTAAATATCTTCATGTAACATGATCCTTTTTTGGCAAAAAAAGAATAATTTCTAAAAAAAAAAATACATTGACCCATACAATGTATGTTTGGCTATTGCTACAAATATACCCCAGCGACTTAAGACTGGTTTTGTGGTCCAAGGTCACATATATATATATATATATATATATATATATATAACAGTTAAAACTTACAGACACAAGCAAAGCAAATAAAACGCACAGACTGACAGTATAAGAAAGTACTAAAGTATTAAACGTAAAAATTAAGTAACACTGAAATTCTCAAAGGTAAATTTCATTCTATATATTGCTGAAAATCACATAAAATTACATGTAAGCATCATAATTATGAAAACTAGACGTGTAATTGCACAGTTAGAGAAGTTGCATCTTTAGTGAACTTTAGCTTTAGTGAAAATTCTCCAGCAGGCAGACTGCGATCAACTGGACCCCAACGCAAGAACATATTCATGCTTAGAAAAATGCTTATGTGTACACACACACAGTAGACTTTGATATCCTCATCTTCAACGACGCACCTCACAGTATGAGCACAAACACACTGCCGCTCACACCAGGCCACTGTTATCTGTGTTACTTCATACGACTCCATTTGACCAGTGTATTTGTCATAATGAAGCTTCATATTTCACTACCCCATTAAGACGTCTTCCAGATGCAGATCAAATCTTTATAATGAACCATTACATTATTCAGCTGGATACCTTTGAGGGTAATTTAGTAGTTCTTTGATCTCACTGTGACAAATAGTGTTTGAAACAGTGTCCCGGTGACAAACACACACTCTCTCTCTCTCTCTCTCTCTCTTCCTCTCACACACAGACACACTCACACAAACACAAGCACTCTTTCAACATTCATGTCAACAATAAATCAAGGAAGACAGGCTTTAGCTATCGGCAATTCCTTTTTCTCCCCTCACCAGAAGCGTTACAAATGGTAATCGTGTGATGGTAAAATGCTCATGAGTGAACGATGCTCGAGCGAATGAGCAGTCAAAGCACCGCCGCAAGTAACACTTGGAGAGAGTAAAAAATATCAAAGTGTGCTGATTGTAATTGGTCTCCATCTGCAGCGTGGCATTCAATCGCGCCTCCTAATTGATTGAGCATAACTGCCATATTCTATTTATTTGTCAAAATTATTTGATTTCATTGCCAGACATTTTTCATGTTGTAATTACACAGTTGTTGAAAAATTACAGTATCTGATATTCTAGTAATTAAAATATTTCGACCTCTAATTGTTTCAGTGTGATTGTTTGCAGTTATAGTAGCTTTTTTGTGTGTGTGTCTGTGTCTTTCTTCAGCACGATTACACCCTTGACTTGTTGAACACACATCGTGCTTATAGTTTTACTTAAAACTAGAATGAACTAGTTAGAGTAACACTAGCAGGGCAAACTATCCGTTGCACGATGTTGCAGAGTCTATTTGCTATCTGTGTCTCTGTTAGCGAAGGGCTTAGATTTCCGGTCCCAACGCTCTCTGATATTTGTTTGCTCTATGCTCTAGCGGTTTGGTGCTTTCGCCATGCATGCCTGAACATCTGAGAGGCGATCTGAGAGAGTCGGCTCGAGGACAAACGAGGCCAGAACAGGTGTCAACGTTCTAGCATGTTGTGTTAACGCTGTGCCTCTCTGTGACGGAGGAGCTACGATTCGTGACACAACTAATGAAATCTAAATATACTCTATAGCCAACCCCCACCCGTCACTCCCCCAACACATAAACCCACTGCCCTTCGAGGATATGGCTCATCCCTCTTCACGTTAGACGCCAAAAGCAAATATTACCGCTGCAACTAGAGCGTGCTTTGTTTGCATTATATCTAATTAAATTAATGCATTTGAAAAAAAAGGGCACTTAAAATTGCAAATAGAAAAAAAGGAAAAAACATGCATGCACACCTACGATTTCATCAAAAAGTCTCTGTCAATTGCCCGTACGCAGGACCTGTCTGGCGGTGGGTTCCCCTTGTTCTCCCCCTCCTCTGCCTCTTTTAATTACTTTACTTATTATTGTTGTAAGAGCAAACAGAGGCAGAACTCATTACACATCCATAAATGAGAAAGCGAACGTGTGGCTTCAGGGCCTGCTGAGAGAACCTACAATTCACTTATAAAGTTGGAAACAAAGCAAGAGGGGGTAAAGAGTGAGTGAACGAAGGGAGAGCACGAGACGAAAGCTATGAAATGAAGTTTCATTCCTCTCTTTTCGCATTATTCAAGCTTGGAACGGAGCAAAGGCAACAAGAGAATGAGCTCCACAACACATTTCCAGCGTGTGTCCCTGAGCTGCTCCTCTCTTGCAGCGGTGCAGTTTTTTTATTTTTTTATTTGAGAGTGGGCGCCTCAACTTAGCTGTAATAAAGACGCCAAGTTTTATAGAGCTGGAATGGAGTCTTTACGAGATAACCGGAGAGCAGGGGCCGGTGTGGGATGTGTAGCGTGAGTATTTGAGACTCTGGGGGACACTGAGTCAAATCATACCGCGGGTACTGTACCCACCAAAGACAGCCGTATAACTACCGGCAGTGGCTTATTCTGTTGCGGAGTATTCAGGAGAGAAAATCTAATGATGGCGCTTGGGTGTCTGAATCTGTTTTACCAGTCTGACTAAAGCTAGTCATTAGTCCAGGCTAGCACTTTGCGAGAAAGCTAGCGCTTCATTATACAGCCTGACTGTGCCCACTCTGTTTGCTCCTCTATAAAATAGCCTGTAATAAAGCAAATCAAGAATCACAGAGGAATTCAGAAATGACAAACCATATCCCTGACAGTGGAGCAGAAACACCGATAGCAAGGCTAATTTGAGGGCTAATTTGTTAGCAAGTCAAATAACCCAAAGTCCACAGTAGCATAATTAAGTTAGCCGCTGATAAAAATGCCTGCAGATGTCAGAGTCGACTCCGGAGGGGAAAACGAAAAATAAACAAGAATGACGGAGAGACCCAGAGTGCAAACAAATCCTAAGCCCCAGTTGCTCATCATTACAGTACTAGAATATTCATTACGTGGTCTGTGGAAGAATGACCGAAGCCTTACAACGAGCTCTGCTTTAGTACTGATACGTCTGCAGCACTTGTACACAAAAAAAGTACATTGTGGTATTTTTATGTATGCCATCAGCGTTGAGGGTATCGAGTAATACATGCTACATAATCAGGTTACTTTATTCACGTAAAAAATAAATACAATTAAAATTAATTGGGTGTTATATATAATACACATGCTCAACAGATTGTAAAAATGTATGCTGTCAAATGATTAAACTGCATCCAAAATAAAAGACTTTGTTTACATAATATATTTGTGTGTCCTGTGTATATTTATTATTATGTATATATTTATATTTATAAATGCGCGTACATTTATATATTAATTATATTTGTATATGCGATCATTTCTATAAATATAAATATATACACCTAAATACATAAATATATAAAAAAAAATTAAATGTACACAGTACACACACACACATATATATATATACACACACACACACACATATATATATATATATACACACATATACATATATATGTAAACAAAAACTTATTTTGGATGAAATTAATTTAGATTAATCATTTAACAGAACTGGTTAAAATAGTAATCTATAAACATCTATTAATAATCTGTAACAGTCTTTCACCTGCAGCTCTTTCACAAAACAGATGAACAGAGTGGTTAAACGATCATTTGATCTCACAGAGAGGAGAGAGAGAGAGGGATAAAAACTGTTGCAAATGAACGGAGGATTAATGTGGATCTGTCATCAGCGCAACACAGGTACAGAGAGGGTTAATTCACACAGGCTTTAACACCAGCACAAGACAGCGTGTCAAGAGTGTACAACAACACAGCACATCACTTGCAAAATTGCACAGATGAGAGGTGTTAGATACTGTTTGATGAAATTGGCAACACACACAAAAACCCTCTAAAAGCCGTCGATGTATTTGGATTAAGTACACGGTGACCGTGTGAACATTTGCACATTTTCTCTGAAATTATCGACAACAGCAAACACCACTGCATGTGCGTAACTTGACATTACTCTCCGGTCCGTTTTATGTCACCTTTCCTCTCTTATATATGTAAAATAGATGTGAAAAACTGTAAAACAGAACTTGGCTTTGGTCTCTTGTTTACATAAGGCTATGGGGTCATGAAAAGATGCTACAAATCTGAGAAAAATGAGGGCAATTCTTTTAAAAAAAGACCCCCTATCTCCAAAACCTGTTTAAAAGAAAAAGAAAGTATAAAAAAAAATAACAACACTGACTAAATATGATTGAACTAATCTTGCGTGTAGGGTGAGCTCAGTCAGAGACACCTAAATTGATGACAAAATGATGTTATTTGACACTAACTGATAACAAGACCTCCACATTAAATGTGATGAACATCTTCATATGAAGTAATAGATGATCCTTACAGGTGCTTCTACATTCTTGACAGTGCCTGAGAAAGTGAGAGTGAGGAGGCGTGTGAGGAAATACAGGCAATCAATAAAGATCAATACATAAATAAGAGCACAGTGTTTGACTAAAAGAGCAGCAGCAGTCATGGACCGAAGAGTGTTCAGCACTTACACGACATCCATACCAACACTGTGTAAACTAAAGAAGACAACGGATTCTTCTTGCTTCTGCTAACATCTACAAAATGGGTGTGTTTGTAGACTGAATCACGAAAATTGATTTTTGCGCTGGACATATTTCAAATCTCAGTTTAGTTGGAAGGTATGAGCACATGTGGGGTGATGCAAGAGAGTGTAAATCAAACCACAGGCTAACGCAGCGATTGAGTCAAGCACACAACGCAGCAGGACAATAATTGAGGAAACTGACTTGGCAAAGAATTATTACTTGTACACCGCACCGCCTCGAGTTCGAAGCGTTTTTTTCTTCACAAAAAACTTTTTTTCTATTGCAAGTTGGACACCATACAAGTTTTATCCGTGTTAGGTACTTCATAATTTTTACTGTATGTTTCAAAGAAGCTTAACAGAGATATGTCTCATAACGCGTAAGCCAAGGTTAACACTGGTAAAGGGGAACAAAATTTATACTCAGGTGAAAAGGGAACCTTGAGCGAAACTAGACTTTGATGGAGGGGTCTGTCATCCTCTGGCAAGGCAAGTCAAGAAAAAACTAAAATAGTAGTATATATTCCCACACACACACATATGTATGTATGAATAGGTGTGTATGTATGTACACACACATATATATATATATAAATCAGTATAATTATAAATCAGTTTTTGCTAAATAAAAACAAAACTTCATATATTTATATATATATATATATATATATATATATATGTGTGTGTGTGTGTGTGTGTGTGTATACTAATACAACATATTAGTTCATATATTTATAACAGTCATAGTTCATATTATTTAGATAATATGAGTGTGTATGCAAACTTAAAAGCTATAATAATATATTTGTATTTTTACAACTAAAAGGAGGGAAGGGAAGCTAATTTGAAACTATTATTTAAATTATACATGCATACAAGGTATTTAATACATAAATTTATGTTCAATTTTGTCATTTTGCTGTAATTTGTAATACATTTTTAATCAAATACTTACAGATCAGGCTTGTCAAAAAATTCCTCATACAGTGGTGCCAAATATTATCATGTTACATAGTATGAACAAGACCAGACACATATTTATTAAATAAGTTGCTAAATTATTTAGTTAGTATGAGAATTCCATTTGTAAGAAAAAAAAAAAAAACTATTCAAAACAAATTGCAGCGATGCAGACGTTTTTGGTGAAGCACCCCTCGCTGACTAGCTGGCATAATTTACAGTTGGCGTCACTCACCGACACAGTGGACTTGGAAGTGTGATCTGAGGATGGATTACTGGCCTCAAAACTATAAGTACACAGCATTCACATGTGTTTAGCATCGCAAGAGTGCTTCATGACATACTTTCCAGGTGGAGCTTTCAGAAGGCTGTCTCCTCCAGCCCGAGTGCAGGCAAAGGAGGGCGATCAGCCTCTCGCTGTGCTGTCATCTGTAATTACGGGGGCATCTTCAGAGCGGCCCCATGCAAAGCGGGTGGCAGACAGGCTAGCGGCTAATGCACGGGACCCACACTTCACATCAGCGAGGAAGGCAGGCTGACCTTGCTTGCCTCACATTAGCACTCTTATCTGGTGCGTGTGTGTATGTGTGTGTTGTGTGTCGGTGTGGAGGTGTAGGAGATAGTCCTGGAGTGGGCCGTGGGGGCGGGGAGGAGCAGAAATAGATCACTTAGGGGAACAAAGTGTAATTAATGGGTGGAGAGAGATAAGAGTACCCTGGCCACTATCTGGGAATGTGCTAATGGGGTTCACACACACTCAGCATGAGCAGGGGATGACCCCTGACAGTGTGTGTGTGTGTATGCACAAGTGTGTGTGTGTGGAAGACGACATGATGTATACTGATGTGATGGATATGAGTGAGTGACTGTGAGTGAACGAGTGAGTGAGTGTTAGAATCTTGTATAGATTTCACTGAAATCTTCGAAATGCTTCACTGTGGTGCTGGTTGATCTGTTGAGAATATGTTCATATACAGTGTATGAAAAGTTGAAACATTACTCAACACATTCCAAACACTGCTTCAAGAATTTGACTTAATAGTTAAGTTAGCTATTTATCTTTTTAAAATGCCATGTTTATTTCAGCAGAAATCAAACCAGTGAATCTAATTTAGACTGACATGCCTATAAATGAGAAGTTTTACAGTTTATACCTTGCTACTTCAAAACCACTATTAGTAGTTGTATCTCTAAATTAATCAATATTAAACAAATTTACTAAAAATATTAGAGCTAAAATGTTAAGATTGTAAAGATTAACTTCATTAAGACAAGGTAATATTAAAAAAAGAAAAGAAAAAAAAAAGTATAAATATATACATATACACAGTACAGTGCAAAAGTCTTTGGCCACTAGTATTTTCACCAACAAAATATGGTTTTAATTGGGTTATTTCTATCTTTTGTGGTAGCGTGTCAGTTGGAAATATCAGTTTACATTTCCAAACATTATTTTTGTCATTAATTTTTGTAGGTTTTTTTCTTCATCTCGGAGATAGCACAGCTCTTCTGGATTGAGTCTGTCTCAATTTGTTCTGTTACTTCATGTCATTCTAGACAGACTGATGATGATCAGATCTCTGTGTGGAGCACTGGCTGTTGTCAGACTCCTTGTGCAGAAAATAATCTCACTGCATTATTAATTATTAATGACAAAAATAATTTTTGGAAATGTAAACTGATATTTCCAACTGAAAGGCTACGGCAAAAAAACATTTTTTGTTGCTGAAAAGACTGAGACTTTTGCAGAGTACTGTATACACACACACACACACAATACAAACTGATATTAATCTCTCATAATTACCGATATGGTAAATATGGCTGCCCCAAAGAACAAATTAAAAAACCCTTACTTGACCATCCTGAATCGTTTATAAATACAAGACAATTACAACAGTCAAATTCCATTCTGGAGTCAATGTGCTCTTGTTTTCAAAGAGGATTTTGTGGTTTAACGCATAAGAGGAAACAACTAGAACATGTTGTTACAGTCGCCACGTTCCCTTCCTTAACAACACCCACACGTCTTTCACATCAAACCCATGAACAATGTTATTACACTTGGCTCAGTAGCAGGGCTTCAAATGAAGAGGACATTAATGTTTACATTGACTGAAGAAACAAGGAAGGCACCACAGTCAGCTTAAGGTCAGTTCACGGCAACGAAAAGGATGCTAATTGAGAAGAACTTCCTAACAACCTCCTGCATGCGTGGGTCCTGCGTCAGGGGCCCGTATAGGAGCCATGAAGGAGATTCTATGACACTGAAGAAGCACATGGTAGACAGACAATATTCAAAATGCATTTCCTTTTTGTCTAAAAACAGAGCAGAGCAGTTGGACTGCAAACCAAAAATGGGTCAAAGGTCTGTTCTGATAGGGCCATGGAAAGCACGGCAAAGACAATACTTAATGCACAGATATTGAAATGCAACTAGTGTATAGGTAGGAGAGCAAAACAACATTAATACTGTGATGTTTGAGGGATTTAATAATAGTGTTAAAAATATAAAAAATATATTTATTTTGTGGATTTATATATATATATATATATATATATTTATATATATGCTTTTTTTTTTTTTCTTAATATTTTTGTATATAATAT
>JAUMHP010000046.1:13777269-13789892 GCA_032361065.1 Enteromius trimaculatus
TTTTAAAAATATAAAAAATATATTTATTTTGAGGATTTATATATATATATATATATATATATATATATATATGCTTTTTTTTTTTTTTCTTAATATTTTTGTATATAATATATATTTTTTGTGTGTTGAACTAATGAACATGTTCAACAAAAAGCATTAATTTGAAATTATTTTATAACATGATGAATGTTTTTTTTTTTAAATAAATTTGATGTGACTTTTGGTGAATACATTTTTCCACAGAAATATTACGCTGCAAATCTGATAGTAATAAATGTTAAGAAATATTTAATCAGGGTATTAGAATGATTTTTGAAGACTCATGTGTCACTGAGGTAAATGCTGTTCAAAATTAATCAAAACTATTACTAAAAAAAAAGTGTTTGATTTAATTTAGAAATTAATTAAGAAATAAAGCTTTTGGGAGCATAAGAGATTTTCAAAAACCTTAAAAAAAATAATAAATGTTGCAAGCTTTTGAATGGTAGTGTGTGTGTGAATGCACACTGTATATGTTTCCTCCTATAATCACTTTATTGGCAGACTCAAACTACGAAGGCATCAAGTGAGTGCACTCTGGCCAAAACACACATAAAAAAACCCAGGCAATGATTCATTAAAGAAAAACTGCAAAAGCCAGTAAATGTTAAAAAAGTTTAAGTATTTTGTTTCCAATCTAATGTTGTGATCGAAACTTACTCAAACAGCATGAGAGGGGCCAAAAGTTCAGCGCAATCAGCCCACCCAAACAAAACTCCACAAACAAACACAAACAATGGCAGGCATCTAAAAGCATCTCTGCTTTAGCATACACAAAGCGTGGGAAGAGTTAACTCCCTGATAAGCTGTCTCAAACCCCGGCATTATGCATTTTTCATGCCATGTGAGTCAGAGAGCGAGTAATTATCTCTCTATCTCTCTGCAGACGAGTGTAGAGGGCTGCAGCCACTTCCCTCTCAGTGCTCCTTCCACACTCAATGTGAATTAACTCATACAGACGTCAAAAAAACATTCAGCTGAACCCTTGGATGGGCAGGTGAATAAACAGCGCAAGGACCTTCAGATGCATTCAGCGATTCCATGACCTCCAAATGAGGCTGGACTTGTCCCTGCTGGGGGCAAGGAGGAGAAAAAACCCACCTTGACCAAATCTATAGACCCTTATCTGACAGAGCGGCTAACGCTCAACACGTAGCCCATGTCAAATAAGATGTACAGAGATGTTCAGATGCACCGTGACCCTGTAGCGACACACTATTAATCAAAAGTGTGTTAGGGATGCAGGAGCGAGTGTTTGAGGATTGTGTGTTTGCTGTGGGTGTGTGAGTACAGCAGGGGTCAGGAGCCGCTCTGACTCTCTCAATAGCACTCTATTGACAGCAGAGGTGAGAGTGAGCGCGAGGAACGGCAAATAGAATAAAATAATCAATACATTCTCACTTGTCAGAAGGGTAAGAGTCCTTTAAGAAGAGTAAACTTTAACCCCGCAGTATGTTACATTGATCAGATGATGTAAACTCCTGCCACTGGCGACCCTGCCATATCTGTTCTGACATATATGGAATGTGAGTCACCGATAACATTGCCTGAGAAGATGTGTGACTGTAAGTGTCAGAGAGTGAGAGACTGAGAGAGCACATTCCTTTACAAAGGCCCATGCAACAAAAAAATAATTCATGCTGCATGTAAGATTTCAACCCCTATATTAACTTCTGTGTGTAACTCATTCCACAATATTTTAGTTCTACTTAGGCTGCACTTTATTTTAGATCATGTGTAATGACATGTATGAATAATGTACTTGCACAAGGAAGTACTGGTAATATAAAGTAACTACATGGGGTTAGGTTTAGGGGTAGGTTACCTAGTTATTGTAATAACTATAATAAGTACATAGTATGTATATGAAGATCAGGACTGTAAAATAAAGTGCTACCATTACTTACCACTAGGGCTCCAATTAAAAACAAAAAACCTGAACCTGATTGATTTGATTTATTAATAGTTTTCAGAGATGTATTCATCCTCTTGTGAAATAGTATTTGCTGCTGTTGTTCTTTAACTTTTCTAGCATGATGCATAAAACTGATAAAAGGTAACAGTAAATACACTTACAATTATTACAAAACGTTTATTTCAAATTATTATATATTTTTTTTTTTTACTTTTGTTAACACTTTACCCAAATGCACATTATAATGCATTGTGCAATTTGATGAATAACTGCAACTGTACTGTAACTGTACAGAATAACTGTAATAGTAATAAATGTTTCTTATGCACCAAATCAGTATATTATAATAATTTAGGAAAGATCACGTGACACTAAAGGCTGAAGTAATGACTTTTTAATTTTTTTTACAAATATATTTAAATAGAAAACAGTTATTTAAGATTGCAATATTATTTACTGTATTTTCAAACAAATGAAAATGCACCATTTGACTTTTGGCAAATTACAAAAATGAATAAAACTAACCAAGTTCAATTCATTACAGATTGTTTAGCTAGAAAGGTCATAAAATGCAGAATTACAGCCAAAAATTTGATTCTCGCATGTAAAAATGGATTAAACAACAATATTATGCATTTCATACTTCCAATTAATTAATTTTTAAGTAACCAGAATCATTAAGAGTAAATTGTCAAGATTTTCCTCATCATTACTTAGTTAGCATTGTTAAGTTATTTTCTTTTCCCCTGTTTCCTTCGAAAAATATTATGGAGTTGCTTCATATTCTCTTCATGGTGAACACGATGAACCAGACACTGAGTGCTTAACCTTTTTCCTGTTTCTGTTCAAAGAATTACTTTAGTAGAAACAAGGTCCTATGGGTATGTTAATACAGTATCATGTGATAAATTAGACAAAGAAAAACAAGCTTTAAAAGTTAATGAAGAGAAGTGGAACATTAATGCAGAGAGAGATGAATGGAGACAGAGAGAGAGGAGAGACGCTAACCCTTTGTCATAGTTTAAACAAGTAAAAAGTCTCCCACCGTTCTGTTTACAGTGTATAATTAATGCCTGCAAGTTCAAACACTGCTTTATCTGTACTCGTCAGCTTAAGTGATACGATTTCATGTTTTATGGCTGGTTATGCCCCTTTCTTTAGGCTAAAACTACTGGGGCGATTCTGCCCCCCCACCCAAACGCTGCTGCTTTTCTAACCGCAGCTAAAGTGCCTAGTTAATTCCCTCCCCAACAGCCGCATCCATCAATCCATCTAAAATATGCCCCCAATCGCTTCGAGTTTTACTACCGTGCATCTCTCGTTATTGGGCTGATGGCATGTTTCAAAGCCTTGTTTCACTCCATGTCTTTGCTTGCTGACCTCTCAGGTCTCGGTAACTTTAAACCCTCCACGCCTACGTCTGCTTGATGTGCTAAAGCGTTATGATACTTCAGAGCAGTCGCTCTCCTCGTGTGCAATAAATTTGAATGTATATGTTCAGAAGTATAGGTGCTTAACTACAGCAGAGCTTTAATGGGCATCGTGGGTGCACTCATGGCCAGCAGACAAGGCTTCAGCATATATGAAGACAGCCTTTAGTCATTTAGTGGGAAAATACGTTTTTAGCTAAATAGATGTAAATGTTGTAAATGTACAATTTCAGGCCTGCTTGAGTCTTACCTGGGTTTTGTTGATTTGAAATAAATTTGACAGTTTTTAAACTTTTTGTTTTTAAACTTAAAGATAAGTATTTTGCTGCAACACATTTCCAACAAACATATCTGTTTACAATAAAAATGTATTTCAATTAAGAATGTCTAAAACTTTGAATACAAAATATGTCTTTAAATATTTAATGTATTTGATATTTAAAACAATATAGCAAAAAAACAACATTTGCTTTGGCATTAAGGTACGATTTTTTTTACTTAAAATTAAGCACATTCCAATAAATGTAATTTACACCATTTATTTAAATGCTACTTTTGGCAGAACATTTTCACGTTTTTTGCGACAGATGCAGTTTCACAGTCACACTGTGCTGTTTGTGACATGACACAAAACATGTCAGATTTCTCTGTGATGGCAGATGTGGCAAAAAGTTCATTTTGGATCTTGTTTGAGGACACCAACCAAAAAACAAGCTCCACTACTGAAGCTTAAACCTGCTTTTTGTATGCTTCCCAAAAACAATCCAGGTCCAGGATGTCAGGTTTTGCACGCAACCAACCACCCAAACACAGAACAACTTTCCTTTTGTGTTCCTGACCACAGCGGTAAGAGAGTGATCACCGCTACCATGTGTATCAAGGGGCAGATTAATGGTTTGTGGTCAAATGTCCCGCCTTAGGGAGCAAAACTAAACCAGGAATGTAAGAATCCCTCAATACCTCCAGCTGCTTAGTTTTGACAGTGGTTTATCACGCCTCATAAAGCAAAGATCAGCGGTTTATATTCACACTGGCAATAACATCATGCAGAAAGACGGCTATGCGATCAGCTTTCAATGACACCTCTCAATCTTATGCATCCTTCATCACGCATCTTCTCCGCCTGCATTCTTTTCTCACTTCTCCATGCATTAATTCCAACTGCTCTCTTTTCACAAACTGTGTGTGCTCGCACATATATTGCTCAATGTCTCTGAGGAGACGGGTAATCTCTCTCCTGTCGCTCGTCTTGTGTATTTTCTATCCCGTGTGAGCGCTGCTTCTTCCCTGAGCACGAACGAGCGAGTCTATAAGACTCAAGGAGAGTAGAGTGATTTTAAAGATGCGGGCAATCCAGAGGGAATCCCTCCATATCAGTGTGTTTTCTTGTGGTGTTGCATTACTATTTCAGGGGCACAAAGAGTAATGTGAGCTGAAGGTATAACGGTGCTTCTTGGCAAGTTTGAGAGTTTTTGTGTCATACTTTTCTGAAGGTTTCACATCGTTAAGGTGAATCAAACTGTAACTAAGCCAAGAGATAAAAAGCCACCCACGTTTTTTTTTTTTTTTTTTACGTATTCAGTAAGCTTCGATTATTGCCTTTTTTATTAAATGATAAATGCACTCAGTGAATAGCCCTTACAGAAGGCAGTTGTGGTGCAATGGCTGGAAAAAGGGATCTTCACTTAATGGCTTTTTCCACTATCGGTTGTTAGAGTAAACAGCAATTTGGTGAGCGTTTGGGACATCACTCAGCTCTGTGGTGAATAAGGACAGGTGTGTTTGAATGAACCTATTTAATCACCTTGTTGATCTATAGAGTGTATTTGATGCTCTCCATCATAAACTGGAGAGAGACAGATAAATGGATTGTGTGCCGAAGGTAAATGGTAAATAAAAAGTTTGTTAACATTTGAGCCTGATGGTGATATATTGATTTCTCCTGTCTCCTTAATGGAGGTGCTGATGGTACTGATGGAGGAGAGAGAGTGTTTTTAGATTTGGGGTAAGATGATGGTTTAACAAGAGAAAGAGAGTGCTTTGTGTGGTTGTGTGTATGTATGCTCTTCTAAAGTGAGGGAACTAAAAGAAGGCTCACACTAGATTTCAAGCAGTCACAATTATTTAGAAAAACACCGTAATGCTTCAGAGCATTTGTTTTGAATGAATATAGATACATTTGTTATGTTAAAACTTTACTCTAGTTGAAACAAAAAATAATATGTCTCTTATTAAAATTTGCACACATTGGTTTTCATGCAAAGCTGCCAAAAGAAAACTTCTGTAATGTATTTTAAAATTTTTCCTTTTGAAGTTTTGTAATAAAATAATACAATTACAATACAAATTGACTAAATTAGGATTTCAAACCGACAGCCGTAATATTACGGAGAGTGAAAGAAACACAGAGTTAAGTATGATCGCCCCTTAAACCCTACGGAAACGAAAGCAGTGATGAGCGATGCCATAACTGTCACACTACGCAAGGAACTGAAATATTCCCCTAATACAACAACTGACCCATTAAAACAAACGCCCACTCACACTGCCACCAAGAAAAATATTCAGCATTGAAATCTCAACCTGACTGAAAATTACTCATGTATGAAGTCCGGAAACCTGACACCTTGATTGCAGCAGAAGCAAATAAAACTGACAAGGCCGCTTTACACTTCTGAGATCTCCATCATGTTCTCTGTCGAGCAGGAACAGAGACAGATCCATGAATAACTAAGAGAGAAGGATGATAAACGTGTCATCTCTTTGTGTTGGCGTAGAGATGCGGCGCTAAAGTCGTGAGGCAACTTTCAGTGAAAGCGAACAACGTTGAAAACGCTCATGACCTTTCAAACGCAGACGAGCATATTTGCCAAGTACAGCTTCCTGCGGCTGGAACGCCACTGTTGTTGAAAGTGAAAAGAGACAGAGGAGGACGACAGCGAGACAGCGATTAGCGCGGGGAATGCAAATCCACTTAATATGTACTTTCCATCTGTACGTCTTCACGGCAGCTCGGTGAAAGCGAGCTGGCTTACGATAAACCTAATTTAAATGTTTAAATATTGTTTTTGGCTGGCCGACGGGGCCACGTCGTCTGTCATGTTCTCATGCTGACAAATCTCTTTGCAATGAATTCCCAGAGAAAGAGAGAAAGCGTAAGAGACGGGAATGCGAGAACAAACAGCATTTGATGTCTGGGAGAAACAGCGGATCGACGTGTACACAAAAGAGTGCAATGACACGGCCAGGTAACATAATCGTGGTCGGGCAATGTGATCACGCATGTCTGAGAGAGCGAGTGCATATTTACATGGAGGAAGAGTGCTATCTGAGTGTGTGGCGGTCACAACATGCCTGCTGGGAGAAAGAGGGAACAGAAGGGAGGCCCTTCGCATCCCCACAAGCCTGCTCTCTGATTTCAGTTACGCCAGTGGAACTCTAGCCCGTCTGTGTCCCGGGGCCACAGGCGCACAGGTGTTTGCTGCATGCACCTGTGCACTAGTGCATGCGGAGGGGCTGTCAAAAGCGCCCGACGAGTGCTGACCTGGGATCAGCCGGAGCACACCTGTGCCATTCAAACCAGAGCTTGTTGTCATGGATCTGGACAGCCGCATCCGCAACAAACGGCTCAGAAGCGGTGTACGTTATAATGTGGTGCACCAGACAAAGGTTAAGAGGCCACGTCGGGGCTTTGAAGAAAGGAAAAGAGACAGTTGAGACAGAGTTCAGCTGAAGTCTACGGTGGCTTTGCACCATTCTGTACGGAGAGCAGATTTGCACCACATGCTTGCCTGAGCAATTACCAAAGCCAATCTGAGCAACACATGGGAACATGGAACTGTTCCTGAGCGCTGTGAAGGGAGGAGACCAGCCGTACATTGATTACACTCCTAATGGATGGCTATCAATGTAAAGAGTGTGTAAGGTTACAATTAGGCTCCACTTATCTACGGTAATTAGAAACTCCTGCGTTCGGACGACTCGATATTCTTCAGGTCATGATAGGCTGAGAACTTGGCAGCCGGTCGCTGCCCATACCTGAGCGCTCAACGCCACCCAGAGCATCCTTGGCAACATGGCGTTGTAACGTAGCCCATCCCGTCCTATCTGGCTGCTCTATTGTCCTGCCCTCGACCTGTGAACGTTGGCACAACCCTGTGGGTTGGGGCTAAAAAAGGCCCAGGCGCAAGGAACAGAAACATAGTCTGCATTAGCCAGCTAATCCCATTAAATCTGCGACCCTGCCAAAAGCCAGGGTCAGCCAGTGTGCCACGTCACTCACACGCACCTTTGGCACCACCCATGACCCTGGACTACTGTCCCGCAGATGAGGGCAGGGAGTTGCCTGTTTTCTAGGTCCAGATGGAATTAGGCAAAAGCTGGGATGCATGGATGCACCTGCTGGTCAATCGCTCGGACCGCTGGAGGCTTTTTGGAAATTAACGTGGTTGCGGCCAAGATTGAGCCACAAAACTAAGCAGCTTGCACCCGCTCTGTGCAGCGGGAATTGGTTTAATGTGTTTACAGTGGATTACAGCAGCACACTGACAGTTAAAAGGCACTTGTGATCTGTGTGGTCAACTGTCGCATGAAGTGTCACAAAGAATCAAAATGCTTTATGATAATGTCAACATGAAACAGTTCAAAAATTTCATTTTTGTAATCCTATGTATTTCCTTGTTGAAAGAGGATGTTCGATGAGAAAATGTTCAAGCCTACATGAAATGCTGCTGGAAGCCATTTTGATTTACATCATTATAGGATGAAAAGAAGGACATGACTTTATTTTATTTATGCAAATGGATATAACTTTAACAGTGGGCCATAACATACTAGAATGAAAAGGGATATTAAGAGGAACTGATGGAGACAACTGAAAAACAAAAAAGTTAGTGCAGAAGAAGAGTGTATTATAATCAGTGAATTTTTGCAAAATTGCAAACGTACTTTCTAATAAAAGCCTGTCAAATAATAATAATAATAATAATAATAATAATAAAATAATTGTTCTTACTAAAAATTCAACAAAATTTAAAATGAAAGTACAAATACATATGTTTTATTTTGATTCAGAATGCAGCCCAAACACTTCAGAAAACACAGACATAAGCACTCTCACACATAGACAAACCTGTTCATTTTTACACTGACCTCAACAATGGCATCACTTTCCATTGAGTCATTTCGCCACAAATGTGAGTGCAGCAAAGCTAATTGGGTTACGTGCTATCGATGCAGAGCAAAGCATCCATCCTGCTTAACTTGACCTGCACTCAGACACTTTACCCCACATCTCTGCTGTCCCTACAGTGTGACTTAAGGACAGGATATCTCCTGTGCCATGAATACAGTACCTGAAGTAACAAGTCAACCATGATGACTAATTGCATTAGTGACGCAAGTAACATATACTCTACTTCCAGTGCAAGGGGTCTCTCTATCAGATGGTCCATGGCCTAAATTGCCCCTTAACCGGAGACAGCTCAATACCAGGTCACTAACTACCTTACTTTATCCTAAACAACCCTTTAATAACCCGAACACAATGGCACCAGTGCATTGTTGAGCGAATGAAGTTAGTGCACAATGTTCTTCTATATTAGTATCTCCAGCTACAAGGCTGATGAGACAGAGAATTTAATTTGAAACGTGCTAATGCTCCTGCTCTGGCGCCAACTCATTTACAGCCATTAACATCGACTACGCTGACTTAGCACGAAGCTCTAATTGGGGTAACAATGAAAGCTAGATAAAATATGGCCTTTCTGCGCAATATGGAGAACAAACTATAAAACCTGGCTATCTTCCACTATCTATCATATACTACTAAAAGTAAGGGTCTAGTTTAGCTTGTTTAGTAACCACTGAGGTAATGTTCTTCTTGGATGCACTGTGGGTCAGTCCTGGTTTTCAGGGCGAAAGAGCAGCCATGACCTTCACAACTTTTTTTGTTCTTTGATCACATTGATAGTACAACAAGACCGCACAAGATAAAGCTCTCAGCTCATTACTTATTGAATGGTCTCATGATAGTCCTTGCCTTCAAGTGCTGCAGCATTTGTATCATTGATTAACAGTAGTACACATTCGAGACTTTTTCTGTCGAATGTGTTAATTCATATCAAATGGTAAAATCAATAATTAATGCTTAACTTACCATCATGCAGGCTCAGCCAGTGACGTGGGTATACATGCTTTTCCAACAACGACAGACACAATTTTTTACTATTTTCGCAATACACAAAATTGCATAAACCAACTTTGAATATTAAATTGCACAATATGTTCAACAAGACATGAAAAAAAATACCCCATGCATAGCTGAATTCCCCTCATATGAAATTTCCCTATGTGCCATTAAATCTGTAATAACCTTTCTATGTAGTGAGGCAATTGTTTTGTTTTAAATAAGTCATTTGGGGTGAGAGGCAGGAAGAATAATCCACTTTCGTCTAGAGTTTACTTGCCAGCCAGCCCGTTGCTTTGGCAGAGCAGATGAAGATATCAAAGAGGGGGGGAGAGAGCAAGCCCTACATGCTGAGGAGGCCGGGAAACTGGCGAGCGAGACCGAGAGAGAGAATCAGAAGTCAAACTCAGGGCTCTTCCCAAAAACAGGACTGGCACCCAGCAGGGTTTAAAGTTCTGCTCAGCTTCCACCAGGGGATTTTTCTCCTCTTTCACTTCTTCGCTGGCTCTGTCGTTTCACCATAACAAAGGCGCTTCTTGGTAGTGCACAATCCAAGACTTGTTGCAAAGTGATCAATTTTTAATCTCCCTCAGTTTTTCATGTTTGCCAAAGCTGTCAGGTTGAGGGGGAGCTGGTGATGATGTAAAAAAGACTGAAGTCTTCCTCTGCACAACACACATACAGGTACGGAAAGATAAGCAACACCTATGAGCCATTCAAGTTTCACAGGCCGTATCGGTAATAAATGATGCATTGGTATCTAAACCACAGAAGGCAAGAAGCGTTGATATGTAGATCTGATAGTGGACAGGCATTTCTCAAACATACATGGCAAGAGCTAGTCATTTCTTGCAGTTGACACCTGTTAAAAGCTTTTTAAACGGGAAAAACATTTCTGTTGCCAGTTATTTGTATGTAAGGAAAACCTAAACACACAAATGGCATAGACTAGCCTCCCTCTCAGCTCAGGTGGTGTACACAAAAAAAAAAAAAAAAAGAGTGAAAAGGGGCACACTGCTAAATCCAAGCTCCTTCGAGCTGCTGCAGCCACTGCTAATGAGTTGCGACTTCCTATCATGCTGTTTTTTTCTCTCTCTCTCACTACTTCCAGGAGAGGAGGCGGATTGTGGAAAGTCGATTTCCTGTGCGGCGGTGCTTGTCGTAATTGCGCCGCGAGGCGGCTTGGTTCGCCAGCGGTGACATAGCTGGTGAAAACGAGCAGAAAATCTAACTGTTCCATATCAAGGAATATTTTTACTCCGGCTAATGTGACTTAAATACCTTGTTCCACAGTCGAGTGGGCTGGCACCTGCTGCATGGGAACTGGCCAATTACTGCGCAGTCGCTCTAATTTTCTGATTCAATTAGCATGCTTCAGAGCTTTGCCGTCTAATTGCAAACTACTTCACAGTTACCTCTCTGATTAATCGCTGCCCATCTGCGAGCGATCGGAAAAACCTTGGTAGAACAAATTCGGGTAATTCAGAATGCCGGGAGCCTGGCGAAGCGAAGACCACGTGACTGCAGGTTGAACCCTGGGCGCCACAAAAGAGCAAGATGACAGTGGAAACAAATCAATGCGCTGTCACCTCTAAATCCACTTAATACACTGGAAGGTTTCGTAAATCAAAGCAGCCATTCAAGCACTTGGCGACTGTGACGGGAAGTCATACTAAACAAATGATCAGTCACCCATAAAGCTTTGATTAATGCCCTTAAATGTACGCCAAGCAGGTATGATTGAGCAAATGAGGCAATGCGAAATAAAGAGTCTAGCATTTTCTTGAAAACAATCCATGTAGAACAGCAGCAATAGTCAAACATCTCCTCTAGACCAACGGACAGCTTTTACAAAGACCCCAGGCTCTGATAATGTATGAAGACCAGAGGCTATCGACCCTCACACGCAGCGGGTTACGCTGTCAAATCGGTGGCGCTTTGCCCAACCTGACCCACAACTCTCTCTGTACGCTAATGCGTACCTATTGACATTCCCAAGGACAAGGACACTGGGGTGTTTACACAGTTTTACACCGTGTTACATCATTTCAACCGCTGAGGTATCTGCCCTGACCGAAAAGACTTGGCACCCGGTCTTGCCCTCTGCGAGCAAAAGAACTGTGGCTGCCTTCCTCTCCACAAAGGCATTTATTTTCATTTTACTACAGTCCTTTAAGGCCCTAATGCAAAAGTACAGAGGAAACAACAGTAAGCATATTGCATATTGTTGCCAGTGCTCTGATAATGATGTATAAGGTGGTGGCTGAGGGAGACCATAATTCCAATATGTCAGGTCTCTGATTTGGCCACAATTTGCATGGTTATAATAGCTTATCGACTGGCTCAAGGTTGAGGGAGACCACGGTAGCCAGGAGTAATGACTACGCTGCATGAGTTTATTTCAAGCTGCCGGGGTTCACTCACCCGAGCTCTTTTGTCAATATGCAATTTTGATTCTTCAATGCCCCTTGGAGAGGCTAGGCTAACGGCAACCGCTGCCGTTCCCCACCAACACCCCTTAAATGATCCCTGTATCATACAAACATTTCCCATAAAGATCGATACAAGTGCCATTCATTAACCCTTGAAAATCTAGCCGAATGCTAGATTTATTGACTGGGACAATTGGTTTTTATATTTGTTTGCTACTAAATTTGGGGAACTTGGTATTTTTGTTGTTTGAAAAACATAAATTACAATTATAGATCGTTAAAGGAATGAGCTTGCCTTCCTAAAGCCATTCTGGGAAGGTGCAGAATGACGAACACACCACAAAAGAATTGATATATGAAATTCTATGTGCATTTTGCATTCATAGTATCAAACAGCTGGTATGCATGAAAGCTAAAGCAGGCATAAAGAAACACCTAACAGACATCTCAATGATGCCTGAATCAATTAAAACAACCAAAAGCATTTGTAAATGACAATTGTGTTCAAATCAATCGGCTTGAGTAACAGATGGAAAGCTATAAACTTTGCATACTTGCAAATACAAAGCGTTACTTTCTACTTGAAATCCTGCCAATTATTATTTTATTATATATTGATT